>QRFJ01001131.1:519603-580281 GCA_006176705.1 Cocos nucifera
ATGGGATAGAATATTTTTTTTAAGAAATTTACTGATCATTTTACTATCTGTAGATTTACATAGAATAGCTTCTACCAATTTAGAGACATAATCGACAACTACTAAAATATATTCATTCTTAAAAGAGTTTAGAAATGGTTCCATAAAATCGATCCCCCAAACATAAAAAATTTCAACCACCAAGATTGGATTGAGTAGCATCATGTCTCTCTTGGTGATTTGACCTATTTGTTGGTACCGAGTATAACTTTTACAATATTCGTGTGCATCTCTAAATAAATTGGGCAAATAGAATTCACATTGAAGGACTTTTGCAGCTATCTTTTTGAATGAAAAGTGACCACCACATGCTTGATCATGACAGCAAGATAAAATACTTCTAACCTCATTATCCGAGATATATCTTCTAATGATCTGGTCAGGGCACAATTTAATAAGGTAAGGATCATCCCAAATAAAGTATTTTACTTGGATGAAGAATTTATGCATGTCCTGAATAATCCAATGAGAAGAAATTTTATCAATGGCTAAATAATTGACAATATCAGCATACCAAGGTTCAATAAATATGAACATGAGTTGTTTATCAAGAAAAAACTCATTGACAGGTAATTCACTAGATGGTACGATTATGATTCGGGATAAGTGATTATCTACTACATTCTCTATTCCTTTTTTATCCTTAATTTTTAGGTCAAATTCTTGAAGGAGCAAGATTCATCACATTAAGCATGCTTTGGCATCTTTCTTTGCTAAGAGATGTCTAATGGCTAAGTAGTCGGTATACATAATGGTGTGGGACTGAATCAAATAGGATTTAAATTTTTTTACGGCAAAGACAATGATCAGGAACTCCTTTTCTATAGTAATGTAATTAAGCTATACATCATTTAAGATTTTACTGGCATAGTAAATAACTCTAAGCAGCTTATCAATTTTTTGACCTAAAACAACACCCATAGCATGATCGAACACGTCCCACATGAGTTCAAAAGGTTCAATCCAGATGGGTAGGTGAATGATCGGAGCTGAAATGAGTGTCTTTTTAAGAAACACAAAAGACTCTAGACACTCAGGAGTGAACTAAAATTTTATTTTATTTACTAATAAATTTATCAATGGACAAGCCACTTTGCTAAAATTGGCTATGAACCTTCTATAAAATCTAGCATGTCCTAAAAATGAATAGATTTTCTTAACAGATTCGGATAGTGGAAGATTTGTAACCAGATCTATCTTGGCCTTATCTACTTCAATTTCTCTTTTCAAAACTATATGGTTAAGAACTATATCCTTTCTAACCATGAATTGGCATTTCTTCCAATTGAGAACTAAGTGCTTCTCTTTACATCTTTCTAGAACAAGCCTCATATGATCTAAATATTCGAAAAAGGTAGGGCCAAAGATAAAAAGTCATCCACAAAAATTTTTAGAAATTGTTCAATCATATCGGAAAAAATGCTAATCATACATCTTTAAAAGATTGTCGGTGCATTGCACAATCCAAAAGGCATGAGCCAATAAGAAAATGTTCCAAATGGATAGGTGAAAGTAGTTTTTTCTTGGTCCTCAGGGGCTATGAGGATCTGATTATAGCTAGAGTATCCATTAAAAAAATAATAGAACCTTGTCTAGCTAATGTTTTCAATATTTGGTCAATAAATGGCAAAGAAAAATGATCTTTTCTTATTGCCACATTTAATTTTTTATAATCTATATAGACCCTCCATCCCATTTAGGTCATAGTCGGGATAAGTTCATTTGCCTCATTCTAGACCACTGTTATTCCAGATTTTTTGGATACCACTTGTACAGGTCTTACCCAAAAGCGATTTGAGATGGGATAAATTATTTCATTATCAAGTAATTTTAAAATCTTTTTCTTGACTACATCTTTCATAACTTGATTGAGTCTTCTCTTATCTCTAGTTGGTTCAGCCCCTTTCTCTTAATGTATCCTATGTTAGACTATGGAAGGGCTTATTCCCTTAATATTTATCATAGTCCAGCCTATTGCTTCTTAGTTTTCTTTTAGGACTGCTAACAACTTCTTTTATTTAGGATTTAGATTTGATGCAATAATTATGGGCAAGATTTCCATTAGACCTAAATAGGCATATTTAAGATGCTCAGGGAGGGATTTCAATTCTAATTTGGGTGCCTCCTCTATTGATGACTTAGGTGATGGTTTAGCCATTTCCATGAGGGGTTTAGTTGGAGGTTTCCATCTCTGGCTAATCCTATGATCAACAGATATTTCATCGATATCTTTAGGTTCATAGTTTAGCCAAATACATGACTTGTGATCGATTTATTCATCGTTAATATCAATAGGTTCATAAATTTCATCTTGGATTATATTTACATTAGCATACTGAATAGATTCCTATTCTAGATTAAATATATTTAACTTAATGGTTATGTTTTGAAAAGATAACTTCATAAATCCATTCCAGCAATTGATTTTAGTATTAGCAGTAGCTAGGAATGGTTTTTCTAAAATAACCAGAATATAATCCTTAGGGTTTGAAACTGGTTCGATTTCTAAAATGATGAAATCTATAGGAAAGATAAAATTACCAACCTTGATTAAGACATCCTTTACCATTTCATTAGGGATCCTAAAAGATCGATCTGCTAATTGCAATATAATCCCTATTGGCTAAAATTTTTTCAACCCTAGTTGCTTATAAATAGAATAAAATAGAATATTTACACTAGCCCCTAAGTCTAGCAAGACCTTCTCAATGTGGATTTCTCTAATAACATATGAAATTGTCAGAGATTATTCTAGATTCTTATATTTTATTGGCATGTGACTTGATAAGTATGAGCTCATAGTTGCAGCCAAGAACACTCTCTTAGGTAAATCAGTGGTCCTTTTCTTAGTGCGAAGGTCTTTTAAAAATTTAGCATAAGTTGGTACTTGCTGGATTATGTCTAGTAAAGAAATGTTCATTTGGACCTGTTTAAACACCTCTAATATTTTATCCAAATATTTTGATTATTTATTGGACCTTAATCAATTTGAAAAAGGAGCTCTAAGAGTTTTCGGTACTGGGCTGGATGTACTATTAGTTTCAGGAGCTTGAGTTTATAAGATGGATTGTTTGTAAGATAACTCGATGGATGAGTCCTCTCTATTATCAGATATACCTACCTTATTATTATTAGAAATAGTGTAGGATTCTAGGCATGCTTTTTAAAACTTTTTTGATAATATAGTAGCGGAAATATTAGATTAATCTAATATTAACCTATGCATGCAATGATCTAATCATAAACCCTACACATGGATCTAGACATACTTATATATAATAGAAAAATTAAATGCACAAGATTAGTAAATCATATCTACTAATCTACTCATGTTTAAAATATGATATCTGAGTGCGAGTAGTTAAACTCTGCAATTTGTAAAGACTGGAAAGTAGCTTCTCACTTCATGATGTAGCTGCACAATCATCCAGCCTCTACAGATGGTCCATATAGAGTTCCTAATCCCGATCAGCTCCAGCAGAGTGCTAGCTCCTCATCGGAGCCTTCGATAGCCGATCTTGATCAATCCAATCGACCACCTTCTCCCGATCTTTTGGATGCTTCAAGAGGTTCGAATACAAACTTCAAAGGATGATGAGGTGGTGTGAAAGATTTGGTAGAGAGACGATGCTCACAGCGCTCAAACTCTCCACCCGAACCCTAGGGCTTCACACATCGAAAAACCCTGATGCCTGAAAATGCTAAAATTCAAAATCTCTAGATTTTTCTAACACTCAAAATGCACACCCAGGAGATCCCATGCCCAGCACTCAATTTTCCCCCATGAAACTCTTTCACAAAAAAATCACACGCACTTTTGAACCATTCAAAAGTTGCATGAGATAGGAAGATAAAAGGGAAGTGGTGTAGCTCTACTCTCTCGAATTTTTCTACCTAGAAAATAAGTAGCCCCTCTCTCTGAACTTCTCTCTCATGAAGCTTCCTCTCCTACTCATGCACACCCAAAAATTTTTCCCTTTTATTGGTGACAATAAGATGGGCAAAATGCATGAGTTACGATAAGATAGGTAGGTTGAACTCGTTTCAACCTTCCACTTGAATTTAAATTCAAGTGGCATCTTATCCACTTCCAATGCCTCATTCAAGTGGCCGACAAGCAGAAGGACTCTTCTTTTGCATGCCCACTCAAAAAACCATTCAGAAATGTGAGACAAAATCAAGATGGCATGAGGAATGGATAAGAGAGGAAGTTAGGTTTGTTCCAACTATTTACTCAAATTAAAAATTCAAGTGAACCTAACCTCATCCAATATTTGGACCAGGTTAAAGGGAGAAAATGAAGGGCACACACATCTCTTCTGGGTGAGGAAAAGCTCATGCAAATTCTGAGTTTGCGTGGTTGAGGGCGTGGGTCAAAGTAGTCAAGGCGCTGGGAGAACTTAAATTCAAATATGAAGTTATCTTAATTAGGTTTTGTCCAAACCCATTTATCTAAATCCAATTAGACTAGGACAAACCTAATAAAATTAGGCTTAATTCAATCTAATTAAATCCTAATCAAATTAAAAATTAATTGAGTCCAGGTCTTGATCAAATCAAGATCCGATCTTTCTTAGCGATTGAGTCATCTCATGACCTAATCGGGTCAAATCCAATTGAATCAAATTCAATTAGATTTGATCAAATCCTCATCGCTCAATCAAATTGAGCTAATCAGTAATCTAATTGCTAATTAATCCTTCAATAATATTAGAGTTCCAATCTAATAGGACTTGAGAAGGTAGAGTTCCAGTCTAATGGAACTTTCGATCATAGAGTATCAGTCTAGTGGGACTCTTGACCATAAAGTTTTAGACCATTGAGACTCTAGATCAACTATCAGATCAAGTAGAAACTTCTATTATGTATAACCTCATAGGTTCAAACTCTAAGTCGGTAGCATAGGAACTAATTCCTACACTAATTTGATGTAACCATCTAGCAATGGTACTTGACGTCTGGATAGGTTGAATAGTTGCAATGCAACATCCATGAACCTGTGGTATATGGTTACCGTATAATTCATCCCCTTGACCTCAATGCTCAAAAGACAATCTAGGATTTAACTATCAATCTTAAAAATTATCTACATTATATTTCAAATTTTAATATCCATCATATGGTGGAAGTTTTGCTAAATTAAAATATAGTGATGCATTTGCTTCAACACCTGGAGGGGTCAATCCCATCTTGACTCACACACTGACTAAATAAGTACTTGACTACACCCAAAAATCTTTCATCACTAAATTAAAAATTTAGATAGTCCAGTACCAAAGTATAGTGAGTTGCTTGCAAGTCACCATGATGATCTCAGATCTAAGGGATACTTATATCCATATCCTTCATGAGTAACTCTTGATTGCAGAGAGCTTCGTAGTTAGATTATGTTTAGTAAAATATATTTCTATACTTTACCTGCATGTCATACTAGTACCACCATACTCTTTAGTTAAAAGGACAACCAATGCATATGGCATACAATGACCTACACTTAATAAACATTGTCATCCTAAATAATAACGTATCATTTGGTCGCGAACAAGTTTAAGGATTAAATGACAAATCCTCCTTTATCAAATCTAAATAGTCCCAAGGACTTTATCATAAAAGAGTTCATTAGAAGAAGATGCACAAACATGATGAAAAAGCTAGAGTAATAATTTTATTCATTAGTAATTCAAGTATATTTTATAATAAGCTCAACTGTCTATAACCTAGACGATTGACTTTAGGATACAATATCCAACAACTCTCACTTAGACTAAAGTCATTTAGAATAGTATCAAATACCCATCTTTCATTTATGATTTTCAAACTCTTTGATTCCAAGGGCTTTAGTTAATAGGTCGGCCACGTTCTTCTTTCCATCGATCTTCTGAAGCTTGATGTCACCTCATTCCACGATCTCTCGTATAAGATGGTAGCGATGCAGAATATGCTTGGTGCATTGATGTGCCTTCGACTCCTTCACTTGAGCTATGGCTCTAGTGCTATCATGGTAAAAGCAAAATCGGACCATCTAAGAAGGGTACCATTTTCAGCTTGCCAATGAACTTCTGCAGCCATACAGCTTTCTTCGTAGTATCGTATGTCACGATATACTCCACCTTACACATAGAATCGACCATAATATACTGCTTGAAACTCTTCCAATAGACCGCTCCACCATTCAAGATAAAAACATAACTTGACATACTCTTACTATCATCATCATGATCTGACTAAAAACTAGAATTAGTATATTCCACAAGTTTCAAGTCAGCGTCTCCATAAATGAGCCACTGATCTTTAGTATTTCTTAAATACTTCAGCATTGTCTTTATAATCTTCCAATGATCTTCACCCAGATCAGACTGGTACATACTCACTATCCTTAGTGAGCATGCCACATCCAGTCTCGTACACGTCATAGCGTATATAATAGAATCTACTATCAAAGCATAGATTATTCTACTCATATGCTCTCTCTCTTAAGGAGTTGTCGAACAATCCCTCTTCAAGGGAGTAATTTCATGGCCTATTAGAAGATAGCCCTTCTTAAAATTTACCATATTGAACCGCTTCAGCACGGTATGGATGTACGTGGACAATCTAAGTAACCTTTTAGATCTATCTCTATAGATCTTCATTCCTAGGATGTAGAAAGCTTCTCCCAAGTCCTTCTTGGAGAATTGAGACGATAGCCAAACCTTTATTTCCTATAGTATAGAAATGTCATTCCCGAATAAGAGAATATCATCTACATATAATAGAAGAAATACTATTATAGAACCATTAGCCCATTTAAAGATGCAGGATTTCTCTCTATTTTTAATGAAGCCATACATTCTGATCATCTTATCAAAATGCATGTTCCAACTTCGAGATGCCTGCTTCAATCCATAAATGGATCTCTGAAGCTTGCATACCTTAGACTTGTCTGTAAATATGAATCTTTTAGGCTGTATCATATACATCTCTTCATTTAGCTCTCCATTTAAAAAAGCTATCTTCATATCCATTTGCCAGATCTCATAGTCCAGGTATGCTGCTATCGTAAGCATAATTTGAATGAACTTGAGCATTGCTACTAAGTAAAACATCTTATCATAGTCAATACCATAATGCTGATGATATCCCTTAGCAGCCAGATAGATTTTATAGGTCTCTATCTTCCTGTCTGCACATTTTTTTTCTTTTGAAAATCTACTTACACCTAATGGGTTTTATCCGTTTAGGTAGATCAACCAGTATCCATACACTCTTGACCTTCATGGACTCCATTTCAGACTTCATGGCTTCTAGCCACTTATCTGAGTCGAATCTCTGTATGGCATCGATGTAGGTGATCAGATCCTCATCATTCTTGAGTTCGATAGGATCACTATCCTAGACCAAGAAACTATAGTATCTGTCCGACTAATGCGTACACTCTACCAGATCTTCTTAAGGATGCCTCTATAATGGGCTCTGGGTTTGATCTTATGAAATTCAGTTCTGTAGATTCACTAGAATGTATCGATTTTTTCACTTGTCGAGCTTCACCAAGCTCAATATTAGAGATAGCTATTTTCTTCTTAAGATACTCTTTTTCTAAAAAGACTGTTCTATTGCTGACGAATACTTTTTATTCTTCAACAAGGTAGAAATAATAATCTCTAATTTTCTTGGGATACCTTATAAACAAGTATTTATCAGACTTAGGTCCAAGCTTTTCTATCTGCAAATATTTGATATGAGTCGAACATCCCTAAATCCTAAGATGAGAGAGTGTCAGCCTATGCCCAGTCCATATCTCATATGAAGTTTTTGCAACAACTTGCTCAAAACATTATTCAAAATATAACAAATAATCTCAAGTGCATAACTCCAAAAAGAAATTGTCAGACTCACAAATCCAATTATGGACTGAATCATGTCCAATAGGATTCGATTCCTCCTTTCAGATACACCATTATGTTGTGGTATTTTAGGAGGAGTCTATTATGAGAGAATCTCATTGTCTCCTAGATATGTCAAAAACTCATTGAAAAGGTATTCATCTTCTCAGTCTAACCGAAGAGTTTTAATACTCAATGGGAGGGAATGGTTAGACATTGGAGGAGTCAGGAGTTCAAGATTTAATTTCTAACTTTTAAATTTTTTAATATATATAAATTTATATTTAAATATTTTTTAAATACTTATTATTTATTTAAATATATTTTAGACTGTCTTTCATCAGAATCGGAAGAATCGGATAGCTCAGGAGTACATGCACACTCTTAGCTATGACTTTGTGGCCAATCGTGTGGATAGAGAGATAATAAATTCTGAATATTATTAGATAAATTAAATTAATATTTTTTTATATATTTTTAATAAACTGATCCATTGTTATAGCTGATGAGAGATGTGATGATGCCCAGCCATAGTAAAATATTTTGATCCAGCTATATGGACAAGAAGGACAGGTCGATGAATGCCGCAATCAAAAAAATTTTTATAAATAATAAATATATTAGTATGATTAATATTATAGTATTTTTTTATAATATTTTATTTAAATTTATAATCATAGGAGCAGTTGATATGTTCGCGAGTGAGGATCCAGACACCTCTGGCCTCCATAACCATCTGTCTTAAGTTTTTAGGCTTGAGCACTCTATGAGGATCCGATGTAGATCCGGACATACATCGATGAGCATTTGATTTGAGGTGAGCATCCTTTCACATGCTTTCGATGTCGTCAGTCGAGAGCAGCTTGAGGAGGTGTGGCGCAGGTCTAGTGGACAGTGAGTTCTGAGGGATGCTGAAATAAGGTACATAAAATTAAAAAAACTAACTTATGTTCTATTGATTATAGCTCGAAAGTTTCGACCTTATTTCCAGGGGCATATGATCACGCTTCTCACTGATCAGCTTATTAAAGTAGTTCTTTATCGACTCAATACCTCTAGAAGAATAGCTAAATAGGTGATTGAGTTTATCGAGTTTGACATCAATCTTCAGCCATGGCTATCCATTAAAGCTTAGATATTGGCTGACTTCATGGTAGAGTGCACCATTCCAGATCCCTTCGAATCTAAGCAGCAAAAAGTTTGTACCTCCAATTCTTGAATGAACCTCATTGAAAAAAGAGCAGACCTTTTTGAGAACTTTTGGGCTCTATATGTAGATGGTTCATCTAATGCTTCAGGAGTGGACGCAGGCTTAATTCTAATCAGTCCAAAAGAAGTTATTGCTGAGTATGTGCTACGCTTTAAGTTTTCCATAATAAATAATAGAGCTGAATATGAAGCACTTATCGCTGGATTAAGAATAGCAAAAGAATTAGAAATAAATCATATGAAAGTCTATAATAATTCTCAGTTGGTAGTGGAACAAGTTAATAGTAATTATGAAACTCAGGAGGAAAGTATGAAGAGAAAATTTAAAAAAATAAGGAACCTAACTTCGACCTTTAGTAGCTTTAACATTCAGTAGATCTCCATAGCAAAAAATACTAGGACTGACCTCCTCTCTAAATTAGCTACTCTGGTCCCAAATGAATTGCCAAAAGAGGTCTTCTCTGAAATTTTGCAACACCCAAGTTCGGAAGAATCCCAAACTGTGATGTAGGTCAACCTAGAGCCCAGCTAGATTGACCCACTTATTTTATACCTTAAAGATGGCATACTCCCTAGGGATCTGAAAGAAGTATGAAAATTGAGAAACTAGGCCTCTCGCTATATTTTATATGAGAATAAGCTGTATAAGAGGTTATACTCCTTGCCACTTTTTAGATGTCTTCGATCCTCTGAAGCTATTTATGCACTGAAGGAAGTCCAAGAAGGTGTATGTAAAAATCACCTTGGACCCAGATCATTGTCTTATAAGCTACTTCATCAAGAATACTATTGGCCGATTATGCAAAAGATGACACAGATTATGTAAAGAGATGTGATCGATGTCAGAAGAATGTCAATATTCAGAGGCAACTAGCTTCACAACTTACACCTGTGAGTTCTCCTTGGCCATTTGTGCAGTGGAGGATGGACATACTTGGATCCTTTCTCATGGCATCTGGACAACGAAAATTTTTTCTTGTGGTTATAGATTACTTCACCAAGTAAGTTGAGGTTGAACCTCTGAAGAAAATCACTAAAGCTAAAGTACAGGACTTCATCTGAAAGTCAATAGTTTGCAGATTCGACCTATCTTAGACTCTTATTATAGATAATAGATGTTAGTTTGTGGGAGCAAAATTTGCTAAGTTTTGTGAAGATCTAAATATCTTCCATCATTTTACGTCAGTAGCCCACCCACAAGCAAACAGTGAAGTTGAGGTAACAAATAGAATCCTACTATAAGGGATCAAAGCGAGACTTGAAAGGGTCAAAGGGACATGGGTAGATGAACTCTATCATATTCTCTGAGCTTATAGAATCACTCAAAGGCTGCCAACTGAAGAAACTCTCTTTGTCCTAGCTTTTGAAACTAAAGTAGTAATACCCATTGAACTCGAACTTCTCTCGACATGAGTTAAAAGTTTTAATAAATAAGATAACTCATAAGACCTCAGAGCGAACCTCGACTTGCTAGAAGAAAAGCGAGAAAAGGCTCAAATTTGAATAGCAGCTTATAAACAAAGGATGGCTCGCTACTATAATTCTAGAGTTAGAAGTAAAATTTTCAAAGTTGGAGACTTAGTGTTGCAAAGGGCCAACGTCTCCCAACCATAAAGCCAAGAAAAGCTTGCTCTGAACTGGAAAGGCCCTTATGAGATCGTAGAAATCGTCTGATTAGGAACATATTATCTAAGGGAGCTCGAAGGGCCTAAGCTTCCACGATCATGAAATTTAGAAAATTTATGAATGTACTATCAATAATTTTATTTCAATAAAATTTTTTTGCTTTAACATTCTTGTCTTTGGTGCAAAACTATATGATAACAGAAAATTATCCAACTGAACTTCATTTTCAAATAAAGTAGAAGGCCTCCAGTTATTTAAGATAGGAGGTTAACCTCGTTTAAGCAAGAGTGAAGGCCTTCGATTATTTAAGATAGGAGGTTAAGGGTGAAGGCCTCTGGTTATTTAAGATAGGAGGTTAATTTCGTCCAAGCTAAAGTGAAGGCCTTTAGTTATTTAAGACAGAAGGTTAATCTCATCCAAGTGAGGGTGAAGGCCTCCGGTTATTTAAGATATGAAATTAACCTCATCTAAATAAGGATGAAGGCCTCCGATTATTTAAGACATGAGGTTAACCTCTGTAACATCCCGAACCAGCAAAATAATAAATTAAAAGCTTTGTGTTTGTGTATATATAGCTTAGTAATTTATTTATGGTGTATTTAAGTCACTTAATCTTGATTATAAGTTACTTTGAGTTAAACTTACTTTGCTAAAGGTTGTTGAAACCATTTTAGTGCAAATTATGACTATTTGTCATTTCGAGTCTTGAAAATTTTCTAAGTCTAGAAGCTAGCACCTATATGAAAAGCTATATAAAATATGCATTTTGTTGGAATCAAAATTGATGATAATTGATCCTTAGGTGTTGGTGAATAGTAGAATAATTTTTAGTAAATTTTGAGATCCTTTAATCTATTAATTTTGAAGGAGGAAAATTTTAAAAGTTTCGGATTTGGAGAAATTTGAACTAGAATCCAAGTTTTGGTATCTGATTCTTATGGATTTTAATTTTTTTGATATTTTTATTGATTTCAAATAGGAAGATGTTTCTTAATTATATTTATATTTTAAAATTAATGAGGAGAAAAATAAATGTAAATAAGCAAAATATTCAGTATTGAAAATCAGAGGCTCAAGAGGTCTTGGCCTGAACTTGAGACGACTCGAGTTTCAAACAATAGAAACCAAGTTTCTATTTTTCCAAGAGCAAGATGTCTTGATTCAGAATCAAGAGGTCTCGATCTGAAAGTGAGACATCCGATTTATGAAAATTTTTGAGAATCAGTTTCTATCGAAAGATTTTAAAGTTATGAATTTTTAATCATTTTTCATGGGGTAACTTAGCAGCTGGGTTGTATAAAGAAATAGTTAGAAATACCTCAGAGCAACACCTATTAAGCCAGGGATTGGGTGGATTCTTATTGGATTGATACCTAGCAAACCTTTTCCTTAGTTTATTCTTTTTCCAAAATAAAATCATAGGTTCCTTTTGATTTGTTGTTTTAAGTTCCTTAGCTAAATAGAATAGATAGGGAAGAGAAGAGACATGAAGAGGGTCTGGCTTTAATCTAAAATCAAAGGAGATTTGGCTTTAAGGGGGTGATTTGGCGATGAAGTGAGTGTAAGGAAAGAAAGTTGCAAAGGTTGGAAGGAAGAAACTTGTTCTATCTGGTAGCAAAAGTTTAATCAGTGAGGAAAGAAAAAGGGTTGGAAAGGTATTTTGAGTAAGCCCAATTAACTAGTTGCCAGTTGAGATGAGTGGGTTTCCATATCTAGCTTTGGTGTTTTACTTATCATATTTTGTTATGAAAATAACTTACTTTGGAAAGTTATTAACTTTGGTATTCTTCAGTTTATATATGTATTTATGCAAACATGAAAGCAGGAATTGAAATTATTGGCTTTTACTATTTAGCTTTGAAAAATTTTAGCTTGTTTTGTTTTTGCAAAAGATTACCAATAGGAGTGATCAACCTATGGGCTACATTCCTGCATTGCACAAGCATTTGCATTGGCATGAGCTAGCACCTCCACAATTTGTATTTATGAATGCCCAGTGAGGCTTGGCAGTGTATCAGAATGGCTTGACAATATATTGGAATGCCTAGTGAGGCTCATTTACATAATTTGGCATCATGATATACTACTTATCGACTGTCTTAGAAGGGGTGCTCTGAGATTCAGTCGATAGTAGCTGAGAAGGAAGCATGCATTGGCATGGCATAATGTGGTATTATGCTTAAACCCGTTGGGATATATATTTTGGCTTTTTGAAGCATAAAAAGCACTTCTTATATTTTAGTTGTTATTGATGATTTATTATTATGCTTAAACCTGGTGGAGTATATATATATTTTGGCTTCATGAAGCATAAATAGCAGTTCTTACATTTCAGTTGCTATTGTTACGTTGAATTACAAGTTATGCATTTTTATTTTCTATTGTTAGATTAATTATCTACTCACTGAGACTTTCCAAGTCTCATCGCTCACTCTTTCTATTGTAGTTTTGGAAGTTGTATAGCTCAGAGATATGTTTCATCCTATGTATCAGATGTATCAGTATCTTTAGTAGAGAAAACTATTTTTGGTGACAATGGCTTGTAAAGAAAATGTATTTTGAGATGTATATAGCTGAGATGGTAAAGCTAGAAACTGGTATATGTATATATTTTGGTTATTTCAAAAAGGCATGTATAAAGGATGGTTTAATAGTGAAAGCTTAAGTTTGATTAGGTGAGTTGTTAAGTTAAGTAATGATATTTGTTTTGGCAACTTAAAAAATTAAGATCGAAATGCTTCTGTTGTAGATGAAAGAATTGTTTAGCTTAATTGAAAGCAGATTATTATTTGGTGTATACTTCAGTATAGCTATAGTTTATAAATTTTCTTAACCTTTAGATAAGGATGGGGTGTGGCACCGTCAATCGGGATTCAGGGGTGGGATGTTACAACCTCATCGTAGTGGGAGTGAAGGCCTCCAATTATTTAAGACAGATGGTAAACTATGGATATAGAGACTTCTAGTATATGGATGCTTCGAATCAAGTTCAAAAATTCTTGTTCATAAATAAGGGTGACAAATACACAAGGCAAAATTGAAGCTATTATTTTGGGACGACACCGACATCAAATGCAATAAGAAAAATAAATAGAATTAGCAAGCATCAAACCAAAGTGGAATATGGAAAGATAAATGAAAGATATCATTTCATTAAAATTAAAGTTCATTACACAAGATCTAAGACTGGTTACAAAAAGAAAGAAAAAAAGGAGAGAGGAGCCAAAGTCCTACTCGGAATCGGACTTCGAACTGCCAGCCCCAACCAATACAAGAACATGCTTTAAATCGTTAACTTTTTCTTCTAGATCTCTCCATGGTACTAAACTCTCACTAAGTAATTTATTGGCTCTTCGAAGCTCATCTTCTATTTCTCTCAGTCTTTTCCTTAAAACCATAGATTCAGCTTCGACGTTCTTCAATGCATTCTCGTTGTAAGTTGTCTGAATCTTGAGCTGCAAGAGTTCAGCCATGGTCTTCTCGTGAATCACCAAAATATCCCCCATGATCCTTTTCAAGAGGTGATTTCCTCTGGATCTCCTTTCAGACTGGTTTGGGCTTTATCTGCCAACTACTTTTGAAGCTAGGATACCTTAGTGTTAGCCATATTAAGCTTCTTTTTCAGATCTTCAATCTACCCACACTAGTCAATTCGATAAGTATCATATGCGATCTCGACATCACGTACTTGTTTTTGAAGGTTGAAAAATTTCTTTGACCAGTCCCATCCATACTCCGCCTTACTTTGGCTCTAGGGCGAACCTCTCTCCAGTCGGCCGATCTTCTCTTTTGCCTCATGAAGTTTGGCCTCGAGAAAACAAATCTTAGCCATCAGTGTTCAAGATTTCTCACTGGCGCATTTATTGATTTTTGAAAGTTCTTTACTCAGATGATTTTTCTTGGTGGTATATTCTTTGAAGAACAGCTTAAAGGATTAGCGAAGATGATTTATTTCAATAGCAGCCTCAGTATAATATTTTTTTGATTTTCGAAGCTCGTCCTTAATTTTTTTTTTAGTTTTTTAAGATGGCAAACTTCTTTCTTAATTCTTCATTAACGATCCTTAAGGAAATTCCCTGAGGCAGAGGTTCAGCATTGACAGGAGACTATGTTAATGCACGAAAACATCATGACACAATGGTATGGAAAAAAAAAATCATTTTCATTATCAAAAATATTTTGAATATAGAAATAGATAAAAAGAAAAAAAAGAGTACAGCTATGGAAAGCCTCCAACCTCTGGAGGAGGAATAGTAGATGAGCTCGGCACAACTTCAGCAGCCTAAGGCTTTTAGGTAGGCTCGAAAGTCACGATGGGAAGCTCGGTGGAAGTTAAATCGGTGGTGGCAGCGGAAGGCCCAGCTTCATCATCATCGGACTCTCTCGTTAGAAAACTGAGGTCAAGCTCAAGAAATCTTTCAGCCATCCTCCCTTGGCTGACCTTGAATCCTTTGAGGAAGGCTTCTTAGGAAAAGACTATTTTGATGACCTCCATTACTTTAGAGGACTTGAAGGCCTCGACAATCCACTCCTTCTCTGCACCAACCTCCTCCTCAGCCTTTTTCTGCTTATTCTCTTCCAAAATTAGGGTAGCCTTCAGTTCTACTGATATTTGCTCCTCCTTTTGAAGTTCTTCATAGAGGCTCTTAACTTTGGCTGAGTGAGCTTCCCTCAAATGCTCGACCTCCACTTAGGCCTCTTGGACAACTTTCGAAGCCTCAGCTTTGCGAAAGTTTGTTGCTTCTGCATGGGCATATAAATAATACCCTAGCTGCACATAACAAGATACAAATTATAACTTCAAGGTTTGTTGGTATTCAACTTGTCACAAGGGAGAACTTAATTATCTTGAGGAAGGGTGCAAAAGATTTCCTAATCCTTTCCTTGTCATCCGTGCGAATCATCTTCTCAAAAATATGTGGAAGGATAGATGCACCCCTCCATCAAAGGCTGGACGACCTCCTAGTCGTCTAGAGAGCCTTGCTCCTGATTGGAGCTCTCGTCACCAGATCCTCCAACTCTCCTAACTCTTTTGATGGTAGTCTTTTTCTTCTTTACCACTCTTTCCTGCTCAAGAAGCACAGAGGTAGCCACATTGTTGGGCGAGGTCAAGCTTGGAGCTACCACGGTTATAGGAACAGGTTCGGTTAGGATATGCATGGCCAAACTTGGATCTGCGGACCTTGCCCGCTTCGATGGCTCTCCCAAAGAACCATTCTTTCTCTTGAGAGTTTTAATTCTTTAGGACAGCCAAATTAGCTCTTCCAAAGTCATTTCTATAGCAATAGAAAAAAAAGAAAAAAACCTAGGGTCAGGAGAAAGACTAAAACATAGCTAGAAAAATATGAAAATATTCCTATCGGATTGAGGGGACTTAAGCCAAGATTGAATAATGTTTGAGCTTCTAACAAGTTGGATAGTGGAGGAGCTCGGTAGTTCCTTAATTTATTGACCGAGTCAAGGTCCTCTCTTTCCAATCCAGGAACTCAATGAATGGAGTCTCTCAACTGCCCCCAAGGAGGAAGCCCTAGTTCTAAGGAAGGACGGGAGATATAGAAAAATTTCTCCTTCCAATTGTGAATGGAAGGAGCGCCCTTGAGCAACCCCTTCTTATTGAACTGGAGAGACAGATACCACCAATCCTTGGTGGTGGGATGATGCTTAAAAGTAAAATAATTATGAAACAAGAAAATTGATGGATGGACTTCTGCTGATATGCAAAGAGAGAGAAAACCTAGAATAAACCTAAATAAGTTTGGAGCCATTGAGGTGAAAAAGATATTTATAAATCAAAAAAGGACTATAATAAAAGGATGGATCAGAAGTCGAAACCCAATACGAAGAGCCTCAGTATACAAACAAAAGCGATTCGAGGGAGGGGCACAAGCTCGACCGCTTGGTTCGAAAAACTCCAGTTCATATTTAGATGAAATTCTGTACTGGATCCTTTTGAAAGAAAAATCTTCGGGATGTAAGCAATAGGAAATGGTCTCAAGAATGAAGGTCGACCGAGGTGTCTCAATGGGTTCGATGGTTTTCCTAAGACTAGAATCTGGCAAATTCGGGTGAACCAAACTCTTAGAACTAGAGGACCAATATACTTTGAAAGATATTTGGATCAAACCTAACTAGAAAAATCCCTAGAAAATTAGAAAAAAAAGGTTATAAAATCTTAGAAAGAACCCAGGAAGAGTGGTGTATCCTTATAAAGAAGCGAAAAAGGAAAAAATGCAAGAAAAGCAAGAAAATGCGAAGAAAAAGGGTCGAGAGACTAACCTAGACCAATCGGAGGGCTCAAGAAGACAGTCGGAAGAGAGGAAGGCTGATAGAAAAGGCGCCAGCGATCAGAGGAGTGGCAACAAAAGGGAAACGACATGCCCAGAGAAGATGAAGAAAATGGAAAAAAGAAAGAAAAACCAAGTAGAGGAAGGAAATCAGGGGAGGAGGGGTCTCCAGCCATCCCCCTCCTACCACGTGTTTCACTAACAACCGACGTCTGGCAAGGCAGTAATGACGCCATACTTAGAACACCATGACAAGAGAAAAACTCGAGTGCTATGGTAATTTCAAATCATTCAGTCATTAAGGAAGTTTTAATGCCCGTCGAAAAAGCCAAAACTTTTCACCTTATGAGGTGGAAAATCAGTGGACTTTGGCAACCATAATTTTGGTACTTTCTTCATTCGATCTTCAAACTCGAGAGTGGGGAGATAAGTATTGGAGATAAAACAACTCTAGCCGAAGTTCAATAAGATGACCGAACTTGATATGACTTCATCCGATGTTGCAGCAGTTGTGGCTGAACTTCAATTGAATTGGTTTAGCTCAAAGGAGTTGATCTTCAAGCCGTGTATGCTGGATGAACTTCTTAGTGAAAATAATCCTTCCTTTCTCAGCAATTGCAGAACTCCTTCAAGGCATGACGAATTCCATCTAGCAGCACTTGAATAGCAAAAGACATGATAACTGACTCTAGTCCTAATGATAGTAGAGCCTAGTCAAAGATTGAACCTTAACATTCATCGATTTCATCTATGACAAACCTTGAGTATGGTCGAATCTCTTTATAGCATACGACATGTTAACTTTGCAGTAGGAACCTTGCCCAACTGAATTTTCTCCGTCATATTCTATCATGGTCGAACTCCTTTACTCTACTTTACGGATAACAGCAAAACTTGTGTGTGGCCCGATTCCATCTCTTTTTGACAACTATAGATCTAGCCAGCCAGCACTACGCAAATTGACAGGACAAATATGAATAGTGAAAAGACTTCATCATCAGCATGAATTTGATTCACAATCTAAAATGGCGATCACTCTACAGAATGGATCACAGGACTCCTTCAATCCAAATTTCAAGCCGATCTTGAGGGCAATGAATCTTATGAGAAAAACAAAATGGGTGACATCAGCAAGAAGCTCACTTGTTTCAACTCCTGATCGACTTCGAAGATGGCCGAACTCCTCGAAGTTGGCCGAGCTTCTCGAAGCTATCAAAGATAGCACCAATAGATTTTAACCAACGCCAGATTCATCATCTACCATTCATAGGCCGATTTCTAAGTTTGGCCCACCTAGCTTCGAGTTCTTCGTCCCAACACGTGACCTACTAATAGGTGCAGAAGCTACATCTGAACTCCAATAAATAGAACTCAACCACTTTCAAGTTGTGATAAATGACAGCCCACTCTTCATAACAAACTTTACGTGGTCCGAGCGATCTACTAACATTCTATTACGGCTGTCACTTTCATTCTGTTATAAGTTCCATCTATATAAGAGATCTTTCAGATATATTTTTCTCTAAGCTCTCCTCTCTACTCTTAATTCTTCTGAGTATTCTATTTTTGTTAATCAGAGAACTAACTTGACCATTGAAGGATCCTGTCGGAGTTACCAATCTTCAGTTTGGACTTTGCCTTGCATGTCTTTTTGGTGACCTTATTTTCTCCAGCAAATTCTGATATTAGCATCGTTTTCTATGGCAACAGAGGTATTGAGGCTTTTTTTTATAGGTGTTAAGAGGGAAAAAATTTTCATATTTTTTTGATGTGGGACTAATAATGAGAATAAGGGCTTAAAGAGATGGATGGATGGGATTGAAGAATGAGGAAGGATAAGGCAAGAGAGAAGAGCGCTGTTCAATCCAAACTCTTCGTCCTCTAAAAGTTTCTAAAAACAATTATTTGCTTTCTTTCTTAAATCCCATGATCGTGTCCTCGCGCTCTGCAATCTGTGTGGCTTCTTCCGCGTTCACGCCCGCGCCATGCTCAGCACCAAGAAGACCCGCATGCCCTTCCTCCTTGTGCATTTATATTTGCGCGCACCGTGGCCACGCACAAAGCCTAGCTCCCATGCCTGACGTGATCCGCCTTTATATAGCCAGCGTGCATCCTTCTTTCTTTCTTTAAATTCTCTCCTTCTCTACTTTTTTGGTTTCTTTACGGCTCTTTCCACGTACAGCCACCTTTCCTTTCTGCTTTTCTTTCGGTCCACTTGGCTTTCTCCCTTATGGGCCTTTAAATGAGGTACCTTGCTAGGCTATTTGGGCCTCATTGCATTTATGGATTTTTATCAACCCATTAGTCCATCAATACTTGAGTTTTTCTTTGAATTTAGCCTAATTTAGATATTCATCAATTTTTTGTAAAAAAAAAAGAAGTATTAAATTCAAAATAATAGAAATTACATATCATGGATTTTAATACTTCTTATGATATATTTGTGCATTTATGACCCATACAAATCAAGAAAGAATTGCAGAATCATATCCACTAGCAATTTATTATGCATGATCATGTTCAGCTTTTTCAAGCTACTCAATGTCCTAGATCATTATCAAATATTATTCATGAATGGATTACCCATTGTGCATCTTATGCATTGTGCAACTCTGATTACCTCACAACTCTTGTAGATTAGTTAGCATGTCGTTGGCAATATATATGTCCTCATGCTGATGTTGAAGTTCATCTAACATGGATGCCAATATATAGCACCTATTCTTATTGTTATTATTCATCCACTCATCAAGTATAGCTCGTTGATCATGGATTGAATAAGCTGGTAAGACTGAAACATCCTAGTCAACAACATAACTTAATTTTCTAAAACTAAGAATAATTATTAGGTTTCTGAGCCAGTCAATGCAATTGGTTCTAGTTAAACAGTTGATATCTAGGGTTCAAGCTAGAGGGTTGGAAGCTAACATAGTAAATCGTAGAGAGTAAAAATTCTAGTTAGATATGTGTACTTGATTTTATATTTGCTCTAAAGACTTTAAGAAACAAATAGGCTCAAACTATTTTTTCAGATCTCTCACACTCTCTGGATGGAGAAACAAAAATCCTAACATGACAATAAGGGTTTCTAGTGTATGCTATGGTCCCACCGATGCCATGCACCTCACTTGACAATTATTGATAATATGCACATGTATGCATGGATAACTCTTTGCCTAGATGCTTCTCTAAGCATGTTGCAGTGACTTGGTCTCTAATTCATGTGGGTTCATGAGACAGTTATTAACCATACTCCTTAGTTAAGTCAGACCCACCGTTCATAAGCAAATACAAAGCCATCATTGGGTTTCTCACCTGATAGTATTAGGCCCTAGAGCAATACTTTGCTAATATAGTGGTTGCATGTTTTTGGTGTAACTGAACCACTATGACCAGCTGAGAATAATCAACACCAGTATCACACACGCACATCTACATGATGAAAATAGTACAGAAATTAGGGCATGCATTTCGAAACTTTTTTAAATAAAATTTTCAGTGAAAGCAAAATTAATCTAAAATTAATTTCTATGCATACATTGATCTAATCAATAACCCTATATAAGGATCTGGACATGCTGATATATAATTGAAAATTTAAATGCACTCGATCAGCAAATCATATTTACTGATCGATTTGTGTTCAGAATATAATACCTGTGTGCGGGTAGATGATCTCCGCAATCCAAAATTGTAAGAGAAAGTCTTGGTGTCGTACTGCAGTCGCACACTCATTCAGCCTCTACGATGAGTCCACACGGAGCTCCTGGTCCCGACCAGCTCCACCAGAGTGCTCTCTCCTTGCCATAGTCTTTAACGGCTGATCTTCGTTAATCTAATTGACGACCTTTCTCCTAACCTCTCGAATACTCTAGAAGGCTAGAAGATAATCTACGGAGGATGATGAGGTGGTGGGTGAAGTTTGGTGGTGATCAGGCACTCACAGTGCTCAATCTCTCCATCTGAACCCAGAGACCTAATCCTAAGATTTCACACACTCAAAAATCTTGATGCCCTGAAAATGCTCTCATGTCTTCTCTGTTTGGAATTTTACCATGAAACAAATTTTCATGAATACAGGACTTTTCTTTCTATAGAAACCCCACTTAGATCATATCTAAAGTGGGCGCCCAAATGAAAGAAAAAATTAGGTGGCATAAGAGATAGAATTTGGTGCAAGTAAGACACACTCTTTCTCCCTGGACTTTTTCATGCCCAGAACTTGCACCCCTTACTAGATTTCTCTCTCCAGAAAACCTCTCGAACCCTCATGCATGCCCAAGAAAAATCTCATTTTATTTGGTGATAATTCAATGGGAAATACGCATGGGATGGACAAGATTGAATGGTTAGAAAGTTTCAACCACTCACTTGATTTTAAAAATCAAGTGAGCCTCTTATCCATATCCAGCACCCTTCCCAGGTATTTGACACGTAGAAGGACTCTCCTTCTACGTGCCTACACCAAAAGGATCAGAAAATTGATGACAAAAAAACCATAGGGAGCATGGAGAATGGATAAGAGAGGATTAGTTTCAAACTCTAACAAATTAAGTTGAATTCTAAATTCAACTTGCTTTGAATCGGTCCAACCCTTGGACCAGGTCAAAAGTAGATGAGATGGGGGCATAGAAACCTTCTAAGCATGAGAAACTCTTATGCAAATTCCAAAAATTTGCATGGGAATGATGTGGAAAAGTCAAAGGTGATGGACGCATGGGAGAGTTTGAATTCAAATTTTATTTTACTTGTTCAAATTAGTTTCAACCAAACCAATTAATCCAAACCCAATTAGACCAAGTTAAATCCAACCAAATTAGGCTTAACTCAACCTAATAAAATTCTAATCAAATTAAAAATTAATTAGGTCCAAGTCCTGATCAAATCAAGATTGAATCTTCCTTAGCGATTATGTCATTTCATGACCTAATCAGATCAAGCCCAATCGAAACAAATTCAATCAGATTTGATCTAATCCTCATCGCTCAATTAAATTGAGCTAATTAGTAAAATAATTGCTAATTAATTCTTTAAAAAATATCAGAATCCTAATCAGGTGGGTGTCTGGGCAATAGAGTCTCATCTACATGAAACTCTTGATCGAAGAGTCCCAAACCAATGGAATTCTTGATCAAAGTATCCCAAATGAATGAAACTTATGATCACAGAGTCCTAGATCAATGAAATTCTTGATCATAGAGTCCCAAACAAGTAGGACTCAGAGTCTCAATCTAGTGGAACCTACGAAGATAGAGTCCCAGTCGAGTGGGACTCCTGATCATAGAATTTCAGTCCAGTAGGACTCTTGACTATAGAGTCCTAGACCATTGGAACTCTAGATCAGCCATTAGATCAGGTAGGAACTCTGTGTGATCTTATACTTTCAAACTCTAAGTCAGAAGCATAGAAACTAATTTTCTATACCAATCGATGTGACCATCTAGCAATGGTATCCGATATCCAAATAGGCCAAATAATCATAATGCAACATCGACAAACTTATAGCATATGGTTACTGCATAATTCATCCTCTTGATCTTAATACTCAAAGAACGATCTAGGATTTACTGCAAACTCTAAAAATCACCCATATTATATTTCAAAATTTAATATCCATCGAATGGACCATCCAAGTTGAGATTTTGCTAAATTGAAATATAGTGATACATATGCTCTAATACTCTCACACACCGACTAAACAAGTACCTGACTACACCCAGTAACCTTTCATCACTGAATTAAAAATTTAGATAGTCTGATATCAAAGTGCAGTGAGTTGCTTGCAAGTCACCGTGGTGATCTCAAGTCTAAGGGATACTTATATCCATATTTTTTGCGAGCAACTCTTGACAGTAGAAAGCTCTGTAGTTAGATCACGATCAGTGAGATGTATCCATATATTTTACTTGTATGCCAAATCAGTATCTCCATACTTTTTGGTGTTGGTGCATCATCATGGCATCACCTAGTTCTGATACTAATTGTTGTTCCATGGTACCACTCTGACGCCATGTTGTGAAAAATCTCTAATCTTTAGCACGGATATGGAGAGACTTTTGTTCTCTAAGGGTAGCATACCATAGATCATCACCTAGATCTATGCTGGGGCACCTTCCTCTTTGGGCTTGAGAGAGGTGCCCCCTATCTCTAGAGCTTTTTCAAAAACCTAGGGCAACAATACTAGAGAGAAGAGAGAAGAGAGATTAAGGGAGAAAAGATCGGTATTTACTGCCCCAATGAATATCCTAAAATAACATATATATTTATATATAGCCATTAGGCCCGACCAAAAACTCTTCTAGCTAATCCAATACATGAAAGCACTCATCGAGCCCATATACATCCATGTCTCTCATGCTCTCATCTTCTGGATTTAAACTCGATCCATACATGAGTTAGCCCCCTTAAGATCTTCAAACCAGGCTTTAAGACTCCTAAGATAAGTCCTTATCCTAGCCCCAAATAGACCCTCATGTAACTTTGCCGGTACAGTGAGCTGGCTCAGTCTCAGTACTGAGCCGACTAAATACTGAGCTGGCTAAACTGAGATTGGATCGGTTCAGTTTCAGACTAAGCCGACCTATTTGCGTATCGTGCTTGCAGTCTTGAATGCGCACCTCTTTATTTGGCCTATCCACTGAGACTTAGTCGATCCAATTTTAAACTGAGTCAGCTAACCTATAGAAGAAGCCCTTCTCTGCAGTTTTCATTCTCCAGCTTTGGTTCCTTGCTCTACCTTGTATCCCAGGTCTCTGAAGCACCAACCAAATCCCTCAAGATTTTCAACACTTAAACCTCAAGTCCGTGGAGGGCTGCATACTGCCTCCAACCTAGGACAACTCCTATCCTAGCCCTAGGACCACATTTGTCCTAATCTTTCAGAGTCAATATCCTGACTTCTCCTATGGCTTTCCAAGGCTTAGAAGCACCACCAATCCTCACAATCTCCACCTTGATGTTCCAAACCTTGGCAAACCTCTTGGCAATTCCCTCCTACACGATCTCGATGTTGATGCGCACCCTGACAGTCCCTTATGCAAACATTGCCTCTGCCAATCATCTTCAACTGCTGTGCACCTTTAAGGCCTTTAGGATGACCGCCTCCACCGTTGAAGATCTTTGCTTGGTCTTCGCACTACTTTAGAATTATAGGATCCCTTCTGCTTAGCTGCTGCATCACTTTTTCTGAACTTTCTGAAGAACCTACAGCATCCCTATACCAGCACATGTTGTACCATCTGATATGATCTTCTTAGAGCTATACCTTTCCATCTGTACATACTGCTCCATCTGAAACTATGCATCACTAGTGCTAGTGCTAAGATGTCGATCCTCCTGCACTCCTCCACTCTGAATTCATGCCAATTTTTCTCTCCACCTGTGCAGCCACCTTTGCCTGGTGCTCCACCTAAAACTGAAGTCTCCTTGATGCCGCAAAAGCTAACTCTATCATCCATTCCCTTGAGGCCAACCATCCAATGCTGCATTGTTGGGCTTGCCGTTGCACCTCGAATACCGTCGCTGCCCTTTCGAACCCTCCGCACACCGCAGCCCTCTTCGAAGTTATCTTGGATACCTCCACAACCTACGGGCACCTCCAAAATATATAGGAGCTCATCCAACTCCTCTGAAAATCAGCGATTGAATCCTAGAATGTTTCACCCTAGCCTTCTTCTCTTCTACCCCTATACCAACCATCGTTTTAGTAGTGCCCAGAGAAACTATAGCTCAAATCCTGTCCTGAGCTCAAATCCACCTATCTCATCCTGAGGCTCTTAAGACTATCTAACTTTCCCTGAGACCTGCTCCCGATCCTCCTGAGATGCCTCCTGATATTCTCTGTTGAGATACCTTCCTCGGCTGCTATACTGTCAAGCCTCTCTCAACCCCATGCCATCAAGAAAGCACTACTACAGCACTCCAGTGCTTCCTACCTTGTCTCAACACTGTCTTTCATAGGTATTCGGATCCTCTCTTACTATACATAACCCATCCTCTACTTGAACCGTGACTCTTTCTAGTACTCCTGTAGAAAAAAATTGATCCACTATCAGCCATCCAGCCCTGATCTGTTGAACCTTCATCGATCATCCATCTCCATCATCTCCAAGCTCCATAAATCCACGCTCTGGTCTAACCGTTGAATACATCATCGACTACTTTTCCTTCTTCCTACCACCGAAGGACGTATAGTTGCTTCTTCAGTCTTTCTTTGACCAATATCCCTTGGAAAAACTCTCTTCATCCATCAAATTGCCCCACATTATCCATCTTCCTAAAGAATCCTGATGCTCTCTGTTGAGATTCCTCCCTCGACTGCTATACTGCTGAGTCTCTCTTAGCCCTGCATCTCCAGAGAAGTGCTACTGCAGCACTCCAGCACTTCCTGCCTATCACCCATCATACATCCCAATCTTTCCACTAAGATCGATCAACAAATCATGCACCCAAATCTTCTACCCCAAGAAAAATTATTCTCGTTAATCCTCTCAGCCTCCACCTTCAACCTGCTGCTCCTGGTTGGTCAAACCACAGTAATAATAAAGGTACATCTAAGACATACCATGAAATACTCATGTAGATTTTTGATTTCATCATGTATGACTTCTCCTTCTCTTCCATGCACCATCAAGCTCTGATATCAATTATTGGTATATCATCATGGCACACCTAGCTCTGATACCAATTATTGTTCCATGATACCACTCTGATGCCATGTTGCGAAAAACCTTTGATCTTTAGCATGAATATGGAGAGGCCTTCATTCTCTAAGGATAGCATACCATAGATCATCAGCTAGATCTATGCTGGGGGTGCCTCCCTCCTTAGGCTTAAGGGAGGCACCCCCTATCTCTAGAGCTTCTTCAAAAACCTAGGGCAATAATACTAGAGAGAAGAGAAATTGAGGAAGAAAATATATGTATTCACTGCTCCAATGAAAATCTTAATACAATCTATGTATTTATACATAGGCATTAGGCCCGATCAAAATTCTCCTAGCTAACCCAATACATGAAAGTACTCACCGAGCCCATGTACACTCATGTCTCCCATGCTCTCATCCCCTGGATTTAAACTTGACCCATACATGAGGTAGCCTCCTTAAGAAATCTCAAACCAAGCCTTAAGACTCCTAAAATAAGTTTCTATCCTAGCCTTAAATAGATCCTCATATAACTTTGTCCGTGCACTAAGCCGGCTCAGTCTCAGCACTAAGCTGGCTAACCTGAGACTAGGTCGGCTTAGTTTCAAACTGAGGCGATCCAATTACGTATCGTGCCTGTAGTTTCAAAGGTGCACCTCTCTGTTTGACCTATCCACTGAGACTTAGCCAATCCAATTTTAGACTAAGTTGGTTAACCTATAGAAGAAGCCCTTCTCTACAGTCTTCATTTCCTTGCTTTGATTCCTTGCTCCACCTTATGTCCCAGGTCTTCGAAGCACCAACCAAGCTCCTCAAGGTCCTCAAACCTGAACCTTAAGTCTATGGAGGGCTGCACATTGCCTCCATCCTAGGACAACTCCTATCCTAGCTAGTCCTAGGACCACACCTATCCTAGTCTTCCAGAGTCAACAACCTGACTCCTCCTATGGCCTTTCAAGGCTTGGAAGTACCACCAATCCTCATACATGATTAAGAGGATAACTAACCCATATGGTATGCAACGATCTACACTCGATAAATGTTATCGTCTTAGGTAACAATGTATCATTTGAACGTGATCAAGTTTAAGGACTAAATAATAAATCCTCCTTTATCGAGTCTAAATAGTCCTAAGGACTTCATCATAGAAGAGTTCATTACAAAAGGATACACAAAAAAGATGAAATATCAAAATAATAATTTTATTTATTTATAATTTAAGTATATTTTTATAATCAGTTCATCATCTATAACCTAGATGATTAGCTTTAGGACACAATACCCAATAAACTCCCACTTTGACTAAAGTCAGTCAGAATAGTATTAAATACTCATCTTCCATTTATGATTGTCAAACTCTTTGATTCTGATGGCTTTAATTAATGGGTCGACCATATTATTCTTTCCATTGATCTTCTGAAGGTCGACGTCACCTCATTTCACGATCTCTTGTACAAGATGGTAGCGATATAGAATATGCTTGGTGTGCTGATGTGCCTTTGGCTTTTTCACTTGAGCTATGGCTCCTGTGCTGTCATAGTAAAGCATAACCAGACCATCCAAGGAGGGTGCCACTCCTAGCTCATCGATGAATTTTTGCAGCCATACAGCTTTTTTCGCAACATCGGATGTCATGACATACTCTACCTCGCACACAAAATCGGCCATAGTGTGCTGCTTGAAATTTTTTCAATAGACCGTTCCACCATTCAAGATAAATATATAACTTGACATACTCTTACTATCATAGTAATCTAACTAAAAATTAGAATCTATATATCCCATAAGTTTCAAGTCAGCATCTCCATAGATGAGCCACTGGTCTTTGGTATTTCTCAAATACTTCAGGATTATCTTTACAATCTTTCAATGATTCTCATCCAGATCAGACTAGTATCTACTTACTATCCCTAGTGAGTATGCCATATCTGGTCTCATACACGTCATAGCATACATAATAGAATCCACTATCGAAGCACATGGTATTTCACTCATACGCTTTCTCTTGAAAAGTTGTTGGACAATCTCTCTTTGAAAGAAAAAATTCACGACCTATCGGAAGATAGCCTTTCTTGGAATTTGCTAAATTTGCTATACTAAACCACTTCAGCACAGTATCAATGTACGCGGACTGGAACAATCCAAGCAACATTTTACATCTATCCCTATAGATCCTCATCCCAAGGATGTAAAAAGCTTCTTTCAAGTCCTTCATGGAGAATTGAGATGACAGCCAAATCTTTATTTCCTATAATGTAGGAATGTCATTTTTAATTAAGAGAATATCATCCACATACAAAACAAGAAATACGACTACAGAACCATTAGCCTATTTGTATACATAGGAATCCTCTTCATTCTTAACAAAGCCATACATTCAGATCACCTTATCAAAATCATGTTCCAACTCTGAGATACCTGCTTTAATCCATAAATGAATCTCTGAAGCTTGCATACCTTAGACTCATCTGTAGATGTGAAACCCTCAAGCTATATCATATACACCTTTTTGTCCAGCTCTCCATTTAGGAAAGCCATTTTTACATCCATTTGTCAGATCCCATAGTCCAGATATGCTGCTATTGCAAGCATAATTCAAATGAACTTGAGCATTACCACCGAAAAAATATCTCATCATAGTCAATATCATAATGTTGACGATATTCTTTAGCAACTAGACGGGCTTTATAGGTCTCCATCTTTTCATCTACATTCTTTTTTCTTTTAAAAATCTACTTACATCCAATGAATTTTATCCCTTCAAGTGGATCAACCAGTATCCATACACTGTTGACTTTCATGGACTCCATTTCAAACTTCATGACTTCTAGCTACTTATCAGAGTCGGATCTCTACATGACATCCATATAAATGATCGGATCCTCATCATTCTTATTGAGTTTAATAGGATCACCATCCTTGACCAAGAAACTATAGTATCTATCTAGTTGATATGGTACTCTATCAGATCTCCTCAAGGTTGTCTCTACAATAGACTCTAGATTTGATCTTATCATATTTGGTTCTATAGGTTTACTAGAATGTATCGGTTCTTCCACCTATCGAACTTCACTAAGTTTAACATATAGAAGTAGCAGTTTCTTTTATAAGAAACTTCTTTTTTAAAAAAAAACTACCCTATTGCTGATGAGCATCTTTTGCTCTTCAGCAAGGTAGAAGTAATAACCCCTAATTTTCTTGGGGCATCCTATAAACAAGCATTTATCAGACCTAGATCCAAGCTTTTCTAGCTATAAACATTTGACATAACCCAAACATCCCCAAATTCTAAAGTAAGAGAGTATCGACCTATGCCTAGTCCATATCTCATATGAAGCTTTTGCAACAGACTTGCTCGAAATATTATTCAAAACATAACAAGCAGTCTCAAGTGCACAATTCTAAAAAAAATTGGTAGATTTGCAAACCCAATCATGGATCGAACCATATCCAACAGGATTCGATTTCTCCTTTCAGACATACCATTATGCTGTGGTGTTCCAAGAGGGATCCATTGTGAGAGAATTCTATTTTCTCCTAGATATATCAAAAACTCATTGAAAAGATATTCACCTCTTTGGTCTGATCGAAGAGTTTTAATACTCTTTTCAAGTTATTTTTCTACCTCATTACAATATCATTTGAATATTTTAAATGAATCGAATTTACTCTTCATAAAATAGACATACCCATATCTAGATAGATCATCAGTAAATATAATGAAGTAGTAATACCCATCTCTGGCACTTATGTTCATAGGTCCACATACATCAATATGTACTAGACCTAAAAGATTAGTGGCCCATTCATCCTTTTCAGTAAAAGATGATTTGATCATTTTATCAAAAAGATAGAACTCATAGGTAGTCAATGATTCACAATCATGGATGTCAAGGTTATGCTCCTTGACTAACGTGTTAATCCTATTCTTATTTATATAACTGAGCTGATAATGCCAAAGATAGGCATCAGTGATATTATCTAATTTTGAATGTTTGTTAGACGCGTATATTATACTAATAGACTGTGATAATACATAAATACTATTTCTTAATTCTTCTTATATTATTATGATATCATTCATAATGATATAACAATAATTTTTTTTTATTGATAAACCATAACCATCCTGAGCCAAAAGTTCAATAGATATTATGTTCATCATAAAGGATGGATAATAGTGATAGTCACTTAAAACAACATTACTTATTTTGAAAACAAGCTCAAGAGTTCCTAATGCTAGGACTAGAACATTCCTTCCATCTCCAATATTTAGGAATCTATCACTATCCTCAAACTTTCTACTAATTTGAAGTCCATGCAATGAATTGCATATGTGAACTAGACTTTTGGTATCTAATAACCAAGTAGATTTATCACAGATAGAAATTACAAGGTGTTATCATATAACAGTCTTGCCTAGCAACCACTTACTGATCTCTCCTGTTCAGCTTATTTGAGTTCAGAGGATAATTTCTCTTTGGGCCTGCCTGATTAGAGTTAATACTAGACTTCTTGAAATTAGGTCCCAATAGTGAGTAGAGCAGACTTACACTAGCCATTCTATTTATCTAAAAAAAATATAAGACTATATTAGTACTCGAATTATTTAACTTTAAAGACTTAGACTTTAATCTAAAGATCCTTCCACTATTTTTTACAAATTGATAGCATGTACTTCTAATTCGAGGAATTGCACTAACTCCTTAGTGGATACTGAAATTCACATAGACTACAAACAGATCTAAAAAAAGCTTTAGCTAATCCGTGTGCATCTATAGATAGGTTCACAACTAATTATTTCTTCAAATAATTTTTAGTAATTAATTTTGCCCTAAAAGCTAATTCAGTAAGCTGTGGCCTCCACTAAAAAGATCTGGTTAAGTTCGACCATTAACATGATTGAGTTCGATGCATCAAACCAACGATGATCAGGCTCAAAGAAAACTCTGGCTAACCTGATTATCATTAAGAGAGTATGACCTAATCATCATATGATGGACCATAATTTCAATATCCAGATGAACACCAGGTGTAAGGCACCTCCAATGTTCACCTAGAAAATTAGACTCATTACTATTCACCTTAATGGGAGACTATGACTCAGTTATCTCTATAACTTAGTTATTTTAAGGATCTAATAATTTAGAAAATTTAGATTACTTATGATTTTAAGGATAGAAAAGACATGGACCAATTCACTCCCACTAACTTTAATAAGTCAAATCCTCCCACTGACTTCACCAAGTCAATAGATGAGGACTAGGATCAATTTCAGTCCATGGACACCTAATTCAGTCTTATTGATTGAAATCAGTCAAATTGATTTCTAGTGATATGGATCAGTTCGAATCATCAAGTGATCTAATTAAATCTTAATCGACTATGTTAGTCAGGTAAGTGAGATCAGTGGAAGGGATATATCATTAACTTATCAAAGATCGAACTAGTATGAGTAGCTTTCAATTAAAAATCATTAGTCTAGACTGTCAAACTTACCTTAGACACTAATCGATTAATTAGGTTCAATCTAATCAATCTAGTAATTTTGGGCTCGACTGCTTAGTCATGAATCAAGTTTATCTTGGTCTCGTTAAATATATGGACTTGACCAACTACAACTATTGAAGTTGATTCTAGAGTATCCTTGATCTAATTTAATTCAATATTTAGTTAGATTTAATTAATTACTCTAGTTAAGTTCATTCTTTAACTAACCTTATGTCTAATCCAATTAATGGACTTAATTCATCTAACCCTTTAACCCATGGATTTGTCTTAGGTCTTTAATTCACAATTCTAGACCCTACAAGATAATAATTAATTCTTTTAATTAAATTTTGGACTGATGGGTTAGGGTTTGATATTTTAAAAATAACTTTTAAATTTTAAAAGATTTTTTTATTTTTTGTTCATCAAATGGGTTGATTCATTTCACAAATGGGCCAGCGCATTTTATAAACAGCAATCTTATTGCTAGTTTCATAATAGAAAATAAAGTATACTAAAAATTAAATCATAAATCATATATTAGATCTAATCCAATATATTCATATTTAATTTTTAATTAAAATTATTTTAATAATAAAAAATCTTTTTACTATTCATCTTAATGAATGAGTTCATGATGGCACCCCCACCGCCATAAGGGATCTCCATTGAATGGGAGGAGATGGCCTTTAAACCATACTTATCTCTTATAACCAGATGGCTTGGTGGCTCATTTATCCTCTATTACTAAGTTATCTAGATCTAAATATATCAAATTTATAAGTATTTAATTTTTTTAATTAATATATAAACATGTCAAGTAACCCTTGCTCTAATATCAATGATGGAAAAAATGCAGGAATTAGGGCATGCATTTCAAAATTTTTTTGAATAAAATTTTTAATGAAAGCAAAATTAATCTAAAATTAATTTTTATGCATGCATTGATCTAATCAATAATCCTAAACAAGGATTTGGATATGCTGATATGTAATTAAAAATTTTAAATATGCTCGATCAGCAAATCATATTTGCTGACTGATTTATATTTAGAATATAATACATGTGTGCGGATAGATAATCTTCGCAATCCAAATCTGCAAAAGTCTTAGTATTGCACTGTAGTTGCATACTCATCTAGCCTCTATGGTGAGTCCATATGGAGCTCCTGATCTCGACAAACTCTACTAGAGTGCTAGCTCCTCGTCGGAGCCTTCGATGGCTAATCTTTATCAATCTGATCGACGACCTTTCTTTTGATCTCCTGGATACTCCAAAAGGTTAGAAGATAATCTACAGAGGATGATGAGGTGGTGGGTGAAGTTTGGTGGTGATCAGGCACTCATAGCGCTCAATCTCTCCACCCGAACCTAGAGACCTAATCGTAAGATTTCACACACCCAAAAACCTTGACGCCCCAAAAATGCTCCCATGCCTTCTCTATTTGGAATTTTATCATGAAATAAATTTTCATTGTTAGAGGACTTTCCTTTCTACAGAAACTTCACTTAGATCATATCTAAAGTGGGTGTCCATATGAAAGAAAAAATTAAGTAGCATGAGAGATAGAATTTGGCCCAAGTAAGACACACTCTCTCTCCCTGGACTTTTTCATGCCCAGAACTTGCACCACCTTACTGGATTTCTCTCTTTAGGAAACCTCTCGAACCCCCATACATGCCCCAAGAATAATCTCATTTTATTTGGTGACAATTCAATTGAAAATGCATGTGGGATGGATAAGATTGAATGGTTAGGAAGTTTCAACCACTCACTTGATTTCAAAAATCAAGTGAGCCTCTTATCCATATTCAGCACCCTTCCCAGGTATTTGACATGTAAAAGGACTCTTGATAGAAATGCGATGTTGTCGTTAAGACACCATATTTATCAGTTTAATCGGACTTCTTAAAATAATTAAAAATGTATAGATAGCAATGAGTCGGATCGAATCCACAGGAAAGGTAGTGTTTTTATATTTGAAATCTTTGATTTTTTTAAAAGAAGAGGAAAAGGGTTTGGAAATAGAATTTGAAGTCAAAAATTAAAATTATGAATTAGAAATTAAATTATGCAGAAAAGTAAACTTGGTACTAAGATCTACTAGTTAGATCTTAGCATCTACTTACAGGAAAATAAAAAGCAATAATTAAAATATAAAAATTAAATTATAATAAAAATAAAAAATTAAAATTAAAATTTAATAATAAAATTTTTATTAATTAAAATTTTAGAATTTAAATACATAAAATTTAAAAAAAATAAAATAAAATAGTCTGATCTCTGATCTTGGATCGATATGGGTGGAAAGATGGCGTAGAAGCCCAACTTTTTCTCTCGGCATCAGTTGCCTCGAAGCAACCATTAACCCAGAGCCCAGCTTCACCCTATACCAAAGCTTCACCTTGATCGGAGATGTTGATTTCTAGAGGCCTAAGATCCTTTTTATAGAGCTAGGAGGGCTGGAGAGTTTGCTTCTAGACAATGTGGGACTAAGGGGCTCTTTGATCATCAAAATATGAAAAAATCTAAGTAAAAATTAGATTAAAATAAGTTTTGGATGAATTTTATTATTTTGGATGAAATTTGATCGTCAATAAGGATCCAATGGATCAAAAATCATTAAAATCGGATGTGTATCAACTCAGATCAGGTCGGATTAAATTCTGGCCATCCGATCACGCCTTGATGGAGAAAATCTGACCGTTGATCATGTGTCGAGAGTCCTGATCACTATCGAAAGCATTCTAAGCCATTGGATCTTCATCAGTTGATTTTTTGGCCATCGAATCATGCCAGATCATTGATAGAATTTGAATCAAACCCAAAAATAACCACCGCCGTCTGATCTTGACCGCAATCAACCACAACCATCCGATCACGCAATTACTATCCCATGGACCATGTGGACCGGCAACACCGCACACTGTAATCAATCAATGCCTCCTGTTGTCGAGTGAAAAGTTCAAAATATCCTATGAGCCGCGATGGATTTCTATGGACCCTTTAAGGGTCAGGTCCGCCACGTGTCGCTCTATGATTCGCCAATTTTTGCTGAGCTGGTGGTCCACACCTAGATCGTAGACCGACTAATGGCTTCAATAGTTCAGTCGGCTTTGATGGCTTGGCTTGACTTAGTGGCTTGACTTGCAGAGCCGACTGAGCCATTTTCTTTTTTTATTTAAATTTTATTTATTTTATTTTTTTAGAAATTCATATCTTCTTCATTTTACCTCTATTTTGCTTCAAACTTATTTCATTATGATAAAAAAATAAGCTCTTTCTATTGATAATAAAATTTTATTTTTTTAATTTTTATTTTTTTAATTAATTTTTTAATTAATAAAAATATGAATTTCTTAAAAATTATATATAAATTGATCATTAATTCTTAAAAATTAATATAAATTAATTAATAAATTAATACTTTTATTGCTAAATTTATGGTACTTATCATGCCCCCCAACTTAAGCTTTGCTCGTCCTCAAGTAAAGAAAGAATTTAGTTTTAAATATCTTTTAACTTTAGAGTTTCAAATTTTATTTAAGCAGTTTTTAAAATGGCCATTAATATTCAGTAGAGCTTAACTGAGACATATCATTGGGGTATTAATACTTATCAATAGAAAAATTAAGTAAAGAATATTAAATTTTTCTAAACTTTTTCTAAATTATCCTACTTTTATCTTTGATTTGTCTAAACTTTCATATAGACAGGTGTATTGCTACTTCTATCCTTCATTTATTAATTTTTATTTTCATATTGTCTACTTTTTTATGTGAATATCATTGCTTACTTAGGCAATAGGATCTGATTACTCGGTGGAAAATCATTTTTTTTTTTTAACATTGTACCACTATTGAGTGTCTTAACCCCTTAAGCTTTCTATTTGATCCGTGTAGCGAGTCTTGGGCCAATGACTTCCAAACCAGTTGGCTTTAGGGCACTAAGTATAGAATATCCCTCGGGCTTACTAGCTCAAATCAAACAGGCTACGAGTTAAGACTAGCTTTACAATGAGCTTCTTTGCCCTTCCCATCTTTTGACGTGAAACTCAATGCTTGCTTAGGCAAAGAGGTCCGATTACTCAGTGAAAAGTACTTAAAAACTATTTTATTAAAATAAAAAAATTTATATGAAAAAAATGTATAGTTACCCTACACAAGTCTATAAAAAGTAGACTTTTCTTTGATGCTAGTAGAAATAATTAGAAATGCTCCAAGAAAAAACTTTTTATGTTTTAGGCTAAACTCTTTATTGAATTTTCTTAATACTTGATTCCTCAATATCTCATAGATTCTCTGATCTATGCATCAATTTTTTTAAAAATGCTTAGTTTAATTCGATTCTTAAGCATAATCAGGTGTCTAAATACTAAATACTAACTTTTTCAAAGATTTAAAATTTTAAAATTTTTATTTTTCTCCCCCTCCAACTTAATCGACATTATCCTCAATGGAGAAGAAAAAATAAAGAGTGTAATAAAGAACATGAGAAAATACACCTGACTATATTTTTGGTCTAGTACATGCCTTTGAAAATTTGGACTCTCCCTCCAACTTATTCAAATTATTCTAAAAAAATAAACTAAAAAAATAAATTAGATAAAAACTAAATATTGGATTGCCTCCCAATAAGTGCTAAGTTTACCGTCTTCAGCCAGACACAATGCAGCTTACTATCCTGTGTCAAATATTGAATTGATAAATTTCAATAATTTTGGATTGCTAATCTCAGAAAGTTGATTTATAATCTCATTATTGATATATTTATTGTTAATTTTAGGGACATAATTTTTGACCCCATTCTCAGACCCATGTTTATTAAGAATTTTTCTTATTTGTTTTTCTAAAATGCTCATGAATGGAGTTTTAGGAGTTATGTTTGGTTCAATAGGTGCTGGAATGGTAATTAAAGATGGTTTTAATTTTGGAGGTAAATTAATATGATCTTGTTTAAATAACTCTATTGATATTTTATTACATGTCTCTTGATTTTTGTAAGAAGAACTGGCTTCTTGGGTTGAAGAAAATAGGACATTAGGTTTATAAGTCTTGGATAAATCATCTATTCTCTTTCTCGCTATTTTTATCTCATTTAAACTGGAATCAGTATCAGTACTAGTTCCTGGCTCAGGTTCTTCTATGTGATTAGTCTCAGTACTAACCAGTTCTTCTAAATTTTTATTTTGGCTAGCATCAGTACTAGCCTCTTTCACCTGATCTTGGTATGGGTCTATAAGAATTCTATAGCTTTTAAGTTTAGGAATTACTTTGATATTCTTAGATTGAGGATTCTTAAGTGAGACATTAAATTGATAACTTGATCCAAGTGGTTGGTGGACATTAGGTGGATTGTTTAAAATTGGTAGGTTCGGTAGTTAATCTAGTTCTCTCCTCGTGTTAGACTCAACTAATTATCCTATTTGAACATCTAGCCTGGTGATAGATTATTGTTGAGTCAGAATTAATTATTAAAGTTGGTTAAATCTATCATTAGCTAGATTGGTCTATTGAGGAGGTGGGTATGAGGGCTGATTATGATGTGGTGGCGGGAAAGGCTTACTAGGCTGACCTCTGTTATAAGTATAGTTCTGGTATTGAGGTCTATTCTAATAATTTTGCACTGATGGAGTTTGGGTCCGAGCCTGAGTTTGTTGTGATTTTCAAGAAAAATTGGGATGATTTCTTCAGCCAGAGTTATATGAATTTGAAAATGGATTATTAACCGACTTGGAGTAGTCTTTAGCAGCTTGGACTTATTCTTGGATAAAAGATGGAAACTATGCAGTCATAGGACATTCACTCATATGATGTGTTGGGCTAGCACAGCTTGAACAAATCTCCTGATAATTAGAAGATGATGTGAATTGTGCAGGAGATTGTTGACTTAGAGTTAGGACTTGATCTAATTTTTGAGCAAGAAAGTCCACTTTATTTATCAAATTTGAATCAGTCTTAGGACTAGATTCTAGATGTTTAAATTCATGAATTCCTACCCGGGTTTGGTAGAAAGACAATGAAGCATGGTTAATTGAGTTTTCACTCAGAATTTCAAATAAGGTATAGGCTTCGTCCTCACTCTTATTCATGAATGCACCTCCACAGGATGCCTCTACTATCTATCTGTATTGGTCTCCTAAATCCTCATAGAAAGCTTGAACTATTTGCCACTTAGACAGACTATGGTGTGGGCATTTTCTAAGAAGTTTCTTAAGTCTCTCTCATGACTCATGAATCTGTTCCCCTGGAAGCTGAGCAAATCCAGTGATAGCTCGCCTCATAGTATTGGTTCGGCCTATGGGATAAAATTTTTTAAGAAATTCACTTTGCAAGTCAGCCCAAGTTGTAATTGATCTTCCTATTGTCCCAAGCCAGTACTTGGCTTTGTCTTTTAATGATAAGAAAAATAAAATTAGTCTAAGGGCATCATTAGTTAAATTTTGAATTCTCACCGTAGAGCAGATTTTTAAGAATTCATCCAGATGTTTATAAGGATCTTCATTGGTGTTCCCGTAAAAAGATGGAAGTATCTGAATTATAGTCGGCTTGATCTCATAGTGGGTAGCATGAATTTCAAGTAATTGGATATAAGTCGATAGGTTATAGGTGGAAGGAATAAAATATTTCTTCATCTGCTTAGGTAGTTCTCTAAAATTTTCAGCCATTTGATTATCGGGTTTAATACAATTTAGCCTTTTAATTTTATGATTAGGTTCAACTAGATCAGATAAAGCAATTTTCTACCATGCATGCACTAGTGCAACCCTAACGTGTGGTTCAAAAAATTTTTTAAATTTTTTATTATTTTGTTATATCAAAAATTAATTATTTTATTTATTAATTAAATTAAATTATTATTTTTAATATTTTTTAGTTAGTTAAATTTAATTTTTATTTTATTTTATTTTATTTTATTTTATTTTTAGAGAAAAAAGAAGAAGAAAGAAAGAAGAGGTCCTAAGGAGTTCTAGAACTAGAAAAAGAGAGAAGAATTAAGTTTAATTAGGTTTGATGTTGGTTAGCAATCAAGTTGGTCAATCAATCCTGACTAAAGGTTATCCTAGATCTAGACAACTCCTAACTGTCAAGGTCACCTTCAAGCCCTCCAAGTGTAGGATTAGCCAATCAACTGATCAGGTAAGTGTAAGGTCGGTAGGAGTCCCCCCGTTGCTTGCCTTAGACACCAATTGTGCTTGGTTAGGTAAGCGAACGGAATCAATTAGAAACCACCTTCCTTCGGACCCAATCATTCTTGAACCACTTTTCTAGACATCAGTCAAATTGACTTATCCTAACCTGGTTCAACTCTTAGGGTTTCTTGTCCTATTGAGCTCAAGTTTCTAGGGTTGATGTCTAATTGATTTTAAAATTAAAGATTTAGGTCAATGTAGGATGCTGATTGATTGTTTATGGGCCAAGAAAGGATGATCAAATTTTCATCTTATCTTGTTTAATTGGATTATGCTCTTAATTTGGTTTAATATGAATATGCACGAAAAATTTCAATCAAAGGGTTCTATGCAATTTAAACTAGATGCATGCAACTAATTGAATTCTGAAAGGCTTACCTTACCTCCAGCAATCATCAAAAAAAATAAAAATAAAAATAAAACTAATATGATGCATGCTCTAAATAGTTAGAATTTCTAATCTTGTCATGAGATTAGATTTAAGTAAATATTTTTTAATTAATTTAAAAATAAAATAAATAAATAAAATAAATAAAATAAAAAGAAAAGAGAACTAGAGTTAGGATTGATCTCACCAAGCAAAACTCCTAGTTCTTTTTATTTTTTAATCTCTTTTTTTGCAAAATAATAAAAAAAAAATTAGCAAGCAATATTTATAAGAAAATAAAAATTTTATTTATAATTTATTTATAGAAAAATCAAAGAGATCAAAAATTTAATGTCTGTGCCTTCTCCGGCAACGACGCCAAAAACTTGATAGATTTGCCAAAATTATTTTTAATTTATTTAAAATAAATTAAAAAAATTAAAATCAAAAATTAAAAATAATTTTCGATAATGGTGCCAAAAACTTGATAGGAATGCGATGTTGTTAAGACACCGTGTTTATCAGTTTAATCCAACTTCTTAAAATAATTAAAAATGCGTAGATAGCAGTGAGTCGGATCGAATCCATAGGAAAGGTAGTATTTTTAGATTTAAAATTTTTGATTTTTTAAAAAAAAAGAAAAAAAAATTAAAAATAGAATTTAAAGTTGGAAATTAAAATTATGAAGTGAAAATTAAATTATGCAGAAAAGTAAACTTGGTACTAAGATCTACTAGTTAGATCTTAGCATCTACTTGCAGAAAAATAAAAAGTAATAATTAAAATATAAAAATTAAATTATAAAAAAAATAAAAATTTAAAATTAAAATTTAATAATAAAATTTTTATTAATTAAAATTTTAGAATTTAAATACATGAAATTAAAAAAAAATAAAATAAAATAGCCTGATCTCTGATCTTGGATCGGCATGGATGGAAAGATGGTGTAGAAGCCCAGCTTTTTCTCTCGATATCAGTTGCCTCAAAGCAGCCATTAACCTAGAGCCTAGCTTCACCCTATACCAAAGCTTCATCTTGATCGGAGATATTGATTTCTAGAGGCCTGGTGTCCATTTTATAGAGCTAGGAGGGTTAGAGAGTTTGCTTCTAGGCAATGTGGGATTAAGAAGCTCTTTGATCGTCAAAATATAAAGAAATCTAAGTAAAAATTAGAATAAAAGGAGTCCTGGATGAATTTTACTGCTTTGGATGAAATTTGGCCATCAATAGGAATCCAACGGATCAAAAATCATCAAAATCGGATGTGTATCAGCCCAGATCAGGTCAGATTAAATTCTGGCCGTCCGATCACACCTTGATGGAGAAAATCTGACCGCTGATCATATGTCGGGAGTCTTGATCACTGTCGGGAGCATTCTGGATCGTTGGATCTTCATTAGTTGGTTTTCTGGCCATCGGATTGCATCAGATCGCTGATAGAATTTGAATCAAACCCAAAAATAACCACCGCCGTTTGATCTTAACCGCAATCAACCGTAGCCATCCGATCACGCAATTACTGTTTCCATGGATCGCATGGACCGGCTGCACTGCACACTGCAACCAATAAGTGCCTCCTGTTGTTAAGTGAAAAGTCCAAAATATCCTATGAGCCGCGATGGATTTCTGTGGACCCTTTAAGGGTCCAGGTCCACCATGTGTCGCTCTATGATTCGTCAGTTTCTGCTGAGCTAGTAGTCCACATCTAGATTATGGATCGGCTGATGGCTTCAATGGCTGAGTCGGCTTTGATGGCTTGGCTTGGCTTGCGGAGCCGGCTGAGCCATTTTCTTTTTTTATTTAAATTTTATTTATTTTATTTTTTAAAAAATTCATATCTTCTTTGTTTTAGCTCTGTTTTGCTTCAAACTTATTTTGTTATGATTAAAAAATGAGCTCTTTCTATTAATAATAAAATTTTATTTTTTTAATTTTTATTATTTTTTAATTAATTTTTTAATTAATAAAAATATGAATTTCTCAAAAATTATATATAAATTGATCATTAATTTTTAAAAATTAATATAAATTAATTAATAAATTAATATTTTTATTGATAAATTTATGGTACTTATCAACTCTCCTTCTATGCACCCACACCAAAATAATCAGAAAATTGACAACAAAAAAACCATAGGGAGCATGGAGAATGGATAAGAGAGGATTAGTTTCAAACTCTAACAAATTAAGTTGAATTCTAAATTCAACTTGCTTTGAATTGGTCCAACCCTTGGACCATGTCAAAAGCAGATGAGAGGGGGGTGTAGAAACCTTCTGGGTGTGAGAAACTCTCATGCAAATTCCAAAAATTTGCATGGAAATGATGTGGAAAAGTCAAAGGTGATGGACGCATGGAAGAGTTTAAATTCAAATCTTATTTAACTTGTTCAAAGTGGTTTCAACCAAACCAGGTAATTCAGGCTCAATTAGACCAAGTTAAACCTCACTAAATTAGGCTTAACTCAACCCAATAAAATTTTAATCAAATTAAAAATTAATTAGGTTCAAGTCCTAATGAAATCAGGATGGAATCTTTCTTAGTGATTATGTCATCTCATGACCTATCGAATCAAATTCAATCAGATTGATCTAATCCTCATCGCTCAATTAAATAAAATTAATTAGTAATATAATTACTAATTAATACTTTAAAAAATATCAGAGTTTCAATTGGATGGGTGTCCAGGCAATGGAATCCCATCTACATGAAACTCTTAACCGAAGAGTCCCAAACCAGTAGGACTCTTGATCGAAGTATCTCAAATGAATGAAACTCATGAACATAAAGTTCCAAACCAATGAAACTCTTGATCATAGAGTCTCAGACAAGTAGAACTCAAAGTTCCAATCTAGTAGGACCCATGAAGGCAGTCCTAGTCTAGTGGGACTCCTAGTCATAGAATCTCAGTCCAGTGGAACTCTTGATCATAGAGTTCTAAACTATTAAAACTCTAGATCATCCATCAGATCAAGTAGAAACTCCTATTGCGTGTGATCCCATAAGTTCAAATCCTATGCCGGTAGTACAGAAACTAATTTTTTATATTAATTGATATGATCATCTAATAATGGTACCTGACATTCGGATAGACCGAATAGTCACAACGCAACATCGACAAACCTATGATATATGGTTACCGTATAATTCATCTTCTTGACCTCAATGCTCAAAGGACGATCTAAGATTTACTGCCAACTCTAAAAATCATCCATATTGTATTTCAAAATTTAGTATTCATCGAATGGACCATCTCGATCGAGATTTTACTAAATTGAAATATGGTGATGCATATGCTCGAACACTTGAAGGGGCCAATCCATCTTGACTCACATACTGACTAAACAAGTATCTAACTACACCTAGTAACCTTTTATCACTAAATTAAAAATTCAGATAGTTCAGTACCAAAGTACAGTGAGTTGCTTGCAAGTTACCATGGTGTTCTCAAGTATAAGAGACTTATATCCATATCCTTTATGAGCAACTCTTGACAGTGGAGAGTTCCATAGTTATATCACGATCAGTGAAATATATCCATATATTTCACCTGCATACCATACTAGTATCTCAATACTCTTTGGTTAAGAGGACAACCAATCCATATGGCATGCAACGACCTACACTCGATGAATGTTGTAGTCCTAAGTAATAACGTATCATTTGATCGTGATCAGGTTTAAGGACTAAATGATAAATCCTTCTTTATCGAGTCTAAATAGTCCTAAGAACTTCATCACAGAAGAGTTCATTATAGAAAGATGCACAAAAATGATGAAATATCAAAATAATAGTTTTATTTATTTATAATTCAAGTATATTTTTACAATCAGTTCGACCATCTATAACTTAGATGATTGGTTTTAGGATACAATACCCAATACTACAATAGTGGAAGACCACTAGACTTAATATTTATTAGGAAGATTGAGTTTAGGTCTCATCAATCAGTCATCAAATGACTGATTTAATTAGCATGGGCTAAACTAAACTACCAAGTAACCAACATTCTAGATTCAATCTTCCAAATTGGCCAGGTAAGTGAGATTGGTGGGAGGGTCTCCAATGTTTGCCTTAGACATCAATCGAATTAGCTAGATAAGTATGATCCCAATTAAAAACTACCGATCGAGACTTGCCTTACACTCCAACTGGTCGATTGGTTTCAAATTAGTTTGCTTAAGCAAATCAAGCTCGAGCCACAGAGCCGAATTAGGTTCTTAGTTTAATTGATTCTATATATGTGTGTTAATTGACTTGATCAATAATAATTATTTTATCTTAATCTCTAGTAACCTAGCTCTAATCAACACTTGACTCAGTTTGATTAATTATTAAATTGATTTGGATCCATTATGATCAAATCAACAATTGTAGATGAAATTCAATTATATGACCTAATTTTTAATTCACTCATGACCAATCCCTCATGCATAAACACAAATTTTAGATCTTAAATCTAAATTTCATATCTAAATTCCTTGCTCAAAAAGTAAGTTTTGGATCTCGAAACAAATTTTCCGATCATGCTTACAATCATATATCACATGTATGAATAAAATTCAGGTCATAAAATTAATTTCAGATCTAAATATATAATCACATATCATACATATAAATAAAATTCAGATCATGAGCATGCTATTGTATATCTCATATACGATTAAAATCAGATCTCGAAACTCCTTTCAGATATAAATATGAAGCCATACATCTCACGTATGAAGTAATCAAAATTTGAAAATACTTTTCAAAAACATGCATATTATTTTTATACATATAAATCCGTGGCTCTGATACCACTGTTGGAATTTCTTAGGTACTCGTGCATGTATATTTCAAAAAAAATCTTTTCAACAATGTAGTGGAATAATAGATTAAAAGCTTTTTAATCATGAACATGCATAGATCAAATCAAAGTACCAAGGATCTAGCTCATATGTAGAAAATCGCACAAATCTGATTTTTAATATGAAATAAAATATGTGATCAGATCACATACCTTTGCGCGGATGTCTTCAGGTCCCTTTGAAGCTGCACAAGCATCTAACCTCTATAGGTATCCATATAAGGCCTTAATCTGATCAGAAGCCTTTTGATCTCACCGAGGTGTAGCTTCCTTATAGAGATCGCATCTTGACGGTTGAATAGGTCTCTTCTTTTCTATCAAGACTATCTTGAAGAAGAAGAAGAAGAAGAAGAATAGGAGATTGAAGAATAAGGAGGCCCTCTCCTTTTCTTCCGAGAATCCATGCACAAGAACTCTATTCTAGAGATCTAGAGAAGAACACTCTCTTCTCTTCCTTCTACACTCAAGAGAAACTTTTTCTCTTCTTAAAAAATTCTAGATTCTAGAAGGAACTCCTCCTTCTTTCTTCCTTTTCCATGCCATAGAAGAAAACTTTTCTTCTTCCTTTTCATGCCTCCAAAGAAGAACAATTCCTCTCTAAAATCCACACATAAGAAGGATGACTTTCTTCCTTTCTTCAGCCCATGTGGAAGACTTTCTTCCTTTCCTTTTCTCACTCACAAGAAGAAGCTCTTCTTCATATTTTCTTTACATCAAAAGCAGCAACCAAACCCATGCACAACAAGGCCCTTTTAAAGTGGCATATGAAGAGTTTGAATAGGGTTTAACTCCCTACTTTTATGGCGTGTAAGAGGCTTGGAGCATGGCTTTATTTTAGCATGAAGAAGCCTCTCTTTAGCATAAATAATCCCATGCAAAAGCTCCTTATTTTATGGCCTTGAGATTCCTCTTTGGGTGTGAACTCTTTCACGCAAAAGGAGGCACGGGTGGGGTTTCTTAGCATGGAGAAGTTTTGTGCAAATCAAGAATGGCATGGCCTATGTAGGGCGCTAGGGAGAGGATAGAGTCCTAATCAAACTAGGTTCTTATTTGGTGCCTCATTCAAAACCTAATCAAAACCCAATCTAATTAGGATTTGATTGGACCCAAAGAGAATGAAATCCTAATCCAATTAAAAGCCCAAACTCTCTTGATTAAATCCTAATCTAATTAGGAATTAGATAGCATTCAAATCCAAATCAAATAAGGATTTGGTCTCCCTTGCAATTGGGCTATCTCATAATCCAATTAGGCTTAATCTAATTAAACCCAAATCAAACCAAATTGAATCCTATTTAATTAGACTTGATCTAATTAAGTCCCGTTCTCCATCAAATTGAGCCAATTCGCAATCCAATTGCTAATTAATCCTCCTATAATTCACCAACTTTTAGTGAATTTTAACATTGCAACTTTTGTATTGGATTAATCTATTGGAAATCATGCAGGGCTCATGTATATATTTCAAAAATTTTTCGAAATAGATTACAATAGAAGACATAGATTAAACTATTTAATCTATTTATGTATGTGATCTAATCACTAAATCCTATATTTAGGATCTATGATATATCAAGATACATGAATAAATCTAAAAAATAATTTAAAGATTGATATTGATCATATCAATATCCTGGATTTAGAATACTTCTAGAAATCCTAGATCGCATCTAGGTCAGAAAAAAGATCAAATCTTTTATCTTTGCACGGGTTAAGAATACTACAGCTGATATCTAATATTGTTCTTATTGCTTAGAGTCGCACAGTATGTCTGACCTCTATAGGTCATCCACATGAAGTCTCTATGCAGATCAAAGATTTGTCGAATGAAGATCCGCTCGAAGTGCTAGCTTCTCACGGATCCCTCCTGATGGTCGATCTATAAAAATTTCTTTAGATCTCTTGGATACTTCAAGAGATAAATATAAGGAGGAGGATGAAAGAAGAAGATCAACCCTTGGATTTGCCAAAAAGATAAAAAGAAAAAGGCTTAAAAAAATCATCAAGAGAAGACCCATCTTCTCTTTCAGGACATCAACTATTGATGTCCTAAATAGATCTCAAAGCCTAGACAAGAGAAGACCTTTTCCTCTAGAATTTTTTCATGCTCTAGATCTCTATCTTTCTAATTTTTTTCATGAAAAAGTCTCTCAAAAGAAGGAGAAGAAAAATCTTTGAGAAAAATCCTAAGAGAAAACATTCTTCTCTTCTCTTCCTCTCAACAGGACATGAGACTAGATTGTCCAAAAGAAGAGGCCATGCTTAGTATCTTTGAGCACCCATCCTCCACGCCCTCTCTCTCTTTATTCTCTAATTTATGTGTGGATTCTCTCGGGTTTTTAACACCAACCTCCTCCTAAAAAGGAGGTGCCCAATAACCACCCAAGACTAGGTCAAAATCCTAGTCTAAATAGAACTCTTGGTGGCATCCAACTTTTGGATGCCTCCAAGTATTTTTTTGGCAACAAATCTCCATGCATGGAAGGGTGACGGGGTGCATGAAATCTGAGAAAAAATAGGCACATAAAAATAAGGGAGGCATGCAACAAAAATAGGTGGCGATGGAAAAGTTCCAAAAGAAAAAGAGAAGAGTTTTAAGGATTAATTTAAAACTCTTCCTTAACTTTCCTTGTTTGACTAATTCAAACAACTTTCTTAAAACACCAATGAAAGGAGGGGCATGGAACACTTATTGGCATGAGAAATCTCATGCCAATAAATGAGAAATAAGGCATGGGCTTTTCTTTCTTGGTGCAAGAAAAGTGTGAGAGTCCCAGTCCAACTGGAACTCCTCCTATTTGACTAGGTTAAAATTAATTTAAACAATCTATTGAACGAGGATTAGTGCAAGCCTAATTAAAGGTGATCCTAGTCCAACTAGAAATCAAATTAAATCAAATTTAAATCTAGGTTAATTTCTAATCAAATTAGAAATTAGGTGCACTCAAGTTTTAGTTGAACAAAAATTTATTCTTTCTTGCAACTGGCTTATCCAATAAATTAATTAGACTTAATCCAATTAAGTCCAAACCAATTCTAATTGAATCTAATTTAATTAGACTTGATCTTAGTCCAATTGCTCAATCAAATTGAGCTAATTAGTAATCTAATTGCTAATTAATTCTCCTATAATACTTGCACTTGATCGATCATGAATCGTATTGATGATTCGATCACTGAACGATTCTTAATCATCGATCAATCATCCAACCAAGTAGTAACCTCTTATGTGTTTGACTCCATAGGTTCAAACCTAAACCAATAGCATAGAAATTAATTTTTGTACCAATCAAAATGATCATCTAGCAATGGTGCTCGATGTTCGGATAAGTCGAATGTATGCAAAGCAAAATTCTTAGAATCCTAACCTATAATTATCGTATAATTCATCCCTTTGACCTATTGAAAAATGTATCATAAAGCCAATCATCTAAGTAGTAGATGATTGAAATTAGTATATGAATTATCTAATAATAATAGTAATTTGGCTATTTCATCATAAAAGTTCTATCTTCCTTAAATAAACTTCTAAATTATGATGAAGTTCTTAGAACTACAATCAATCGATAAAGAAGAATTTATCGGATGGTTCTTAAATTATTCATGATCAAATGATAAGTTATTAATAAGGATGATAACTTATCAAGTGTAGTTCACTGTATGCCATATGCATTGATTGTCCTCGTAATCAAGTGGTGTGGAGACACTGGTATAGCATCTTGATGAGATGTAGAAGTACATATGTACTGAACGTGACCAATGTAGCACTCTACTATCAAGAATAGTTAGCTAAGGCTAATGAATATAAGTGTCTCTTCGATCTGAGATCATCATGGTGACTTGTGAGCAACTCACTGTACTTTGGTGCTGGACTATCTGTATTTCTAATATAGATGATGGAAGATTTTTTGGTACAGTCAAGTACTTGTAGAGTCGGTGTGTGAGTCAATATGGGATTGATCACTCCTGATTAGCTTCAGAAAGAGAATATTTTGCTGTATTTTAATTTAGCAAAATCTGGATCTGGGTAATTCTCTTGAGGTGTCACGGGATTTACAAAATTTTGAGACATAACAGAGATGACTTATATGAGTGTTTGACAGCATACTCAAAGTCGTCTTGAGCATTATTGATCATAGAGATGAATTATATGATAACCATGGGCCAGGATTCTAAGAATGTTGTTTTGCATACATTCGACCTATCCGAACGTCGGAAATCATTGCTAGATGGTAACTTCGATTGGTACAAAAATTGGTTCCTATGCTATCGACTTAGGTTCAAACATATGGGGTCACATATATTAGAGCTTGTAACCTGATTGAATGGTTAATCGATGATTGAGAATCATTTCAAGGTCAAACATTCAATGTGATTGATGTTTGACCTAATACAAGTATTGCAGGAGGATCGATTAGCAATTGGATTGCTAATTGGCTCAATTTGATTGAGCAATCAGACTGAGATCAAGTCTAATTGAATTAGATTCAAATAGAATTAGTTTAGACTTAATTAGATTAAATCTAATTAATTTATTAGATAAGCCAATTATAAGAAAGAATAATTTCTTATTTGACTAAGACTTGGGTGCACCTAATTGACTTAGGATTTAAATTAGATTTAAATCTTGATTTAATTTGATTTAATTGAGCTCCTAATTAGACTAGAATCATCCTTAATTAGATTATATTTAATCTAATTTAAATAAGATTTAAATTTAGTTTAAACCTTTTTTGACCTAGTCAAACAAGAGGAGTCCCAGTTGGACTGGGACTCTCTCTCTTTCACTTGTGCCTAAGAAAGCCCACGCCATATTTTAATTCCAAATTTTTTTTCATGTTTTCTCATGCCTAATAAAAGGTTTTCCATGCCCTATATCAGATTATTTGGAATAAATTTTGACTTGGTCAAAAGCAGGAAGTTGTTAGGATTAGTTTCCTTCTTGAAAGAGCCCTCTTTGACCTAAACTCTTCGCTCCTCTCGTGTGCCCACTTTTCCCATGCCTTCAATATTATTTCCACCCTTTCTTTTGGGTGTTGGTTTTCTATTTCACACACCAAAAATCAAGGGAGGGGCGTCCAAGAGTTGGACGCCCCATAGAAGTCCTCCTTTGACTAGGTTTTGACCTAGTTTTGCAATATAAAGGAGATGCCTCTTTCTTTGACCATAGAGGACGTAAAATATCCTAGAAAAATCATGAAAAATTAGAAAAAAAAGAGGAGAAGATGTGGAGGATTTATGGCATCAAGATTCATGGAGAAGAGACCTTAATTAAGACATCAAAGGTTGATATCTTGAAGAGACAAGATAAGAGAAGATTGTCTTCTGTTATATTTTTCTTTTATGGTTCTCTCTTCCTATTTTTATTTGTAATTTTTTTATAATAAAGATCTAAGAGAGAGAGAGTCTGAGGGCATGAGATCTATGCTCCAAGTGTTGGGGCATGGTGATCATTTTTGGACATGATCTGATCATATCCTGATGCGAGAAGAAGAAGAGAAGGTCTTCTCTTAGGGTTTCCTTGAGAGCCCTTCTTCTCAATTTTATTTATGAGATTTTTATGAGAAAAATCTGAGGGTGTGATATCTGAAAAATTAGAAAAAAATTTAGAGAAAAAGATCTCCTCTAAACCTAGCATAATAGACGTTTTCAGGATATCAACTGTTGACGTCCTGAAGGAGAAGATTTGTCTTCTCCTAGGGTTTTTTCATATGTATTTATTTTTGATTTATGGAAAATCCAAGAGTTGGATTCCTTCCTCATTCCTTCTCATGTTCTTCATCTCTTGGATTCTCCAAGAGATTCAAAGAACATGTATTTGATTAACCATCAGGAGGGATCCGCGAGAAGCTAGCACTTCAAGCAGATCTTTGTTCGACGAACCTTCGATCTATATTGCAGGTTCGTGTGGATCACCTATAGAGACCAGATGCATGTGCAGCTTCAAAGGCAACAACGAATTCAATCATGGAGTTCTCAATCCATGCAAAGGTAAGAGATTTGATCTCTTGGTAATCTAGATGCGATCTAAGATTAGATCTAGAATTATTCTAGATCTAGATATTGATGTGATCAATATCACTCATGATTAATTTAATTTTAGATTTATATTTGCATCATAACATATTATAGATCCTTGATGTAGGGTTTTATAATTTGATTACATGCATGTTGTAGATTAAATAGTTTAATCTATATCTTCCACTGCTCTATATTTTGAAAAAATTTTGAAATCTATGCATGAAATCCTGCATGTTTTCTATCATGACCCATATTACTTAGGATGACTTCGAGTTAGCTGTCAACACTCATACAAGTTATCTATATTATGTTTTAAAGTTTACAAATTTCATGACTCATCATGAGGATTACCTAGGTCTAGGTTTCGCTAAATTAAAATATAGTGAGACATTCACTTTCTGAAGTTAATTAGGAGTGATCAATTCCATCTTGATTCATACACCGACTCTACAAGTACTTGACTATACCTAAAAATCTTTCAATCCTGTATTAGAAATATAAATAGTTTGGCACCAAAGTATAGTAAGTTACTTGCAAGTCACCATGGTGATCTTAGATCGGAGGAACACTTATATCCATTGGCCTTAACTAGCTACTCTTGATAGTAGAGTGCTATATTGATCACGTTTAGTATAGATGTACTCTTACATCCCTCCTACATGCTATATTAATATCTCCACACCACTTGGTTATAAGGATAACCAATGCATATGACATATAGTGGCCTACACTTGATAAGTTATCATCCTTAATATTAACTTATCATTTGATCATGAACTTAAGAACCATCTGATAAATCCTCTTTTATTGATTAAATATGGTTCTAAGAATTTCATCATAACTTAGAAGTTCATTTAAGAAAGATAAAATTTTTATGATGAATAAGCCAAATAATAATTATTATTTGATAATTCGTATACTAATTCCAATCATTTATAATTTAGATGATTGGTTTTAGGACACATTTCCTAATAACTCTCACTTAGACTAAAGCCAATCAAAATAGTATCAAATACTTATCTTTCACTTGAGTTTGTAAAACTACTTAGTTTCGAGGCTTTAGTAAATAGGTAAGCCAAGTTCTTTTTTTTTCCATCGATCTTCTGAAAGTCGATGTTATCCTGATCCAAAATTATTTTGACAAGATGATAGCATTGCAGAATATACTAGTCCTGTGGTGTATCTTTGATTCTTTAGCAAATCTATGGCTCCAGTGCTACATTAAGACTAGACCATCAATGGAGAGTGCCACTCCCAATGTGCTAATGAACTTATGCAACCACGTAGCCTACATGGCAGCATCAGATGCCATGATGCACTCTACATCACTAACAGAATAAGCTATAGTATTCTGTTTGAAATCTTTTCAGCAAATTGTTCCTTCAATTAGGATAAATTCATTACTCTACACTCTCCTGCTGTCGTCTTTAAGTTTTAAATCAATTTTTTCATATATGAGTCACTGGACCTTAGTATTTCTCAAATACTTAAGGATTGGATATGTACAATCTTTCAATGGTTCTCACTTGGATCAGACTTCTGCTCACTATCTTTAGTGAGTATACTATATCTAGTCTCGTACATGGATTGGAACAATCCAAGCATTCTTTTAGATCTATCTCTATAGATCTTCATCCATAGGATGTAGGATACTTTTTCAAAATCCTATATGGAGAAAAAATGATGATCGCCAAACTTTTATTCCCTATAATGCTAGAATGTCATTTTCGATTAAGAGAATGTCATTCATAGACAACATAAGAAATAACACTACAAAATTTTTTGCCCACTTATAAATACAGGGTTCTTCTTCATTCATAATGAAGATATGTGTTCAAAATGCATGTTCCAACTCTAAGATGACAGCTAAATGGGCTTTATAGGTCTCCACCTTTCCATCTGTCCCACTCTGATCCTTTTGAAAATTAATTTTCATCCAATAAATTTTATCCCTTTAGGTGAATCAACTAGTGTCCATACACTATTGATCTTCATGGACTCCAATTTGGATTTCATGACTTCAAGCTATTTCTTAGAGTCAAATCTCTATATGGTATCCATATAGATGATTGGATCCTCATTGTTCTCATCGAGTTCAATAGGATCGCCATCTCGAAGCTAAAAATCATAGTATCTATCCAACAAATGTGGTACTCTACCAGATCTTCTTAATAGTGCCTCTTTAATGGGCTCCAAGTTTGATCTAATCAAATCTAGTTCTATAGGTTCACTAGATTGTATCGATTCTTCTATCAATCGAACTTTCTTAAGTTCAACTTTATGGGCATCAATTCCTTTCTTAAGAAACTTCTTTTCTAAAAAGAATGCCTTATTGCTGACGAACATTTTATGTTCTTTAGCATGATAGAACTAATAATCCCTAGTTTTCTTGGGATTCCCAATAAATAAATACCTATTGGATTGAAATCCAAGTTTATTTATGTGTAAACATTTGATATAGGCCCGATAGTCTCAAACCCGAAAGTGAGAGAATCTAGATTTACATCCGGTCCATATCCCATATGGAGTCTTTGTGATAGATTTATTTGGAACAGTATTCAAAGTAAAACAAGCAATCTTAAGAGCATAACCTTAAAACGAAATAAGTAGACTAGTAAATTCCATCATGGATCAAACCATATCTAAAAAAGTTTATTTTTTTTTCGATACACCAATATCCTATGGTGTTTCAGAAGGATTCCACTATGAGAGAATCCTATTCTCTCCTAGATATATTAAAAACTTACTAGATAAGTATTCACCTTCTCGATCTGATCGAAGAGTTCTAATATTTTTTTTAATTTATTTTTCTACTTAAATATTTTAAATGATTTAGGCTAGATGTACCCATATCTAGATAGATCGTCTGTAATGAAATATTGATATCCTTCTCTGATACTTAAGTTCATAGGTCTACATACATCACTATGTTTAAAACTTAAAATTTTAGTGACTCTTTCACCTTTCCTGGTAAAAAATGACTTTATCATCTTCTCAAGAAGACAAGACTCACAAATTATTAATATTTCACAATCATTGATGTCGAGATTTTTTTCTTAAGCTAACATGTTTATCCTGTTCTTATTAATATGACTAAGCCATAATGCCAAAGGTAAACATCCATGATATTATCTAACTTGGATATTTATTAAATATATATATTATACTTAACAAGCTGTGATAAAAAGTATATATCATTTGTTTGTTATCCATGCATTATTATAACATCATTCATAATGATATCACAATAATCACTCTTTATGGATAAATGATGATCATCTTTGGCCAAAAGGCCAATAAAGATTATATTCATTATAAACAATGGACAACAGTGACAATCACTCAAAATGACATCTTTTGTATTAAAAATTAGCTCGATAATTTCTAAAACTAAGATTGGAATAGGACTTTCATCTTAGACATTTAGGAATCTCTTACCATTTTTAAATTTTCTACTTACTTATAGTTCTAATAACAAATTATATAAGACTACCAGTATCCAATACCTAGTTAATTCGTAGAATTACAAACAGAAAAATTTTAAGATGTTATCATATAACATCCTTGATAAATAACTCCTTGCTCTTCTCTTGTTCAGCTTATTGGGGTCAAGAGAAAAAAGATATTCAGGACAATACTTCTTCCTATAATCTTACTTTTAATAGTAGAAGCACTCTGCTTGATTTGGATTGTTCTTGGACTTATTATTTTGATTTAATTTTTGATATTGATTATCGAAATTAGGTCCCATAAGTATATCACTATCTGATAGTGATCGGAGCAATTAGGGTTTAGCCTTAATCTTAATAGAAAAGAAAATAATGATCTAATATATATGAATTATTTTAAGCCTAAAAACTTGGACTTTAGTCTAAAGATTCTTCCACTATTTTGTATGAATTGATAGACTCTATGTTCAATTAGAAGAATTACTTTAATTTTCTAGTAGGTACTAAAATCCACATAGACTATACACAAGCCCAACTTTGGCTAGTCAATCCATGTGTATCTATGGATAGGTTCTTTAATCAATTATTTCTCTAAACAACTTCTAGTAATTTAATTTTATCCTAGAAAACTGATCAGTAGGCTTTGGCCTCCATTGAAATGATCCGATTAAGTTCAACCATTAACATGACCATATTTGGTGCATCTAATCAATGAATGATTAAGTCCAACTTTGGTTGGTCAACCTAACCACCATTAGAGAGACACTTCCAAGTTATCATATGATAAATGATAATTTCAATATCTCGATAAACACCAGATGTAAGGTGCCTCCAATATCTATCCAGACTATTGGACCCATTACCAAACACCTTAATGAGAGACTATAACTCGGTTATCCCCATAACTTTATCATTTTAAGGATCTAATAATTTAGAAAATTTAATTTATTTATGATTTAAGGATAGAGAAGATATAGAATAAATTGCTCCCACTAACTTCACCAAGTCAAATCCTCTCACTGGCTTCTCAAGTCATTGATGAGGACTAGGATTAATTTTTGGTTCATAGGCACCTAGATTTGTCTCACTTTGATTTTCTATGTGACATGGGTCTAGCATGAATCAATGAGCAAACTAATCAAAAGCTGATTAAGCACATTAGCCAGACAAGTTAGATCAGTGGGAGGGTCTGCCAAAGCTTGCCTTAGATACCATCAGAGATGGTCAGGTAAGCGTGCTGCCAATTAAAGACTACCAATCTAGAAATGCCAAATTTATCTTATATACCAATTGATTTATCAATTTTAATTTGGTCTGCTTAAAGACTCGAGTTCAACCACTGAGCCACGATCAAATCCATTTGTTAGATGTATGGACTATGATCAACTACAACTATTGAATTGATCTATAGAGAAGAAATGATCTAATTCTAATTAACTATTAATTAGGTCTGATTAATTTTTAACTTCGTCCATATTTAATCTAACCCTAGGTCTAACCTAGTTAATGATCTGATCAAACTAACCTATTATCCTTTAACCCATATTTTATTAAATTATTTTAAGATCTTCAAATTACAAACCTAGATCCTAAATAATTATTTAATTCTTAATTAAGTTCAAGGCTTATGGGTTAGGATTTGGATCCTCAGAACTAGTTTCTGATTTTAACTTTTGGAATATTTTCAAAGTGTAAATAATTTACATCGAATCATATTCAATTCATAATTTTAGATTTAATTTATTTCACTATTTAGATCATGTCCTAGGATTTTGAACCTAGGATTTTGTAGAAAGTAAGTTCATAATTTAAATTTTACAAAGCATATATGTCATATACATTCTAGATTCAAAAATCAAAATTACATATCGAACATATGTAATATGAGGATGTAAATCTAAACATGAAGTACATCATATAGATCTTATCTAAATGATCAAAATTAGATCATAAACTAATTGATTTTAGATTTAAAATATAAAAAATAAATTATAAATTATTTTAGATCTTATCTAGCATATTTATGATTTAGGTTATATAGATTAGCATGTACTCAGACAACCTCTATACTGTAAAGGATAAATCTTATAGCAGGATAACCTTATAATCAGTATGTACGATTCTATATTATTTAGATCTAATCTAAATAATCAATAATAAATTAAATATTAATTTAATTTTTAGATATAAAATTAAAAAATTAAATTATTTAGATCATATCTAACTTATTCATAATTCAAAAATTCAGATCAGCACATACTAGAACAATCTTTTTATTGTAAGGAGTTAACCATATAACAGGACAATCTTATGATCAGTATGTGCGATCTTTAAATATTATTTTTAAATTAATTTTAATATAAATATGATCATATCATAAAAGAATCTAGAGCTCTGATACCACTGTTGGAAATCATGCAGGATTTCATGCATATATTTTGAAATTTTTTTAAAATAAATTACAATGAAAGACATAGATTAAATTATTTAACCTATTTATGCATGTGACCTAATCACTAAATCCTACACTAGAATCTATGACATATCAAAATACATGAATAAATTTAAAAAATAAATTAAAAAAATAAATTAGTGATTGGTATTGATCATATCAATATCCTAGTTTTAGAATGCTTCTAGAAACCTTAGATCGCATCTAGGTTAGAAAAGAGATCAAATCTCTTATATATCTTTGCATAGGTCAAGAACACTGTAGTTGATATCCAATATTATTTTTGTTGCTCGGTGCTGCACAGCATATCTAGCCTCTATAGGTTGTCCATATGAAGTCGCTATGTAGATCAAAGGTTCGTTGAATGAAAATCCGCTCAAAGTGCTAGCTTCTCATGGATCTCTCATAATAGTCGATTTGTAAAAAAAAAATTTTGATCTCTTGGACACTTCAAGAGATGAAGATAAGAAGGAGGATGAAGGGAGAAGGCCAACCCTTGGATCTCCTAAAAGGATGAAAAGAAAAAGGATTAAGAAAATCATCAAGAGAAGACCTATATTCTTTTTTAGGACATCAACCATTGATATCCTAAATAGATCTTAAAGCTTAGATAAGAGAAGACCTTCTCCTCTAGAATTTTTTCATGCTCTAGATCTCTATCTTTCTGATTTTTTTCATGAAAAAATCTTTCAAAAAAGGAAGAAGAAAAATTTTTGAGAGAAACCCTAAGAAAAGACATTCTTCTCTTCTCTTCTCTTCTCTTCCTCTCAACAGGACATGAGACTAGATTGTCCAAAAGAAGAGGCCACGCCTAGTATCTTCAAGTGCCCATCCTCCACACCCTCTCTCTCTCTCCTTATTCTCTAATTTGTGCATGGAACCTCTCAGGTTTTTAACACCAGCCTCCTCCTAAAAAGGAGGCGCCCAATAACCACCCTAGACTAGGTCAAAATCCTAGTCTAAATAGAACTCTTGGTGGCGTCCAACTTTTGGATGCCTCCAAGTATTTTTTGGCAGCAAATCTCCATGCATGGAAGGATGAGAGGGTGCATGAAATCTGAGAAAAAATAGGTGCATAAAAATAAGGAAAGCGTGCAACAAAAATAGGTGGTGATGGAAAAGTTTCAAAAGAAAAAGAGAAGAGTTTTAAGAATTTAAAACTCTTCCTTATCTTTCCTTGTTTGATTAATTCAAATAACTTTCTTAAACCACCAATGAAAGGAGGGGCATGGAGCACTTATTGGCATGAGAAATCTCACACAAATAAATGAGAAATAAGGCATAAGCTTTTCTTTCTTGGCAGAAAGAAAGTGTGAGAGTCCTAGTCCAATTGGAACTCCTCCTATTTGAGTATGTCAAAATTAATTTAAATAACCCATTGAATTTGGATTAGTGCAAGCTTAATTAAGAATGATCCTAGTCTAACTAGAAGCCTAATTAAATAATATTAAATTAAATTTAAATTTAATTTAATTTTTAATTAAATTAAAAATTAAGTATACTCAAATCCTAATTGAACAGAGACTTGTTCTTCCTTGCAACTAGCTTATCTAATAAATCAATTAGAATTAACCCAATTAGTCCAAACCAATTCTAATTGAATTTAATTTAATTAGACTTGATCTCAGTCCAATTGCTTAATCAAATTGAGCCAATTAGTAATCCAATTAATAATTAATCCTTTTGCAATACTTGCACTTGATCAATCATCATTGCATTAATAATTCGATCATTGAACGATTCTCAATCGTCAGTTAACCATCTGATCAGATAATAATCACTTATGTGTGTGATCTTATAGATTCAAATCTAAGTTGGTAGCATAAAAATTAATTTTTATACCAATCAAAATAACTATCTAGTAATGGTATCCGACGTCTGGATAAATCGAATGTATACAAAGCAATATTCTTAGAGCCTTAGCCTATGGTTACCGTATAATTTATTTCTTTGATCCATAATGCTTAAGATGACTTCGAGTTAGCTGCCAATACTCATATAAGTCATTCATATTGTATTTCAAAGTTTACAAATCCTGTGACTCCTCATAAGGATTACCTAGGCTTAGGTTTTGCTAAATTAAAACATAGTAAGACATTTGCTTCCTGAAGTTAATCAATAATGGTCAATTCCATCTTGATTCACATATCGTCTCGATAAGTACTTGACTATACCCATAAATCTTTCAATCCTATATTAAAAATATAGATAGTTTGGCACCAAAATACAGTGAGTTGCTTACAAGTCATCGTAGTGATCTCAAGTCGGAGGGATACTTATATCCATTGATCTTAACTAGCTACTTTTGATAGTAGAGTGCTATATTGGTCATGTTCAATGTAGATATACTCTACATCCTATCTGTATGCCATACCAGTATCTCCACACTAGTTGATTACGGAGATAATTAATGCATATGATATAAGTGATCTATACTCGATAAGTTATCATTCTTATTAATAACTTATCATTTGATCGTGAACAATTTAAGAACCATCTGATAAATTCTTTTTTATCGATTAAATATGGTTCTAAGGACTTCATCATAACTTAGGAGTTCATTTAAGAAAGATAAAACTTTTATGATGAATAAGCCAAATAACATTTATTATTTGATAATTTATATACTAATTTCAATCATCTATAACTTAGATAATTATCTTTAGGATATATTTTCTAAAATAATCATCAATCACATTGACAATTAGATCCATACTTGATTCATTATCACGTTTCAACCATCTAATCAGTCAAAAATCTCTTTTGCATGTGATCTCGAAGGTTCTATTCTATCTGGTAGTGAGATATATTGTGATCCCTATCATAATATCATTGAAACTCCTTTCAATAGGTTGGAAAGATTCAAACTTTGCTCATCAAAGATCATTGATCATCAAGATGATGCTCATTGGCCTTATAATCTGCAAGTGATACCTAGAAGTATATAGCGGCAACTCAACAAAATAAAAGTAATGAATTTCTAGGTGTAGTTATCATATAATTCAGTTCCTCTATCATGAGTTCCGACTAGATGGAAGGTCATGGATAAATCATCAAATCATAACATCGGTCATATGATAAATTCAATTGGCTCGAGTCTGACTATGATTCTTATGGAAACTCTTTTTCATCAACCATATTGCTATAGCCATAGACTTAAGGACTCGATCTCTAAAATGCCATAAGACTACTCTTTTTTGTTAAGATCTATAGATCTCATCTAGATTTGCATCCTGCTCCTATAGTGGATTAATAATCGCTAACATATACTTCAAGAACTCATTAAGGCAATATTTTTGTGTAGTCAAACTCCAGTAGCCTCATTGTGAGCAGTCGTGGCATTGCAGGTCAAAAGACTATTCACATAAATGCAGCATTGAGAAAGTTATTAATGAGTGAGCAAACATTCATATGACTTCTCATGTTGGTCATGTTTAGTGCCAGTTATTCTTTAACAACCACCTACACTCTTGCTTTAGTGTCGCTACACTACAAACTTGAGACTCATCTATCCAAAGAAAGCAATCCATGCATTGGTCTATCCAAATCAATCATCATCCTCATGATGATCCTATGACTAGGAGCAATTTAGAAATTAATCACTAATGACACATGTCTTAAATTCTTAACTCTTTAAGAATATATATCATCATCTTGTTAATCTCTTGGACGATTCATGAACGCATACAACATGAATGGTAATAAAACTACTCGTTAAGCATAAAATCATGTCCTAGAAATATAATAAGCATCAACCAAGATTGACTTTTAGGACATACATCTAACAATACCAACATGCCAGAGTTAACTCGAAATATCCAAGAGTCGATTCAAAACCTTCCAACTTTATTTTTTCATATTTTGGTCTCTCAAACTTGATTTTTCATGATATACCTTTATTCAATTACCCTCTTTTGCTTCTAAAATACTTCAAATATTTTTTTAACTTTAGGATTTATTCTTTTAAGCTTTACCATGCTTCTTTAAATATTCAAGCTCATTATACTCCTTATAAAATAAATTAATTCCTCCAAAAATACATAATCATTAGTATCATACTCAAAAATTTTGTACTCATCAAAATTAATTCTTAGATTAATAGATTTTGATATCATATATTTTTTATAAATTATTTGATTTGAAACATGACATATATCTTTAAGAAAATTATTTTTGGTTGGAGATGGATTTTGATTTGTAGCTTAATTATATATCGGAACCATACTAGTAGGAGTTAAATATTGGTAATTTGATACCTTATCAGTAGAGTGATTAAATGCTGGTACTATGATATCTTGTTAGTGAGGTAGTTAAATATTAATATCTTGATATCCTTGCAAATAAGAATTGTGTACGCTGGTAATTTGATACCATACCAATAAGAATGGTAAATGCTAGTTAAATTTTGATACAACTGCTAGTGGAGTTTGTATAATTTAGGACTTGATTTAGGTTATGACCATTCAAAATAAAATGATATTTTGAAAGAAATTGGATGTAATGAATTAAAATTAAATTAATGAAATAATTGCATCTACATATTTATTATTTAAAAGTGTTATTTAGAGATGATTAAAATTTTGAATGTTAAATAATTTGATATACCTTATTTTTAGTTATAATATTATTATCAATTATCTGTTTAAAAATGTGCGTTGCTTACTAAGGCTATTAGCTTAATTATCCTTTCTTTCTTTTTTAAATTGATATGCTTAGTTCGGACATAGGTGTACTTGCTTCAAAGTGAATTAGAGCCGAGATTCAATAATATCAATATTATTTAGATTTAAATTTATTATTATTAATTAAAATTTATCGATTGAGATTTATATGATGAAAAAAACTTTCAAATATATTATTAGTTGAATTTGTTAATTGAATATTGACATTTAGTTATTTAAATTAGTTCCACTATTGATACATTGATATCGTATTTAGATACTTTTGCATGTTTGTGATAGAGGTTTTTCATGAGTATTGCAAGTAGTTACCATGACCAAAATTGTCTTTGCAAAACTTGAGTCGGAGGCATGACATATGAATTCTGTATTATTACCTACATTGTGGAGTCCTCTCTAGGGACCATCTATAGGTATCCTCTTAATCCTAAGCAATCTTTAATATTTTTTTTTGTCATTTTATCATAGAATTTGATATTAGTAGATCTAAATTATGTAATTAGAAGGTAGAGGACTA
>QRFJ01001131.1:580306-847979 GCA_006176705.1 Cocos nucifera
CTTCAAATTGAAAGATGAGGAGCGGTTGGGGACGAGGAAAAGCTGAGTGAAGTTCGGCTGCGCTCCGTAGACCCTCTACGAAAGCAGGTGGGCCCGAACTCCTCGAACTCGCCCTGATTAAAGGGGCGTGGAAGTCCGCTCCCGAAGGTCCGCCACTATGCCCCACTCAACGTCCTCGAACTCAGATTCTCACCGAATAAAACAACCAGCTGCAAGATCGGGAAAGGGTTTACGGTCTCCCCAAAACAAGCGCAATCGAAATAAATAACGCCCTTACTATCGCGACCACGGCCACGAGACGGAGGGATGCATCCAGCTCGAGATGAAATGAGGGAGCTCGTCAGAAAGGCGGCTGGGCAAATCCCTCCCGGTACCGGACCTTAAAGAAAGGCATTGGCATGCCCAATCGCCCTTAGGAGAGAAACGGAGAGCAGAAGTTCTCCCGCCAAAGCGGAATGAAGTTCGGCTCGAAGAAAGCCGAGCTTCCCCCAAAGCTCATCGTTCGAATAAAGTTCGACGGAAGCAAGACGGAACTCCCATGGAGGCTCGAAATGAAGTTTGGCTTGAGTGAGGCTGAACTTTCATTCGAAGCTCAACATCCAAATGAAGTTCGGCGCAAGCAGTGGCGGAACGAAGTTCTCCCGTGCATGAAGTTCGGCGTAAAGGAGGCCGAACTCCGCAGCAGATCACCAAAGTAAAGTTCGGCCGCGCTCGAGACCGCCCCAGGGCGATTGAGGCCGAACTCCCCCTCAAGTACGTCGCTACGATGAATTCACAGGAGGTGCAATAAAGTTCGGGCAAGCAAAGCTGACCCCTCTCTACGAGCAGGGAGTCCGAACAAAGAAGCATGAAGTTCTCCCACGGAAAGGAAAGTTTCGCGGGAAAGCGGAATGAAGCTCCACGCAAGTGAAGCCCGAACTTCTCGAGCTCACCGCAAAGGAAGCCCCGACAGAAGGGCGCGTGAAAATCCTCCGCCTGAAGGATTCCGCAGCTACGACCCGCTCCTCTAACTTGGATTCTCGACGAAGTTAAGAGCCAGCCGCCAAGACCTGAAGGACTACGGCCTCCCCAAACGTGCGCGATCGAAGCAAGTAAAGCTCCTACCATCGCGACCACGGCTACGACACTGAGGAATACGTTCAGTTCAACTCCAAGACGAGATTGAAGAGCTCGTCAAAAAGGGATGGCAGTCTGAAGCAGGGAAGATCGGCTAAAGCGCTGCCGTAACTAGAAAAGACAAGAAGGTCGGCCGCCTCGCGGGTCGTCAAACGCCACCTGGGGAGGAGCTAGGAGCTAGCTTCATCGGTGATTCGTCGTCCCCAGCGACAAAGTCAAGAGTCAAGAGAAGCATGTTTCAAATTAGGGAGGCCAAATTAAGGAGGCCAGCATGTAATAGAGGAGGCCGTCTAGATGGGACTCGCTGCCCGAGGAAACTCGAGGAACAACACCCCGACGACCCTCAGACGGAAATGTGCTGCGAGCGGCTTCCCCTCGGTAAAATTCTCCCCTCTCAATAATATTATTTCTAGATGCGAAAACTATGCGATGACAGGGAAGAAGCAGTTAGCCGCGTTAGGAGAACCTCGTCCTAACGCGAGCGCCAACCTTGGCTAGAGATAAGATCTCTCTCGAGCGACCGAGTCAACCTCGGCTAGAGATAAGATCTCTCCCGAGCGACGGTGAACAGCCTCGGTTAGGAACAGGAGGAGAACCTCGTCCTAACGCGAGCACCAATCTCGGCTAGAGATAAGATCTCTCCCGAGCGACCGAGTCAACCTTGGCTAGAGATAAGATCTCTCCCGAGCGACCGCGAACAACCTCGGTTAGGAACAGGAGGAGAAACCTCATCCTAACGCGAGACCAACCTCGGCTAGAGATAAGATCTCTTTCGAGCGACCGTAGACAACCTCGGCTAGAGATAAGATTCTCCCGAGCGACCGATCAACCTCGCTAGAGATAAGATCTCTCCCGAGCGACGCGAACAGCCTCGATAAGGAACAGGAGGAAACCTGTCCTAACGCGAGCACCAACCTCAGCTAGAGATAAGATCTCTCCCGAGCGACCGTAACAACCTCGACTAGAGATAAGATCTCTTCCAAGCGACCGAGTCGAAACCTCGCTAGAGATAAGATCTCTCCGAGCGCCCGAGCAACCTCGACTAGAGATAAGATCTCTCCGAGCGACCGAGTCAACCTCGGCTAGAGATAAGATCTCTTCCGAGCGACGCGAACAACCTCGGTTAGGAACAGGAGGAGAACCTCGTCCTAACGCGAGCACCAACCTCGGCTAGAGATAAGATCTCTTCGAGCGACCGTAGACAACCTCGGCTAGAGATAAGATCTCTCCCGAGCGACCGAGTCAACCTCGGCTAGAGATAAGATCTCTTCCGAGCGACCGAGCCAACCTCGGTTAGGAACAGGAGGAGAACCTCATCCTAATGCGAACACCAACCTCGGCCAGAGATAAGATCTCTCCCGAGCGACCGTAGACAACCTCGGCTGGAGATAAGATCTCTCCCGAGCGACCGAGTCAACCTCGGCTAGAGATAAGATCTCTCCGAGCGACGCGAATAGCCTCGGTTAGGAACAGGAGGAGAACCTCATCCTAACGTGAGCAACAACTTCGGCCAGAGATAGGATCTCTCCCAAGCACCTCGGCCAGAGATAAGATTTCTCCCGAGTGAAGGCCTCGTTCATAAAAGACGAGATGGGGGGAGAGGCTCGGACGACGGCCCGCATGTGCCCCCACAGCCCGTTAGGAACAGGAGGAGAACCTCGTCCTAACGCGAGCAAGGATCGAAGGCCTCGTTCACCTAAAACGAGATGGGGGGAGAAGCTACGGACGACGGTCCGAATGAGCCCCCACAGCCGGTTAGGAACAGGAGGGAAACCTCGTCCTGACGTGAGCAAGATCCGAGATCGAGCCTCAAAGTCTACGGCAAGCCTCGGCTGCAGAAGATGAGGCCGCCCCCGAACGCCCACATCAACCTCGATCGCAGGAAATGAGTTCCGCATCAACTCCAAACATCGACCGGTGATGAGGTCTCCTCCAAGCCTCAGCTTCAACTTCAACGTCAACATTGGCTGGAGATGAGACCTCCCCCGAGCTTCAGCTACAACAAACGCGGAGCCTGGAAGAGGACTTCGGCAGTCGCCCGTTCTGGTACTCCCTTCCTTCAATTTTTGAACTCGGGAGTGGGGGGGCTACTATTGGGGATAAATTCCGCTCCTGCCGAAGCCCGGCCCGACGCTCGGCCTAATGTAGCCAGCAGCCGCAGAAGAGCTCTGGCAGATGGGCTTCAACCGAACTCCCAGCGGTCGAGCTTCTTCCAGCAGGCCGAACCAGACAGCTGCCGAGCTTCTTCCGGATTCCCAGCGTCGAGGCCGAACTTCTTGGACGGCCGAACTCCTACGGACCGACTCCGACGGCCGAGCTTCAGCGAAGTCCTCCAACGGCTGAACTCCTCAGCGGACGAGCCTTAGTCGAACCAACCAGCAACCGAAGCCCTTCAATCGGGCCTCAGCCGAGCTTCTTCGGGCCTCTCAGTGGCCGAACTCCTCAGCGGTCGCCCTCGTCGAACTTCGGACAACCGAGCTCCTACCGAACTCTCAAGCGTCCAAGCCTCAGCCGAGGTCCAACACCGGCCGAACTCTCAAACGGCCGAGCTTCGGATTCTCAGCGGCCGAACTCTTCAGCGGACGAGCCTTAGCTGCATACCTCCAGCCAGACGCCTATGGGAGCCGAACTCCCTCCTACCTTCCTCTTCAGGAGCCCGAACTCCTCCGAAATGGGCACACGACGAAGGCCTTCAACCCTTCATTCGGCAAGCTCTGCAGCCATCACCAATCAGTCCGCCGCACTGTCAGGCGGCGATGGCTGTCGCCATCAGTCCACCGCAAGCTTTGCAGCCGTCACCATCAGTCCGCCGCACTGTCAGGCGGCGATGGCTGTCACCCTCAATCCGCCGCATACGGCACCATCCCGTGAGACTGACTCCGCCGAACCTCGAGCGGCCCGCCAGCACGTGGCTGCAGTTGTCACCATCAAGCTCCACTATATAAAGGACCCTTCCGACACGCTAAGGCTAAGCTCTCTGATCTCTAAACTCTCCTCCTCATCTCTAAGCTCCAGAACTCATTCCGAGTACTCCATTACTGTTAGCCGAAAACTGACTTGACCGTCGGAGGGTCCTGCCGGAGCCACCCCCCATCAGCTCCGGACGGGACTTCGTTTTGCAGGTCCCCGACGGCGACCTCAGCGGCCTCGACTCCGGCGACCTCCGATGAAGATGGATTTCTGCACCAACATTACCATAATTAGAGTTTCTCATACAATGTATATTATTACTTATCATATTGCATTTTCTTAATTAGTTGAAGAAAGAGGAAAAAACAGTAACTCACACATTGCATCCCATTCAAACTTCATATTTGTTAAAACTTTATATTTATCAGAACCTTATATTTATATTTTTTAAAAAATATTTTTTTTAAAAATTATATTTATTATAATTTATTATATTACTATATTTGCTATATTAATTTTATTACATTGCATCACTTGTGGTATATGCTAGTCAGAAAATACATCCGATCCGTTTACAGCCCTGCCGTGCGCTCACAACAATCGGGTTGGGCCGGATAAGGACTGGCCTGGAGTAGACCCGGCCCGTTAAATCACCACCGGGGTGCCACTCTACCTGGAACAGTGTTTGGCCTTCATTTGGTTCATAGGCGGAGGGAAGAGGGGAAAGGGGCAAAAGAATGGCGTTCAGTTTGCGGGGCGTGAGGGTACCGCCGAACTCGGCGAGCCTGGAGGAGGCTCGGAGGCGGACCCTCGATTTCTTCAAGTCGGCCTGCCGATCCATCCCGGCCATCATGGAGACCTACAACCTCTACGACGTCGTCACCGTCTCCCAGCTCCGCTCCACCATCTCCTGTGAGATCCGCAAGAACGCCCACATCACCGACCCCAAGGTCTGCACCTCTCTCTCTCGATCTATCCATCCATCTCCTCCTCTGGCTCTGGATCCCATCTTTTTTACTTTCTCAAGTCACAGGTTATGAACCCTAAATTCCTGCATGACTTTGGGCTTTTTTCTGGTTATGATTATCCCCAAGTTCTCATTTTCGAAGTCATTGAAAGATATCAGTAAATATTGTCTGCTGATGCTTGGGTTGTTTCATAAAACAAAATTATTTGGATATTAGTCTTGTCGACTGATGCGCTTCTCGAGAACTCAGTATAAGAATGCTGACATTTCTTACAAGAATGATTTATAGGATTTCAAATACTCGGTCAAGACGGAAGCAAAAAACCTCTTTGATGTGGACTATGTGCAAGCTTAGGTGATTTTGGGTAGTTGGGTGAAATTGGAATATTATATTTGTGGTTCGAATGAACTTCGGGCTTTTACATGTCAAATTTGGTGTTTGGTTTCTTTTTTCCAAAAATGATTTCGTAAATTCATATTAAAATATGAGTTTGTGTCCGGGCATTTGTATCCTTATACGGTGGTGGGGATTGAATGAGGCAGAAAAGAAAAAACCGTCAGAGGCTGTTTCCTCGGAGTGAGCATCAAGACTTCTTCATCCTGTCTTCCTTCTCTTTCTCTTTTTCCACTTAATCATATCAAGTCTCTATGGTTTCATTGCTTGATCTGTCTGGAAAGTAATAAAAATTTTAAGAATACATCCTGGATAACCAAAGCAAACTTTTGAAGCGAGAGAAGGTACCTAATTTTCTCTTCCAAAGGCATAAAGCTTTACATGTTTTGGTACAAGTTGGTTGGAACATAGAACCCTCTTAATATTGGGTTTTTTTGGTGCTTCATGAGTTCACAACCTCACATGTGAAACTCACCTCTTTCTCCTTTCATCAATAAGAAGCCCTTCTCAATCTGATTAAGAAATCTATATTGTGTCATTATATTTATGTGCGTCATGAATATATTGCTTATCTTTGATAGGATATCTTAAGTTGTTAATTTGGCTTCTTGAGTGTTCTTTTTCGTGATGTTAAAATTGGATATTGAACTGATCAAAATTGTTAGTAGATATGGTTCTATCCCCAGGAAATTTTATGTTCACCGATAGTTTCCCCGTGTATCACATTCCTTATGAAACTTGTTTTAAAGCACTATTTTGAATAAGGATTTTTCACTTAATAGTAATTTTATTTGCTTTTTGTTCATAATATTAAGTTTGCTAGATACTCTAGCACCCTTTTTTGTGTTGGATTGTTAAAAGTCTTTTCGCCTTTTCAACTACATCGGTATATAGGACTACTGTTCATCTTTCTTTCTTTGCTGATAGTTCATGTAATCTGATTGCTAACTCTCTCGCTGTATAAAGCAAACTCCCGGTCTAGGGGCCCATGTGTCTTCACTCTGTTCCATATTTTATTTCATCTCCACCTCTCTTCTTTTATTTTCACCCTTGTTGCAAATAATACACCTCTCAATGCAATGAAGAAGGAAATAAAAGTCCAAACAAATTTGTAATTGGTACCTGAGCTATTTATCAAATGTTCCATTCTCTTGGATAAAACATGTGTATTGCATGTGGCAGTTTATAAATGTGTAAACTTCTCTTATCTTATCTGTTAGTGTAATGCAGACTACTTGAGCCCTTATCTAATGCCTTTGATCACTCCATCCTACTGAAGCACTGCCATGTGTTCACTTATGATGCACTTTGTATATTACCTTTGATAAACTGTACTCTTGCTTGTTCATTTCTTGTTCATGCAAATTGCAGCTTAGAAATAACTTTCTGATGTGGCTATATCTTTGAAACTCATGTTTTTAACTAATCTTTCTGGTAGCACATATTATTATGACAGTTATAATGATGATTGTTTTGATGATGCAGCCTAGTGTTATCAATGTTTGTCCATAGACTATTGGAGAATAAGTAGCTGATCCTTTTCTTCCCCAGTTTTTTGCCTCTGAAAGGTGTAGTTGCTGAAGTTAGAGAATTTTGTATTAGACAAATCTTGCATAACATATCATAATAAGCAAAGGGAGAAAGCTTAAAGCATCCTATAGTATCACTTAGAAAGGAAGCATGAAGATCATTGCATTGAGTGTTCAATCAGTTTGGGTTTATTCATAAAGATATTCATGTAAAAATCTTTGGTTGAAGTGAAAAAGGTGTAGGATGAAATGAGGCAGTCCCCAAACAGGACTCATATGTGCAATATGTATAAAAACTTACTCATTCACATTTCTAGTCAGTAAGATCCTAAAATCTGAAATTGTATTCTGGTTTAAGAGTGACTTCTCCATGAGCAATAACAGGAAATTCAGCTTTATCTTGATAAAGCACTAGTAAGAGGAGCAAGAAGAAGAATGGCAAATAAATATGTAATTGTGCATTAAACTCAATATGTTTATCAGGAATAATTTTGCATACAACATTGGTCCAATGGACCTCATGCAATGCATACTTATGGTTATGACCTTTCTTCTTGTTAATTGCCTTTATTTTATTGTTATTAAATTGGGCAATCATTTTAGATCTAGGTTGCCTTTTTATCTTCAGTTGCAGCTTTCCATACAATAAAGGGCAGGCCTTGGTGCAATGTTGAGGTTGCTCTTTTATGACTTGTGTGTCACAGGTTGGAAATATGGAAATAGCCTCTCTGCACATAGGGGTAAGACTATGTACATAACCCTATAGTGGTGGGAGCCTCATGTGCCGGGCTGCCTTTTCTTAAACTATTTTTAATACGATATAATTCAAGTAACCTTATGCAACACATACTTATTGTTACAGTCTTTCTTCTTGTTAATTCCCTTCAGTTCATAGTTATTTTGCCGGCAAGACATCTTATTCTAGGCTGAATTTTTGTCCATTTGTTTTAACTTGTTTACATATTTATTACAAAATACTTAATTAAACTTCAGCTTTGAATTTTGAAATGTTATTGCCTAAATATTTTCTCACTGTTGTTAGCATTGATTGGAGCTCAGAACTCAGATATGATGGAATTTGATTTCAGTAATTTCTGCAACAGAGGACATTAGGACAGTTATCTTTTAACCATTTTTTAAAAATTAATTTGATGCTCACTAAAATTTGTGGTTAACATTTTGGAGAAGTGACCAACAAAGATCCTGTGCTAGAAAATGTAAGAGAACATACCGTAATCTATGAATAAATATTCGAAACAACCAATAACAGCATGCATTCATGAGAAATGGTAATCATTATCATCCATAGCCAGAATTAAGAGCCAATCCAAAAAAAAAAAAGGCCGCTAACAAATCAGTTAGGTCTTCATACAGGTAAATATGTGTAGATATTCTAAGGATAAATTAGGTCCTTCTATAGAGGAATGCTGTTTTTCAGCAGAAACTTTGAGTTTGTTGTGGTCGAATCAATGAGAAGGGTGCTATCAAAGAGAGGCTGCAGATCCAAAAAGGAAAGAAAATTGATGCAGGACCACCTAGCAATTGTAAGCAATGCATGAAACATCCTAAAATGTAGATTAAACAAAGGTTTTACGATAATTTGCTGTCCATTGAGATCAGGGAAGCAGTTTACTAAATTTGAAATTAATGACCATAGGATGAACAAAACTCTGTCCTAATGTTTTATGGGGGAAAATAAAGGTTTGAGGACCTAATTCAGGGTATGCAACAAAAACTTGGCATATATTAAGTTCAGAGTTAGTTAATTTACAGAAAATTGAATGTTATAGTGATCAAACAGCTGAAAACTAAGACTGGAATTTCTGAACTAGTGAGAAAGAAATTAAAATTCCATAAATGAGTGATTTAGCACAGCGGACAATAAATCCTCAGAGTTAGTCAGCATAAATAGCAACTTAATATCAGTAAAGAGCATAAATCTGCAGTTAATAATGGGAGCAGCAATTTTATCTAGCAAGAATTGAAAGAAGAAGGGGGAGGGAGGGAGGGAGGGAGGGAGGGAGAGGATCTTGTAATAGAGGTAGAGAAAAGAAATAAGAGGATGGTCAGCCCAAGCATGGTTGCTATTGGCCTTTCATTTCTGCCTTTACACTGACAGAGCCAAGCTTGTGGACCAGGAGCTGCAAGTGTTGATTGTTTGATTCAATTGTGTCTTAGTTCGTCAAGTCATTAGGGTCTTATTAGTCCTAGCTTTGCTGTTTGTCATTAGTTGGCTGGATGCAATTTCTTATTATTTTATTTTCTGTTGTTTGCTTGGCCATTAAGTTACCGTGGCTTAAAGTAATGTCTATGTTTTTTTAATTTTATCTGGTCAAAAGTTACTTGGTTAAGGATAATTGAGCATGAAGTAATGACTGAGTTGTAATTAGGTTTAAGTGAACTGTTTTTGTTGCAAGCCACATCTAGATTATCTATAAATAAACAGTGGGTCCTCCCACTCCAAAGCATTTTCATGTAATGCTGATTATGATATTGTCTCAATGAATAAAAGAGTAGATCTTTTTGTTCAAGTTTTCCTTTATGTGGTACAAGTACAGACATAGTTATCAGAACCAAACTGGACAATGGCCTGGCCAGGGGCCTGTGTCACCGTTCACTGGTCTAATCACTAGGTCGATCAGGCTGAAAGCTATTAAAAATTAAATTATATTAAAACAATTATACATATATTTATAATGTCAATATTTTATCATCACTGGTTATGATGCATGTGTAAATGCACATGACCACTCCTAAAAATTTCAGGTATAGAATAAGTTTTAAAAAGATTTAGCATGGATCAAGGATTGATGCCTTTCTCATAAGATTTTAAGATTCATTTGGTAAATTATGTTCTTAATTTAGATATTTTTCAGTTTTTCTATGACCAATAAGTCACTACAAAATTTGGATTTCAGAGGCTGAGAAACTCTTATTATGCACAGTCACAGAAACCCAACTTAAAGAGATTTCCCTGTTTAACTCAGAGTACAACAATGTCAGAATCTTTTGGTAGGAGTTGAGCATGGTTTAGACTTTTAGGAGACAATTCTGTTAGGGGAATTATGGGAATTGAAAAGTTGGGATTATAGCCACTTTTATATGGTGTTAGAGTAATAATATATCTTGGTAATGTGTCTTTGTGGCTAAGAGACTTGGCCTGCTTCCTCCAGGTCCATATTTTGATTTGGAATGAAAAACTATTCTTCAGGGGAATTTCTTCTAAGAACAAGCTTAAGTCTGGGTCATTGAAGCCTGTTGGTTTGAGCAAACCTTGGCCAAGTTGGCTGGTTTCAATGGGTCAATTCTAATTCTGTCTCATTAGAGAGCCCAATCAGACTTAAGGTCTTGTTCACCAGGTTTCTTGTCTGACTGGCTGGTCCGATCTAGGTCTCACAACTATGAGTCTGAGGCCCTCCAGAGCAATGTTCTGTTAAGCAGGACCCTTTGGAGTTGGCTTGTCAATATGTAGGTTGACCTAAGAAAAAAAATTAGGAAAAGATTTAGGTCAAGTAACTACTTTAGGAACATGAGATAGAAAACATGCTAGAAAATCTGGTTTTGACAATCAAAGTTACAAAGCTTGAAAATAAAACATTCTGTTGTAGGTATTTCTAGGAGGTGTGGATCCTGGGCAAAGGGATCTAAAGTTAATTGGATGATGGGCGATGGTCGCTAGTTGTCTTATAAGTGGATCTCAGGTATCCTGGCCTGATTTCTGCAAAATCTTCAACAATAGACCACAAATCTGATATATTTCTTTCAAGGATCAGCAAATAATTATAGAAAATGTTGGATGGTAAGAGAGAAGAGATAACTAGCTTATCATGTTGGAAACTATTTCACACCTGGCTACAATATAATCATAACGAGCAATGAAAGGAGCTAATGAAAAAAGAAGAAATGAAAGGAAGAGTGAAGAAGAAAGAGATAAGATAGAGAGAGGAAAAGCCAAAAAAATTTTCTTCAAATGACTTCTATATCTAAACCTTGCCATTTTGCAAAGACCCAACAGAGACCAAAACAACTAGAAAACATTGTTTCCCACTCAAAAGGGCTCTTGACTTACCTACTATCACCATAGAGGTCTTTCCATATAGTTTGTTGTCAAAAAGACTATTAATCTATCCAAAATCTGCTACATCCAATAGCTTCTTGAATAACAAACAAATAAAAGGAATAAATTATACAATCAGTTGGGACTCCTAAAATCTCTGAGGAAGAGAGAAGGGTGGAGAGAGAGAGTGCAAGAGATCTCTTTAGCTGGACCAAATATTGAACTTTAGTTACATCAAGCACTGAAGCATAAGCCATACTTCTAGCAATGGATGAGGTTTTAAAATACTTAGATTCAAGGTTTGCCATACCAGTTGGTATTGGTGCGTACGGACTGTACCGTACCATAGTGTACTGAATCAGTATGTGGTATAGGGGGCATACTGAGTTGGCAAAAAAGTAGAAACATCTTTCTTTCATCCTCCACCCATTGGAGACTATGGGGATCTGGAATTTGAGAACACCAACTAACGGCATTCAACTGATGGGACTTCGAGGAAGGTATTTTACTATATACTTGTACCAACAAAATAAAGGCATGAGACCAAGATGGAGACCACAACTTATTGTGAGTACGAACTACACCACAAGCTTATAAGCTTCAAGTGCCCAGGCCAAGAAGGTCTCTCGAACAAGCAAAGTCGAAAGCCTAATGCGAGGGTTCCTCACCTCAAAACCTAGAAAAAAGCCAAAAACCTTTGACGAGAAGCTATTAAAGCTGTTAAGTTGCGGAGCGGAGTTTCAACTTGAAAGCTGGCCCAAAGCATAATATGAATTACAGTCCAGTTACTCTATTTTATCTAGAATAGAAGGTAAAAATATTCCTTGACTTGATTGAAATCTGAAGTTGTATTGTATAAGTGAATATTAGTTTCCTCGTTCATTGAGCATCTTGTATTTTATAGAAATTTGGGGTAATATAGTCCTTATATAAGGGTGATCAAAGGTGTAGTACTTCTTGTAGTAGTATTCCTTATATCTTGTATTACCAATTGAAAGATGGTCAAAAGAAAAGTTCTTTGTTTAATGTATACAGGGTTTAATGATACTATAATAGGATGGTACCGATACAAGATCTGGTATCGAGACGGTGAACTTTGCTTAGATTGTTTGTTAATCTCGTGATTGGAGCCTTCTTTTGGTTATTAGTTATCCAAGCACCTCTGGAGCTTATTCTCGTGGCTGTCTCTTGCTCCCTTAAGCCTTAACAACTGATGTTTCATGTTTGCTGCATCACCAGGTATCATAGTTCTTTCTTTTGTTCTCTCCTTCTCTTGAGCGTGAGGGTTGAGCATGGTGTTAGACCATCCTATATTGAATCTGGATGTTGTCCCACTTCCTCGTCCTCTTCTTTTTTAATCTTCCGTTTACTCTTTTTATAATGTTCTTCTGTTTTTGGTTTAACCCTAGATCCACATCATAGGTTAAATTGTAGCTACCCCTTGCATCCTTTCTAATAATGAAACTTCCCATATAGTTATTTAAATGATCAAATCTGAACAGGAATTTCAGCTGCATATGTTTAACCTTTGCATCCAAAGGCCCTTCAACCCTTGATGTCTCACTTCCCCAAGGCTGCCCCACATCCATGACCTGCTCACTCATAAAAAATTGTTGGCCACCTATCCTTCCATATTTTGGAGTCTCAACAACCTTAAATTCTGGGACTCAAATGAAATTTAATCTCTTACTTAGAATCAGATAATCTAACCCCTAAGGGTGCATTTCGTTAGCCATTAAAAAAGTATTTTTTTTGCTTTTTGATTTTTAAAAAGTAAAAATCAAAAAGCAATGTTTGATAACACCATGAAAAGCAAAAAGTAAAAATCAAAAAAATCAAAATAATTGCTTTATATGCAAAGCAAAAATTTTTTGCTTTTTGCTTTGCATATAATTGCCTTTTGCTTTATAGCAACGTAGTTACCAAACATGCTTTTTGCTTTTTTGCTTTTGCTCAATAGCAAAAATAAAAAAATAAAAAATACATTTTAAAAATCAAAAATCAAAAAGTGTAACCAAATGCACCCTAAGTAGTTAATAGAAACAGGGAGTTTACCGATGAGAAGAAAAAAGAAAGAATTTCAACCAAAAATTACTATTCATGGTAGTGTAGCATGAAAAGTGCTGTGAATATCACATCCCCTGTAAATTTCAAAATATTACTTAGTAAAATAACTCCCAGTAAACAATTGAAAAGGAAATATTTAAAATTAAGACTAAATTAGAGCTATTCATTTAACTTCAAGGCTCCTATTCATTCCTTAGGCACACCGATTGGGCGGATGTGGACCAAGTATGCCTTCATATTTTGATGGCTTCATGATTTGAGCCTCCATGTTTGATTCAATAATTAGCAAAACTTTTGGACTAATTCTTTCACACTGTTTGTCCCCCCTTATTGCACATTGGTTGCTTCTTGATTAGTATTGCATGAAGAAATATAGTAACGAAACAAAAGAAATGTATGGATATTTATTGGAGATGAATAGATACGGAAGAGTATAGACAGGAAAGGGAGAAACAAAAATTCCTTAGGTCTCTCTCTTTCTTCAAAGCCTTTTTCATTTGTGCACGAGAGAGAAGGAAGATTGGCCTGAACTATTAGGATAAATCCTCTTCTTGTTGGTGACCGTTAGGATGTTCTTTTTGGAAAAAAATGATTCTAGTGCTTGAAGCTGGAAGTGTGGGTGCAAATAAATTCATATTTAATGACCTTTCAGTTGAAGTGGATTTAAGAATTATAATATAAGTTGCTATTTTTGAGACTTGCCAAAATGAATGCTTAAACTTGATCATTTTTTCTTTTCTTTTCTTATTAAGGATACAACACACTCTTCTAGTGAAGTATTAAGAGTGTCCTTATGCCTTAATGATGAAAATGCATAGAGTTGATCATGAATGGAGATGTTTTGGCCCTATTTTTCGTAAGCTGAACTCAGCTTTGATAAAGAACAGTCTTGGTTTTATGTTATAAAAGAGATAGTGGAAAATAATTAGGGCATCAATGCAGTAGTTACCAGTAAGCTAAATGTTGAATTATGAATGATAAGACTTCTCACATAGCATACACAATGTTAGAAAAGTGGTTTTATTCACAAATTTTAAGTAGAATAGATGTAGAAATAGATGGTAAAATTGTTCCAAAGTGAGACTTATTGGATGTTGATACGCAGAATAGGAAAATGAGAAATAATGTCTAACTTGGAGCTGGGCCATGTGAATGAAAAAAATCGAGGACTAATTGGATAGAGAAAATAGAAGCATTAGCTAATTTCTCACCATGGCTATGCTATAGAAGAAGTGTATATGCTCAGACATTTTATTCGGTGGTTGGAGACTTGTAAAATATGATCCAGCTGATGATATTGTTATATCTATTTATATTTTTTCTCTCAAACAAGGGGTGCAAGCTGCCCATGCAATGACATTGTGTGTGAAGACTTTCAGAGAGCAAGTGGATTTGGAAGAGTTTGGATGGTGAATGTGTTTTACCTTCTTTCCCCAAGAAACATAGTAGACTTAGATGATGAAATCCATTCTCTTTGTGAATAAGATATAGATTTTGGTCAAAATGTTGGCTACGTTGCTTACAAAATCTGTTGAAGTGCACGAGTGCTTTCATTCAGGACAAAAATTGACTTGTGGGCAGTAGACCGACACATTGAAGATATGCATGTATGAAGAAGTTCATGATCATGTGCATTACAAGCTATTTGTTATATTGTGATAAGGATGGAATGGAGCTCAACAGGCCTGACAGGCTGACCAATATCTCATTCATTATTACCTGGTTATATTTTAGATAGTCTTGAAAATATTCTAGATTGGTTTTTCCGATGGCTTTAAGATGAAAAATAATTATGTACATGCCATTTGCAAATGATATAAGTCATGATGTATAATTGCAACAGTGCAATGAGGAAAAATAAATTGCTTGCTTTAGTTGTCAAAAGTTTATTAGCTTAAAAATTGAACAGTAGACCTTTCTATAATGACTTACTGAGACATTGCAAAACAATGGATAGTTTAAGAAGAATCCAATGAAGTAAATCTAAGATAGAAATGTTTGTGATGTAGTTAACAAGCCAGATCCTGTACATGATTGGAGGTGTGATCATCAACAAAATGAATCAGAACAAAGAATGAGAAAGATAAAAGGTGCGTGAACATGGATGGTTTAACATGTTTAAGAATAAATCAAGTGCATGTCATGGAATCTAGTATAGATGTAAGAATTTTAAATTAACGGTTCAAGCTCTACCTGCTGTTGGCTGGAAGTAACATACATATCCATCAAGAGATATCCAACAAAGTTGTACAAACTTCTGAACCATCTGACTCAAATCCATATTAAAAAAAATGTCAACGCCTAATGCTAGAGCATATTACTGTTCTCAAAGTTAACTCCAAAAGATAATAATAAATCAAAATAAACTCTCAAATATTAAAAGAAAATCCATGAGCCACATTCGATTGCTTAGGCTGTCTATGGAAAACCCAAATGGTTTCATTTTATGTTTACTTTAATCTCCCTTCCATGTTATGGCAGCCCATGTCCCAATAGAATGTTGCTTGACTATGTCACATATTTTCTCTTTTATACAAAATCATATGTCTATATTGCATGCATCTTAATCTATTTTCATTTTTGTTAGCCATGTACGACTTTCTAAACTCAGAGCAAAAACTAAATGAAATAGGATACAATAGAAAGATAAGTAAAACATTATTCTAACTTTGTCCTGGATTTTTGTCTTAATCCAAAGGGTGAGATCACATAGGCACAACAATGCTCTGTTTAAAAGCTTGTCATTTCTTATAAGATGCTTCATCATTCTTGTAATTGGAGTTTTTGGTTTAAAAAACGTTGTGATCTACTTTAACTTTTTTGGAACCTTAAACTGCAATTTCCTAATTAAAATCCAGTGTGGCTTGACCTTGTTATAGGTTAATAGTGTTATTTGTTCCATTTTTCTTCACATGGTTCCCTTGGACATGCACGGATGAAGAGATATAAAAGTTTTTTCTTAACACACTCAACATTTAAGTATCTGAAGTAAAGACAAGAAGTTTAAAGTTTGCTGTTTTCCTTTTCACTGTGTTACTCTTTCAAGGAGCTCATCAAAGAAAGCATTTCAGGTGAAATTTGAAGCACGAGTGAAAGATTAGTTATTCAACTTCACTGTACTATGATAAAATGTATGGAGCATCATGTGCATATAGCATGTTTGCTGACCCGGGCTTGAGGAAGAGCCTTTTGCCTCTGACACCTGTTGATGCAGGCGAAGAAATTGGACACATGTTGCCCATGAGATAGTGCTTATGAGTAGAAAGAATACACAATAAGGAGAAGAAAATTTAGGAAAGCAGTGACAGTCAACTGTTTCATTAATCAACTAACATTTTATTGAGACATGAATCTTAAGCTAATTATGCATATAAAGCCAGCAAAGGATTACCTGGTGGAAAACTCGTATCTTATGTTTTATATATCACAAGAACTATCCAATTACCTCCTAAATGAGGCTTCTTTATAGGATTTATACTTGAATTACGGTCATGTGCATATGCTGACCTGGGAATACACCATAAGGAGAAGAAAATTTAGGAAAGTAGTGACTGTCAACTGTTTCATTAATCAACTAACATTTGATTGAGACATGAATCTTTAGCTAATTATGCATATAAAGCCAGCAAAGCATTACCTGGTGGAAAACTTGGATTTTATGTTTTCTATATCACAAGAACTATCCAATTACCTCCTAAATGAGGCTTCTTTATAGGATTTATGCTTAAATTACAATCAAGGAAAACCAAAAAAGAATAATAATATGCCTATAGATGCGAAGCACATGTAATGGCTTGGATCATCTACCTTGAAGCAACACAATTTGCTTGAGATTTCCGGTCACTTTATGTGATTCTGCAACTTATGTAGTGTATCTTTATTTTTATTAATTTGAGTCTGTTGTCTTGGCTGCCCTCTTTGGATTTAGAACCTACCAAGAAAATTTTGCATCCAGCTACCCACCCCTCTTCTTTTCTTTTGTTTCGTGGTGGGTGGGATCTTGAAGTTCTGACATATCTCATTACTTCTCTCTTTGTCTCTCTGCTGCAAAGGAAGGTCTAGAAGAAAGTTTCTCATAATTGACTCCAGCATATAGTTACTTAGACTAACCTCCCTGTATCTGTATGTAATCAGTTTCTGTTTAGGAAGCACAGATTCTTCAAGTCACATGTCTTCTTTTATTTTTTTGTTATCAAATACTGATACCTGTCGATACTTCAAGTTGTCTAATACTTGTGTAAAGCATCCTATTTTTCAATTTCTTTAGAAAAACACTCTAGATACTTCGCAAATACGCTTAAGATACTTCCTCGATGCCTCCAAATATGAGGGGAGGATGCTTCCTCTCCATTCTTGATGTTAACATCCTCGATGAATGGTCAAATTTGCAATCTATAATTAAGTATGATGTACAGGTTGCAGCCTGTACATCTGAATGGTGATTAAATCATGAGCTTGTAAAGGTTCATGCCATGTCCATAGTTTCTTCTGGCTGTGAGTGCACATCTGCTTGTTTTTTTCAGTCCATGTATGCTTCTGTTCAGTCATGTAAAATTTATGAATCATCCCTTATGCATGGAATCCATTTAATTTCTTCTGGCCTTATTGATGCTTATTTAACATATGCCCATTCTTAAGCTTCAACTACGTAAATATTGAGTACTATTTAGAAAGTTTATTCATTTCATATACCTACTGGTTTTCAACTTTTCCAAATCACCAACTCTTCTGTCAGATACAGCTTCCTCTTGCTGTCTGAGTTTTCAATTTAACTGTTAATTCACACTTGTAATTGTCATTCATTTTTCATTCACTTAGTCTGCTCTGGCTATGTGCATTTTTTCATTACTTCACATTCTTCATTTGATACAATGTTTGTTGACATCTAATAGTGGTTTATTTCCTGTTAAAACTCTTGTTAAAGAAGGTCAATATCATGTAACTTCAATCGTCTATTGCCATACCATAATTCCATCAGCATATCTATCTTTTTGCTAAAGTAGGCCTATCCTGACTCTTATCCACTCTGTCAGCTGGTTATCTTATTACCACATTCATCGGCATGAAATTTTTTACTGTTTGAGGTTACCATTTCAAAGTTTCACTTGCTTTTGCACGATACCACATTAGATTTTTCTTCTTGGTTGGACTACCATGTTGCAGTGTTTAGGTCTTCTCACAATTGCACCCTTTTCTTATGTGTAAAAATACAATCATGATTTCAGAAGCTTCATTCACACCATCTCTGTACACTTTTCAGAACTTATCACCATCTTCTCACTAGCTTGTGTCTATCAAGGTTGATAGAATTGCTTGTGACCCTTCATCCTTGGTTTTACGCCCTCAAGAATCATCTCATACTTCGGCATGCACCATATTCAGTTATCTGGCAATGAATTTTGCTGCACTTTGCTTTTCCTCGTTTAACATTGTGCAAACACTTTTTGTTGAAAACATGTCTTGGGCATGCCCGAGGGGCAAGGCACTCTCAGCAACCTCAGCACGTTGCATACCTCAAGGTGTAAAAAATGTGTGCTGTACGTGCACCTTGCTGAAGTACAGCAATATGTAAAAAGGCTTTACCCTGGTGACTGGTGTGTTGTATGTGATTTGCTGGGTGTGTCATCTGATGGCTATGTGCTCATGTTTGTTGGTGATGTGTTTGTTTGTTTGACTTTTTGTGGATGTGCATGACATTATCTAGGTGTTTCTATGTTTTTATGTGTTTTCTGTTTGTATTTATTAACTTTTGCCAAATATGTTTTACTTTGTGAATTCGTTTTTTTCTTTCATGTATATACATTCATAAATACCTACAATCATAGGTGTCTAAAATGTGTATATACATATGTGCATGTATGTTCATACATACATATATACATACACCCTAGTAAAATAAAGGTGCTATGCACGTGACAAACCCCTTTCTTTATTGTTATTTTATAAATTGTGCATCCGATGCTAATGAATGTCCTTTTATTAATAATATATTTATTAAATTTCTATTTTTGGAAGGAAAACAACATACCTTTAGTATAGATTTAGAAATTTTGACATCTACACAAATATATTTGAATATATAGATGATTACAACCTCTTGCCTGAATACACCTAGTATATGAGATTTTAAGGAGGAAAAATGACTCGTGTGGAAGATAAAATACAAAGAGATGTTGTCTTTTTTTATTTTATTTTTTATGGAAGAGGGAGGTTGTTTTTGTAACTGAAATATTTAAGGATGTTTATTGCTTCTAAGAAAGAGATGCAGGTTAGCTGAAGATATATAGCATAGAGAGATAGATAGAGACTCTAATCTCTCCAATCTCTCTGATTCGAAGTACTTAAAGAAGTTTATTCGAATTGATTAAGTATTTTAACAGTGAAACGGCTGATGCAGCTGGGGTTATAGGAGGCATGAGAGCAATGGAAGAGAGAAAGGGAGATGGAGCACTCATTTAATGAAATAAAGAGCAACACATATCATGTATTCTTTAGGACTCTTTTTTAGATTAATTATTAGATTAATTGAATTAATTCATGAGGATATTTTTATCATTTATATGAGGACGACCAAAAACTCCAAGTATTTGCTTTAGGAGTACTATACACATACTTTCGACACATTTTATTTATTTATTTTTGTTTATATTTTTTTGCCTTACTTTGTTCATCCACATGTCGTGATTTACTTATGCTTGGATATTGAGATCTTGGTACTTCGGTGTTCCTTGAGCCTTTAATGACATCACAAACACTTAATATGTTGTTTTTGTGGCCGAGATTCAATCTGTTATACATATAGCTTTTGTCAGTTGTACGTTGCCTGCATGTATCAATTCATCCTTGAACCAGTCAATATATGGAGCAGTAGGCATCTCTTGGAGGAAATGTAGGAATTCCCATTAAAAGACACAAAAAAGCTGTAGCATCAAAAGTTTTATCGAAGGATTATCTGAAATAATTGTGGTATTGTTACTGTCCGTGCGATTATGTATGCATATAACTATATTCTGCTGCATGCGACACAGACAACAAAGTCCAATACCATGACAATTAGGTTTGATGTCATAAGATATTTGGTTGGAGGTTTAGAGAAACCGCAGGACTGCTAATTTGAGTTGCTTTTATTTTGGGCAACAGGTAATTGACGTGCTTCTCTTCAAAGGAATGGAGGAGCTCGGCAACATTGTTGAGCATGCAAAGCAACGGCACCATGTAATTGGCCAATACGTCCTTGGGCGTGGAGGGCTTGTACAGGACTTGGGCCCCAAAGACGAGGGGACTTCTGAGTTTCTGAAACAATTCTATGCAAGCAACTATTTCTAAACCAAGTTAAAATAATTATGAGTTGCATTTTCCAGTCTGTCAGTCATGTTTGGTGTTGATAGGTCTCAACTGTCGACCATGGCAATAATGGATTCTGAGACTATCCAACTCATTTTATGCTTTTGTTGGAGAAAATTAAGCAAGATTTTATTGGCATGATGCTGCAAAATTGAGAGCAATTTGCTGGTCTAAAAACTAGGACAATTCTTTGCAAGAACTAAATTATTTTACAGGCACAGAATGCTGTCAGACAATCCATGGTGGTAAGGTTGCTGAAAGAGTGCTACTTGTCAAAAGCTAGCTCATTGAACGGTTTTATTTTCAAAGGAATGGACGCTCGTGTTTAAGTTGTAATGCTGCTTTGTTATTTAAATGTAAGAATGGCTTATATGCAGGTTGTCAGACACTGCGGAATGGAGAATGGCAACTAGATTCGTCTCTATTTACAGGATGGCTGAACCTTATGATTTCAAGTATTAACGGGATCCTGGTAGTGCTTACCTTTTTTTTTATTTTATTTTATTTTAAAGATGACCAAGTCTAGCTGAGGATAAAGTCACTTCCTCAAGAATTTCTACTGCAACAACAAATGTTTGCATTTCTACTACGACAATGCTCTTATTCCAGCAATCTTCCGTTAAACCGTTCTAAAGGCTTGACTCTTATCCCCCCCCCCCCCAACCCCTCCCCCCAAAAAAACGGCACAGTGATAATTAAATTTCTGTCTGGCAATCCAAAAGGTAAGAATGATCAAGGAACATTATCTGGTCTCTCATGGACTATTTTTGGCCACTTCAGTTTGGTCAAAACAAGCTTGTGGAGTAAAATCGTCATATCCAAAACTTAATCAAGTATTGGAGATTCAGGAAGGACCAGCTTCCTGGAGCTGTTGGTATGGATGTTAAGATTTTGTTTCAGAACTTTTTAGCAGTAGAATACAACCCTATTTAGACTGGATTTTATTAGCATAAAAGGAGGAGTTTTCAGCCCCCGCTAACCAGAAGAGGAATCAGATCCGGGTAAAAAGTAAACCTTTATAGAACTTGCAATTTATCCAAAAGAAGGATCCAACTTAGATAAGGAGGATCTTCTTAGCATAAATGGAAGGCATCTGCTATAGTTTTGAAGAACTCGGATGGAGGGAGTGAAATCAAAGTATATAGACTCCACTTCGTGCCCAATAGAATCCTGATATAGTGAAAGCAAAAGGATATAAACTCTACTTTCTGTGATATGCACCATAACTTATGGATTATTTAAAATTAATGAAAATAAAAGGCTTAGAGCATCACTTTCTGAAATTTCCATTATTTATATTTAATTTAATTAATTTGAGTTAAGCGGGTTGAAATAATTATTTCTTTTTCTCCAATTGGATCAAGAAAAAATAATAAGAAAAATGCTTTTTGCTTAATATTTAGGTCTTCTCCTGTCCGTCTTAAGTTTTGGTTGGTGTATCCTTAGTTTCTTTTACTTAGGTTATCTTATGTATGCCTTTATTCTTTTTTTTTTTTAAAAAAAATTGAAGAAATCTTACAAGAATAAATTAATTGATATAAAAAAAGTAGCATATAATCTCTTTTTCCATTTTTTCTTTGGAAGGTAATATTACATGTAGCTTTCTCTAAAGGATATAAAGGATACATGATTTCATTATAAGATATTGGCTAAAGAAAATATACTGATATGTAAAGATATTATGTATATATTGATACACACACATATACATATATGTATATACATAATTATTTCTTTTTCTCTAATTGGATCAAGAAAAAATAATAAGAAAAATGCTTTTTGCTTAATATTTAGGTCTTCTCCTATCCGTCTCAAGTTTTGGTTGATGTATCCCTAATTTCTTGGACTTAGGTTATCTTATGTATGCCTTTATTCTTTTTCTTTTAAAAAAAATTAAAGAAATCTTACAAGAATAAATTGATTGATATAAAAAAAGTAGCATATAATCTCTTTTTCCATTTTTTTCTTTGGAAGGTAATATTACACTTAGCTTTCTCTGAAGGATATAAAGGATACATGATTTCATTATAAGATATTGGTAAAAGAAAATATTGATATGTAAAGATATTATGTATATATTGATACACACAGACACACAAACATATATATATATATATATATATATATATATATATATATATATATATATATATATATATATATATATATATATATATATATACACTATTGATTTTTAACTTAAAAGCAACTCCCCATTTAAGTTTTAAGTAAAAATAGCTCTTCATTCTAAACATAAATTAAAAGCAGCTCTTCAAATGACATGAAATGACCGAATTACTCCTATAGTTATAAAACAACACTAAAACAAGGCAGTACTATTTTATAATAAGATAGTATTATTTTTCAATAAGATAGTATTATATTACAATAAGATAATATTCTTTTACAATAAGACAGTATTGCATTACAAAAAGGCAGTATTATTCTACGATAGAGGCAATATTATTTTTTAATAAGGCAATATTACATTACAAAAAGATATTACTATTTACAGTAAGACAGTATTACTTTACAATAATACAGTATTATATTATAATAAGATAGTATTTCTTTATAATAAGATAATATTACAATATAATAAGATAATATTATTTTATAATAAGACAGTATTACTTTCTAATAAAATAGTATTATATTATAATAAGATAATATTTTTTTTACAATAAGATGTATTATATTATAATAAGATAGTATTGTTTTATAATAAGACAATATTACTTTTCAATAAGATAGTATTACATTATAATAAAATAGTATTATTTTATAATAAAATATTATTATATTATAATAAGATAGTACTATTTTATAATAAGATAATATTATATTACTATAAGACAGTACCGTTTTACAATAAGATAGTATTATTGTAGTACTACTTTATAACTATAGGAATAATTCGATCATTTCATGCTAAATAGAGAGTTACTTTTAATTTGAAACTAGAATCAGAAATTTTTCACTAGTTTATTATATATATATATATATATATATAATGCATGCATGCATGCATGCATGTATGTATTAATATATGTATGTACATATATATGTATATATACAAGTTTAATTGAATAATTCTTTGGTGACAAGATTTTGATGGAAAGAGAACTTTTTCAAAGCACCTAGTTGGATAAGAGAAAACAAGTAGTCATTCAAATCTTGAAATTTAGTAGAAGATGTCATCTGTAAGGTACTTGAAATAAATATCAAAATTATCTAGGGTGTTGATGAATCGGGACACTTTTCTCCACAGCAAAGCCATTAAGCAAGCCTAGGGGAATTCTTATATTAATCAGAAGACCATTAAAGGCCCCTTGAGAGGCTAGCTAATAAAATCGAATGATGTACTAGAGGAATCCTAGAGACTAGATGGCATCATGCAATGTCATGTATGGAATAACTCGTATCATCTGGACTACTTTAGGTATATTTTGCAAAGCAAATGGTCTTGTATAGTAGCATCTTACAAATTTTGCAAAACCATGTATGAAATCTTCTTACAAATTTTGTTTAAAAAATATTAATAAGAAAATATAACATCTAGTCTTTTGCTGGGCTATCACAGTTGGTATTTTATGTTTCGTCTGTGTATATAGCTAGATTTATTTTCTGCATAGTTTATATTGTTTATAATACTTTTTATATATCGATCCCTCCATGGACTTTGGTATAATAAAAGAAAATTCTTGTTAACCAGGACATCTATTTCCAATCTGCAGGGCACGTTATTATATAATTTTTGATCTCTAAGGCCACATTTTAATCACTAAAATACTAATGATATCCCCAACCCATGATTTTATTTTGTTATTTTCTTTTCACCTATTGTTGAAAAAAATATGTAAAAAATTTCTAACTCTATGCCTTCATTCTCCTTTCCTACATCAAAAATTTATAGAAAATCTCTTCCCACTCCATTTCAACATTCTCTTTTCCTATATTTAAAAACTATACAAACTCTCTTCACACTCTATTTTACTATTATCATTTCATCATGATTAAGAAATTAGAGAAATCTCTTACACACTTTGTTTCCTATTCTCTTTTTCTCTTTCAATTTAAAAAAACTATAAGAATTTCATTACTTGCTCTATTACACCATTCTTTTATCCTTCCTCATTTAAAAAATCAATAAAAAAAAATCTAAAAAGCTATATTTCACCATCACCTTTTCTGAGAAATCTCTGAAAAGCATCCATCTCTAATCAACCTCATCCAACATTCAAATAGTCATCGCTTCAAAGGATATAAGCAATCTAGTTTTTATGGCCATTTGGTCTTATGATGGTTATAAGCTCATATCATTTCCATTTCATAAGATATAACTCTTGAAAATATTTATAATGAAATAGTGGAGCGGTGGAAGTATTTATCTCATATATTGATAGATGTAAAATTTTATATTTCTAATAATTCTATAATTTTTGTGACACTCATGATCGATGAATACATTAGGAACATGCATAAAATATATGTCAAGTTAAATGCTACAATAATTGAGATGGTTACCAGTCATTCTGTAAACTTGACTAAAGATACTAATATAGTAGTTGACATGAGATAATATATGAATTCTTAATACTCCTTTTTTCATCTTCTCCTTTTTAATTAGTGTTGTTGTACAAAATGTATTGAGAATTATATCCTAAAGTCAATCGTTTAGGTTATAGATGGTTGAGCTCATTGTAAAATATACTTAAATTATTAATTAATAAAATTATTAGTCTGACTTTTCATCACTTTTGTACATCTTTTTTTTATGAACTCTTTTGTAATGAAGTCCTTGAAACTATTTAAAATTGATAAAAGAGGATTTATCATTTAGTCCCTAAACCTATTTGCAATCAAATAATATGTTGTTACCATGGATGACAACGTTTATCGAGTATAGCTCGTTATGTGCAATATGGGTTGGTTGTCCTCTTAACCAAGGAATATGGAGATACTGGTATGACATGCAGATGAAATATAGAAATATATTTTACTAAACGTGATCCAGCTATAGAGCTCTTTACTATCAAGAGTTGCTTGTGAAAGGATATGGGTATAATGTTTCTTGGATTTGAGATCACCATGATGACTTGCAAGCAACTCACTGTACTTTGATTTCAGACTATCTGAATTTTTAATTCAGTAACAGAATATTTTTGAATATAGTCAAGTACTTATTTAGTTAGTGTGTAAGTCAAGATGGGATTGACCCCTTCAAGTGTTAGAGAAAATGCATTGCTATATTTTAATTTAACAAAACTTCGACCAGGATAGTCCATATAATGTATATTGAAATTTGAAATATAATACAGATAAATTTTAGGATCGATAGTTAAAATAGATCATCTTTTGAGCATTGAGGTCAAGGGGATGACTTATACAGTAACCATATGCCATGGGTTTATGGATATTACATTACGACTATTTGACCCATCCGAACATCGGGTATCATTGCTAGATAGTCACATTGATTGGTATAAAAAATTAGTTCCTATGCTACTGAATTAGAGTTTGAACTTATGGACTTATACACAATAGAAATTTCTATCTAATCTGATGGCTGATCAAGAGTCCCAATGGTTTGGAACTGTGGTCAAGAGTCCCACTGGAATGGAACTCTACCTTCTTGAGTTCCACTGGACTAGGACTCTAACAATATTGAAGGATTAATTAATAATTAGATTGCTGATTAGCTCAATTTGATTGAGCGATGAGGTTTGGATTAAATCTGATTGAATTTCATTCGATTCAGATTTGATCCGATTAGGTAATGAGATGACTTAATTACTATAAAAGATTCAATCCTGATTTGATCACAACCTGAACTCAACTAATTTCTAATTTGATAAAGATTTAATTAAGTTAGATTAAGCCTAATTTAATTAGATTTATCCTAGTCTAATTAGATTTGGATAAATTGGTTTGGATGAAACCAATTTGGATAAGTCAAGAATTCAAATTAGATTTGAATTCTTCTCCCTATGCCTTGACTGTTTGACCCATGCCATTCTCCACGTACATTATGAATTTGCATGAATTTTCCCACACCCAAAAGTGAGTTGGTGCCTCTCTTCTTTCTCCCTTTGATCGGGTCCAAGTGTTGGATTAGGATGAATTGTCTTGAATTTTGAATTCAAAGATAATTGGTTGGAGGTTGGAACTACTCCAATCTCTCAACCTTATCCCTTTCCCATGTCCATGAGATTTGTGGCCAATTTTTGGTGTGTTCTAAGTGTGGGTGCATAGGAGGAGAGTCCTTCTGCATATCATGCACTTAGGATTGGCGTTGGAAGAGGATTGAGAGTCGCTTGAATTTTGAATTCAAGCGAGTGGTTAGAACCACTATAACTCCCATTCTTATCCTAATCCATGTGTTTTTCCCTTTGTTTGTCACACATTCAAATGAGATTTTTTTGTGGGCGTGCGCAGAGGAGAAGAGTCCTTCTGGGGTGAGAGTTCTAGAGGGTTGGGGCACTGGGTTTTGGGCAAGAGAAAAGTCAAGGTGTGAGGAAAAATTCTTGCGCCACTTCTTCCTTTTCTATCTTACCTCTTCACGCCTCTCTTAAAATGCTCCAAATAATAGCTCATCTCATTTTACTTTCCTTAGTAGCTCAAGTAATTTTGGTCAACTTGTCAAAAAAATAAGAGCCATAATTGAAGAGGAACCAAGTCGAAGAAATACTTTGAATGCTTGAAAATGCTCCATAGAGGGTGTGTGATAACTATCATAAAATTAAAAATAAAAATATTAAAATATGTAATAATTAATATTTATTTAAAAAATTAATATTTTTATTAATATTTTATAGGAAAAGGAATCACCAATGTGAAGAGCTCAATTTTTTGATTCAAACGAATCAAATTTGATGAAAATCAAAGCTAAACTAAAATTTAAATGAAGGTTGGAAGAAATAAAGAAATTAACAAAAAATTAAATTGGCTCGTTCAGTCCAACCAATCGGTCTGTTGGTTCAACTGATTGACCCCAGTCGGAATGCCAGCCCGATCCGAACGCCAGCCCGTGCAAGCCCACACGCGATCGTGGCCCGTAGCAGCCCACTTCCCCTCAGCTCCTGATGTCACCCTGACGTTAGGATTTTATGCGGTCTACCATGGACCGACCTCCCACACGGTACACGTGGACCCTTAAAGGGTCCACAGAATTATTCACGTGGTTCATGGGGGTATTTTCATCATTTTAGATGATGCGGCATGCTGTGGTTCGTCAGGGTCTATGGCAAGCCCGGTTCATGCGGTCTATAAGAATAGTGATGCACCATCCGATGGCTGTCATCTCTTCTAGTTCAGATCCAACGGTGGATAGTAATTCCTATTTTGATTCGAAGCTCCCAAGCATCCCATGCACGATCCAATGGTAGAAATTCAACTGATCAGATGATCTAACATCCCAGATTCAATCTGGCACTGATCTTAAGCTTTTGATGGATTTGCGGATCTAATTGTTAGAACTTCTTTAGCAAGATTTAATTCAATCTAGACTCCAATTTGAGTTCAACAAGGACTCACAAACTCCTCTTTTCCTCTATTTAAGGCCCTATTATGCTAGATGCAAGCTAGACCTCCCCATGGGGGGGAATCAAACCTGATAAAGCCTTCTCTACCCTCTCAGATCTCTTCCTTTCTCTCCTCTTTTCTTTTCTTCCTTTTCTTTTTCTATTTATTTTTCTTTTCTAAAGTTCTAAAGATGCCGGGAGCTGAAGAATTTCATACCATACATGGTTGAGGAGCTGAATTCCGTGAGAGTAGATGAAGTCTTCGAGCATGGGTTATATATTTTTTTTCTTTATCTTTTGTAATTTTTTTTATGCAATGAATGATATGTTCTCTTGCTTAATCTTAAAATTTATCCTTTATGCATGAGATCTTATAATAACATGATTATTATTGACTAATATCTAAATAGACTATATTTATGAAAATAGATTATGATTGAAAGATACAGTCCATGCTTGATTTAATAGTTTATATTAAAAAAAATTATTAAAAAACCATGTTATCAATTTTTAAGAATTAAAGTATTGAATAGCTTATGATTCTATTGAGATGGATCGTGGTCAGGAGAGACGGTTCATGTCCAAAAAAAAAAGTTATAGTCATAACTAAATTCTTAAAAATATTAAATTGCATTAAAAAGAATTACCACAACCATGCTAAAGATGGATTCAAAATTTTAGAATACTATTAATTAATCTCAAACCCTAATTAATTATTTCTTACTTTCTTTATTTTAATTTACTAAATTTTAATTAATTTTTTAAATTTATTTATTTAAATTTTTATTTTATAAATTAATTTAAATTTTTTTAATTAAAGTTAAATGCAACTCAGCCTTTAATCTCTGAGAAAATCGATACCTAACTCATCACTATCCTAATTAATAGTAAGGTTGGTTTTAATTTTTATTTGTTGCTATAATGACAAGCATCAAATTTTTGGCACCATTGTCGGAGATTATACCATAGTTATTTCAATTATCTAAAATTAAAAAAAAATTATTACTTTTTAATCTTATTTAGTAATTGCTGCCTTTCGTAACTGATTTTTGCTTTCTATAGTTTAGATTATTTTTTTTACTATTTAAGACTTAATCACTTGAATTTACTTTCTCTTGCAAAACCAAACGAATCAAAAATTAAAAAAATCTATAAAAAGACAAAACCATAAATCCTAAAGAAATCAGATATCTCATAATACTTAATTAATTTAGCATAACCAAAAAGATAAAATATAAAATTTTTAAACTTGATTGGACATCTTGTTTCTTTGCATTGCATCTCCATAATATACTTTAAGGGCACACAACTCATTAAATAAGATAAGATGGAGATTTGATTATCCTTTCTTAGCTTACAAACTAGTACCCTTCATATTGCATTGACCTAAATCTTAACTTAAAATCAATTAGACATTGGTCCTAGGATATTCGAGCTTATTAGGATAAGAAATTCTAAAAGTTGGATCGGATTAGGGTTAGTCAGTTTGACTGGTGTCTAAGATAAGTGGTTCAAGGATTATATTCTAAAGGAAGGTGGTTACTTAATTGATTTCATTAGCCTATCTGGTCAAGATAATTAGTATTTAAGAAAAGCAATCAGAGGACTCCCATCGATCTTATACTTACCTGATCAGTTGAGTGATTGATTTTTTATTTGGAGGGCTTGAAGGTGATCTTGACAGTTAGGAGCTATCTAAATCTAGGTAAATCCTAGGATAGAGAGTCCATGCCTGCTTAACTTGATTATAATAAATACTAAATATTAATTAATTCTTCACATCTATCATCCTTAGATTTAGAATCCTTTAGGCTCTTATCTTTAGAATTCTCTCTCCTTATCTCTTTTCTTTAAAATAAAATAAAATAAATAATAATTGAAAGAGGATTGCTTTGATCTAAAACCATTGATTGCATATTTAAATAATCAAAACAATCCAAGATGGATTTTTACGTCGAGCTATCCAGTAGAGTAGATCATCTAGAAGCTGATAGAAACTCTTCCTATCCATCCAGCAATGATACCCGACATTCGAATAGTTTGAATAGTTGTAATGCAACATCCATGAACTAGTGGCATATGGTTATTGTATAATTTATCCCCTTGACCTCAATGCTCAAAGGATGACTTAAGATTTAACAATCAATCCGAAAAATTATCTATGTTGTATTTCAAATTTCAATATCCATAATATGGACTACCCCGACTAAATTTTGCTAAATTAAAATACAGCAATGTATTTTCTCCAACACTTGAAGGGGTTAATCCCATCTTGACTTGTTGCCCAAGGATGACTACCTAAGAGGGAGGGGGGGTGGGGGGTGAGTTGGGTTTATAAGCCAAATTTAACTCTACACAAGTATGTGCTTAACTTAATTTAATTCAATAAAATTAATTAGTGTATGCATGAAATTAAGTGTGAATGAGCTTAAGCAAGAGTTAATCCAAATTAGTATGTAATTAGCAATTTAAAGCATGCAAGATATGTAAAACAATAGAGAAAAAAATATAATACAAATATACAAAAATTTTATAGTGGTTCGGTGCAACCCTACACCTACGTCCACTCTTCAAGCTCTTCTTAAGAATTCTACTATAATCCTAGATTACAATGTATTTATTTTAATGCAGGATCACAAATAAATCTAGTTGGTTTTATTAGACTCACCAACCACAATCCTACACCGATAGTTTTTCCGAATTCACTATCAATCCAGTAGATTTTATGGGCTCACCAACCAAAACCTATAAAATCTAATTTTAGGCTTAGATGGGCTTAATCCCTAAGTTTCTTTCCTCCAAAGAAACTTGTAAACATACAAAAATACAAAGTATTAAATTCAGCAGAAGAAAGAAAATAAAATGAAAACTCTTTTGGAGCTCGAAGAAGTGGCTGAATATGCGCTCTTTTGAAGCTTCACTTCTTTTCAAATAATGCTGAGGGATTGCTTGAAATATTGTGGAAGATAACTTTTGAATGCCCTCTAAAATTAAAGCTTAGTTTCTCTCTTTTTTTTCTCTTTTTGATGTGCAATAAAATCTCTTAAATCCAAAATAACTTTTGCTTTAAAATTTCTTAATCTTCCATCCCAAATATTTCTCTAGCTTTCTATATATATTTGAAAGTGGCTTAAGAAAGAGTTTTGGCTATTGGAAGGACTGAAATAGCTATTGGAGTGAAAAACTAGCTATTTGAAGAAGTGCAAAAAGCTAGCCATTACGATCACTGGGTTGGCTCAGTCCAAACTAGGTTGGCTTAATTTTCATTTGGGTCGGCTCGATCTCAGTGATCCAAAATTCTTGTTTCTATCTTTTGCTATCTTCTGAGATTGAGATGACTACCTTTTGGACTGGGTTGGCCTAGTTGTTACTAGGTTGACTCAGTTGAAGACTAGATCGGCTTAGTCTCCTGGATCATGAAAAATCTTATTTTTTTATCCTTTTTGTCTTTTGCTTCCACTAAGACTAGGTCGGCTCAGTTCCAAACTGGGTCGGCCTAGTTTGCATGCCGTGCGTGTCAAAGACTATTTTGACCATTTCTGCTCTAAATTAATTTATAGGCTAGATTTATCTTTTTGTCTTGATTTAATCTTCATTATAATCTCTTGAAAGGTGTAATTTGTGCACTTGGAATTTGTGAGCTTTTGAGATATACAACTACATATCCTTACAAATAATGTTAGTAATTTAACAATCTATACTCAAATGCTTTTATTATCATCAAAATCAATTTAGGGTCAACAATCTTTCTCTTTTTGATGATGACAAAATTTTGAGTATATGCGTAATATAAATAGATGATGTATTTTATTGCATTTTGCTAATATGTATCATGAAGTATTAGATCAAATACATGAGTGCATACTTCATGAATATTCTCAATTAGTCTTTAATTCATTGCATATATTATAAATGAGTATTAATATTTTAAGCATCAAATTGATGAGTATCTTAATAATTAATTTATTAAGCATATACTCCATATTCCTCTTTTTCTTTTTGACAGTATCAAAAAGCTCATGAAAAGGTTGAATAAAAATCATCAAAATCAATATATATATATATATAAGAATGTATCAAGATGAGAGATGTATCAAATTTAGAAAATTGATTCAAAAGAATCCTCTCCCTTTTGAAAATTTATCTTTTGATTCAAAATATTTTTAGATTATTTCTTTTCTTTTCAGAAATTGGCTTGAACTCAAATATCAAAGGTTCTCCTTCTTTTTGAATGAATATAATATTTTAATCAGATTTTCAAATATGCACTTGTAAGCTTTAAGAAGAATAGAACTTTTTAATAGATTTGAATACGAAATCAAGCATAATATGCACATCAATATTCATTCTTTTCTTTTTTTAATATAAATTTATCTTTTAAATTTAGAAAAGATATGTATCAAGCAAATCAATGATAATATCAAAGTAAATGAAAGTTACTTTTTTAAATTCATTTTTTGAGTAAAAGATTCTTGATACAAGTAACTTTATAGAAAATTCTCAATGCACATCAAAAGTTCTATATTATATTTAGATTTTTAAATGAGTTTCAAAATTAGAAGTATGTATCAAATTCAATTCTTGGAGTAAGATCATTTTTTAAATTTAATTTAACTCCAATTAATGATCAAGTTTATGCAAATTAGCATATGAATAATATCTAAATTTATAAATAATTTTTGATAATAAAAATTAATTTATTCATCTGATACTACTTTAAATTAAGTAAGTCAAATTTAATAATCATATGTAAGCATAATTAAAGAAAAACTATAAAGCACCTGATTGAGAGTCTAAAATCAATTGAAGCAAAGCTCAAAATGAGAAAAATTTTAAGATAAATGATTGGAAATTTTAAGTTAATATTTAAATTTATTAATATTTATAATCAAATTTAAATTAGTTAACTCAATCAATATCTCTCCTCTTGAATATTAGAAAATTCATCACATGATATTTTCTCCCTCTTTTTTTTATTTTTATAATTCTTGTAGAATAGATTTTAATATTTACAATTATTCTTCTTCTTTTTCTTTCAAATTAAGCACAATTAATTGATACCACATTAATCTTAATTAATATAAATTTAACTTTTAAGCTTAGATTTTTAAATTTGATTGTTACCAAGTTAGTAATCATTTTATCTTTGGTGTTTTCTTTTTCTTACTTTTGCAAACAAAGCTATTTTAAAATTAAATAAAATTTTAAAAGAATAAGCATCAATTGAGTGAATTAAAAATTAAATTATGTATTCAATTTAAATAAACATAGCATTCACTCATGTAGAAACTAAATTTTTTAAAAATTTACTTTTCATTTACTTCAAAAGTATCTACAATGATAACAATCCATTAAAAATTCAAAAGTATGTCATATAGATGTACTTCTTAATTTTAATTAATAAGAACTTTAGGCTTCAAAAATTTGAATAATATAGTCTTAAAAATACTTCTTTTTACTTTGATATTAAAGTAAATCAATCAAACATGTATCACTCTCAAACATTATAATAGTAAGAATATAGCTATGAAAATTCATATTTGAGACAAAGCAACTATTCTTTTATCTTGATACAAATTATGATATCAATTATGATAGATTTTTGAGAATTGCTTGTTTGTACTATTTAATTTTTTTTTTTATTTATTTCTTTGAGCTTTATAAGTCCAAGATAGATAGATCCTTCCAAAACTAAAAATTTGAATAAATCATTCAAAGCAAATCATAAAGAGGTTTGTTTGATATTTTTTTTTTGAAAAATATTTCTTTCTTTTCTTAAGTAGTATTAATCAATTTGAAGCATAAAGGTATCAATTTTGTAATTTATTCAAGATATAATATCAAAAATATATTCATGCAAACTAGATTATACTCAAGGATATTTCTTTCTTTTTGTTAAAGATAAAACAATAGAATACAAGACAATAATGATCTATTTAATATCAATCATTGAAGTTTTTGATAAAAAAAGATGAATCAATTTAAATTCAAATTAAATTATCTTGATAAGTTAATTTGAATTGATATCATCAAATCATACAAAATAAGTCATAGAGAGATATTCTGTTTAAACTTAGATTTTTTTTTCTTAGAAAATATAATTTAATCAAGTTTAAAAAAGATATAAAATTCTTAATTTTATCTCAAATGATATCATATAAGCTATGTAAAATCAGATTTGAGACAAAACATTCTTTTCTTTTTGTCAAAAGATAAAATGATGGAATTCAAGATAGAAATAGACTTTTTGATACAAGTTATGATACCAATTGAACTAAAATTTTGATCAAGCAATAATTTTGAATCAAAGATAATTTTAAATTTTTGTTTGATATAATTATAAAAATTTTGATGCCAATAGTTTTAAAATTTAAAATAACTAATAATTATCTTGATGCCAATTATTTGAAAATCAAATTGAATAATTTACTTAGATGTTTTCATGATATCAAAAGAACTAAAATTTAGATCAATTAATGATTTTCTTAAAAGTTTGATACCACTTAAAGATAGAAGAAAAACTAATTTTTAGATTCATTGCTTGAAAATAATATGAATAGAATATGAAAGCATATTTCAAATTCAATTTGATATCAAGTATGAAAAACATTCTTCAAGTTGGAGGATAAAATCAATTGAGATTAAAATAAGAGGAATTTAGATGTTGGCTTTATGTGTTAATCTAATTATGGGATTTTAAATCCTTAGGTGTTAACCTAAAATGCAATGCAACTTAATACATCAAGCATTTTGAATTTTATAATTGATGTCTTGTCTTTAAGTACTTATTTCATGTTAATTTTTATTAGAGTTTTAATAATTTAGCATTTCATGGGAGAATCTCAAACTTAGTTTTACTTGTATGTTCAGCAATTCAAAAATATTCATATCTAATTAAGCATCTTTTAATTTAAGTTTATTAATTATAAAATTGATATGAAAAAGCTATTATATTATATTAAATTTTAAGATAATTTTAATTTATATCATAACATGATACTTAGAGGAGAGTATATTGACCTCTTAAAATTAAAGTATTCAAATCATCAAAAAGATCAAAAGAGTATGACAAATAATTAAAAAATATTTTTATTTAAATTTATATTTTTCTTATTATAAGAAATATCATTTAATTAAGTCTAGAAAATGCATGAAATTCTTTGAATTTATCTCAAATGATATCATATTAGCTATGCAAAACTAAATTTAAGACAAAATATTTTTTTCTTTTTTCTAAAAGATAAAGCGATGAAATTTAAGACAAGAACAAACTATTTGATACCAATTATGAGAATAATGATATCAATTGCTTTAAAATTTAAATCGATTGATAATTTTTTTTTAAAAAAATTCTTGATACCAATTAAAGATTTTTAAAAATATTTATTAAATTTATTTTTTTATAATAATTAAATTCATTTATCAAAGTTAAAATCTTTCAAGTTCAGTTTGATATTAATCATTTTAGTTTTGAATGATAAAGATGAATTGATTCAAATCAAATAGTTTTAAGAATTTTGGATGATGAATCAATTTGAATTAATATCAACAAAACAATCAAGGCAAATCATATAGAAATTTTTAGTTATTCTTCAAAACGATCATCTCATCCTTTTCTCAAAAAATATCAAGCAATTAGATTTAAAAAATATATGTATTTTTGAATTTATCTCAAATAATATTTTATGCTGTGTAAAATTAGATTTAAAACAAAGACATTCTTTTTTTATTAAAAATAAATTAATTAAATACATGATAAATAGTAAGCTGTTCGTTACCAATTTCTTAAAACTGAAGTTCATTTTAAATATTTAGCTTTAAAGATAAATGACAGTAGTCTTAAAATATTTTGCTTGATATCAACTTCAAAAGATTTAAGAAGAGCATTTTTCTAATTTAATTTTTAAAATCAATCAATTAGAATAAAATAAGAATATTTATTAATATTTTTTTTTAAGATTAAAGAGTCAATCAAATCGATGATCAAGAAAGATATTCAAGTAAATTTAGAAGATTAAAAATTAATCAATTGAGAGTATGAAAATCAAACAAATCTAGTATAATCAAATCAAGGAAAATCTAGATAATAGTTCTACGAAATTTGATTCAACTTAGAAAATTTTAAATCTTTAAGATAAAACTAAGATGCGATGCAAATTAACACTTAAAGTATTTGATCTTTTATGATTGAATGTTTAATCTTCAAGTACTTTGGTTATAAAATTTTTGGAGAATTTTAATAATTAAGTATCTTATGAAAAAATATCAAAATTTATTCAATTTGTAAGTTTAGCATCTAAATAATTTCATATACAATCAAGCTCATAGCAATTTAAATTTTTTAAATAATTGAAGATCAATATTCCATGATATAAAGGATTGAACCAGCATGCTGAATTTAGAATAAAATAAAGATCTTGAAACAAATAATCAACATGATATACTAGTTTTAAGTAATATATCGAAACATTCAAGTTATAGAGTATAATCATTATAAGCAATGATGAATCATCAAAATCAATCAAACATACTCAATAATTATATTAATTAATAATTAAAATATATTTAATAAATAATGATGGCATGATGTGAGAAAAGTTTAGATTTTATCAAATAGTATCATCCATCCATTTTCATTTTCAAGACATCTACAAAAATTTTCTTTCTTTAGTTTCATTAGATCCTTAGTGTACCTAAAAATTGGTACCCAAGTCATCTTAGGTCCATAGGAGTTAGTGCTCAAGATTTTTTTAGAACCCAAATTTGTCTAACCAAAGTATGGCCAATTCTTTTAAAATTACATTCTAAAATTTTATGGCCTACTTTATTATATTTAAAATATATAATTAAATAATTTTCAAATGAAGCTTTGTAAAATATATTTTTAATAAATTTTTATTTTTTCAAAGAATTATAACCAATTTCTATTTTATCAAAAATAGCTTTTTGATTATTTAAAATTGCTTGAAGCTTTTGAGATCCAATTATAAATTTTTCAAGCATGGGCTTCAACTTTTCAATCTTTTTTCTTAGATTAGTATTTTTTTCCAAAAGAGATTTCTTTTCTTTCACCAAGTTTTCTTTATTTTTAATATAAAATTTTGATCTTTTTAATTTCATTTTTAACTTAATATTTTCTTCAACTAAAGATTTTTTAGATTTAAAAAGTACTTTTTCTTTAGCCAAAGTATTCATTTCTTTCAAAAGATCTTCTTTTTCACTCAAAAGAATATTCTTTTCATTAGTTAGAAGAAGATTTGATCTTTTCAGCTCTTTATTTTTTAGTCATAAATTTTTGAATTCATTTATTAATTTATTAAAGGCTTCAAATAACTCATCAAAAGTAAAGTTGAAAGAGTCATTAATATTTACCTCATTGTCATTAGCCATGAGCCAAAGATTGGCGATACCTTTTTCTTCTTTTTTATTTTTTTTTCTATACCTTGCTCCTTGATAGAAACACGATGTAGTCATTAAGACACCATGTTTATTAGTTTAATCTGACTTCTTAAAATAATTAAAAATACATAGATAGCAGTGAGTCGGGTCGAATCCACAGAAAAGATAGTATTTTTAGATTTAAAGTCTTTGATTTTCTTAAAAAAAAAGAAAAAGATTTAAAAATAAAATTTAAAGTCAAAAATTTAGAATTATGAAGTGAAAATTGAATTATGCAAAAAAATAAACTTGGTACTAAGATCTACTAGTTAGATCTTAGCATCTACCTATAGAAAAATAAAAAGTAATAATTAAAATATATAAATTAAATTATAATAAAAAGTTAAAATTAAAGTATAATAATAAAATTTTTATTAATTAAAATTTTAAAATTTAAATATATAAAATTTAAAATAAAATAAAATAAAATAAAATAGCCTGATCTCTGATCTTGGATTGGCATGGATGGAAAGATGGTGTAGAAGCCCAGCTTTTTCTCTCGGCACCAATTATCTCGAAGCAGCCATTAACCCAGAGCATAGCTTCACCCTATTCTAAAGCTTCACTTTGATCGGAGATGTTGATTTCTGGAGGCCTGGGGTCCTTTTTATAGAGCTAGGAGGGCTGAAGAGTTTTCTTCTCGGCAATGTGGGACTAAGGAGCTCTTTGATCATCAAAATATGAAGAAATTTGAGTGAAAATTGAATTAAAAGGAGTCCTGGATAAATTCTATTGCTCTGGATGAAATCTGGCCATTAATAGGAATCCAACGATCTAAAAATCATCAAAATTGGATGTACATCAGCCCAAATTAGGTTGGATTAAATTTTGGCCGTCCGATTGCACGTTGATGGAGGAAATTTGGCCGTCGGATCGAGTTCTAATATTTTAATCAAATCGAGAGCTTCCTGGACCATTGGATCCTCATCGATTGATTTTTTGGTCGTCGGATCATGCTAGATTGATGATAGAATTCGAATCAAACCCAAAAATAACCACCACCATTCGATCTTGACCATAATCAACCGCAGCCATTCGATCGTGCAATTACTGTTTCCATGGACTGCGTGGACCGGCCGCACCATACACCATAATCAATTAGTGTCTCTTGTTGTTGAGTGAAAAGTCCAAAATACCCTGTGAGCCACGATGGATTTCTGTGGACTGTTTAAGGGTCTGGGTCCGCCACGTATCGCGCTGTGATTCATCGATTTCTGCTGAGCTGGCGGTCCATGCTTGGATCGTGGACTGGCTGGTGGTTTCCATGGCTGAGTCGACTTTGACAGCTTGGCTTGCAGAGCCGATTGAGCCATTTTTCTTTTTTTTTTTTTTTTTTTATCTTTAAAAATTCATATCTTCTCTATTTTAGCTCCATTTTACTTTAAATTTATTTTATTATGATCAAAAAAATAATCTCTTTCTATTGATAATAAAATTTTTATTTTTTAATTTTTATTATTTTTAATTAATAAAAATATTAATTTCTTAAAAATTATCTATAAATTGATCATTAATTCTTAAAAATTAATATAAATTAATTAATAAATTAATAATTTTATTGATAAATTTATGATACTTATCACACCCCCAACTTAAGCTTTGCTCGTCCTTAAGTAAAGAAAGAATTTAGTTTTAAATACCTTTTAACTTTACAGTTTTGAATTTTACCTAAGTAGTTTTCAAAATGGCCATTGATATTCAGTAGAGCTTAAGTGAGATATATTATTAGGATATTAATACTTATCAATAGAAAAATTAAGTAAAGAACATTAAATTTTTTTAAACTTTTTCTAAATTATCCTTTCTTTATCTTTGATTTTTCTAAACTTTCATATAGACAAGTGTATTGCTACTTCCGCCCTTTATTTATTGATTTTTATTTTTATATTATCCACTTTTTGATGTGAATATCATTGCTTACTTAAGCAACGGAATCCGGTTACTTGGTGAAAAATCAATATTTTTTTATTTTATTTTTTTTTTATTTTAACATTGTACCACTATTGAGTATCTTAATCCATTAAGCTTTCTATTTGATCCATGTAGCGAGTCTTGGGCCAATGACTCCCAAATCTGTTGGCTTTAGAACACTAGGTATAGAATACCCCTCGAACTTACTAGCTCGAATCAAATAGGTTACGAGTTAAGACTAGCTTTACAATGAGCTTCTTTGCCCTTCCCACCTTTTGATGCGAAACTCAATGCTTACTTAGATAAAGAGGCCCAGTTACTCAATGAGAAGTACTTGAAAACTATTTTATTTAATTTTTTTATATGAAGAGACGTATAGTTACCCTATACAAGCCTATAAAAAGTAGACTTTTCTTTGATGCTAGTAGAAAAAATTAGAAATGCTTAAGAAAAAACTTTTTATATTCTAGGCTTAACTCTTTATTGAATTTTCTTAATACCTGATTTCTCAATATCTCATAGATTCTCTGATCTGTGCATCAATTTTTTTTAAAAATGCTTAGTTTAATTTGATTCTTAAGCATAATCAGGTGTCTAAATACTAAATACTAACTTTTTTGAGGACTTAAAATTTTAAAATTTTTATTTTTTCTCCCCCTCAACTTAATCGACATTATCCTCAATGGAGAAGAAAAAATAAAGAGTGTAATAAAGAACATGAAAGAATACACCTGACTATATTTTTGGTTCAGCACATGCCTTTGAAAATTTGGGCTCTCCCTCCAACTTATTCAAATTATCCTAAAAAAAATAAACTAAAATGATAAATTAGATAAAAACTAAATATTGGGTTGCCTCCCAATAAGTGCTAAATTTATCATTTTCAGCCAGACACAATGCAGTTTACTATTCTATGTCAAATATTGGATTGACAAATTTTAATAGTTTTGGATTGTCAATCTCAGAAAGTTGATTTATAATCCTATTATTGATGTATTCACTATTAATTTTAGGGACATAATTTTTGACCCCATTCTCAGACCCATGTTTATTAAGAATTTCTCCTATTTGTTTTTCTAAAATGCTCATGAATGAAGTTTTAGGAGTTACGTTTGGTTCAATGGGTGCTGGAATGGTGATTAAAGGTGATTTTAATTCTAGAGATAAATTAATATGATCTTATTTAAATAACTCCATTGATATTTCATTACATGCCTCTTGATTTTTGTAAGAAGAATCAGCTTCTAGGGTTGAAGGAAATAGGATATTAGGTTTATAAGTCTCGGGTAAATCATCTATTCTTTTTTTCCCTTTTTCTATCTCATTTAAACTAGAACTAGCATCAGTACTAATTTCTGGCTCGGGTTCTTTTATGTAGTTAGTCTCAGTACTAACCAATTTTTCTAAATTTTTATTTTGGCTAGCATCAGTACTAGCCTCTTTCACCTGGTCTTGGTATGGGTCCATAAGAATCCTATAGCTTTTAAGTTCAGGAGTTACTTTGGCATTCTCAAATTGGAGATTCTTAGATAAAACATTAGATTGATAATTTAATCCAGGTGATTGGTGGACATTAGATGGGTTGTTTGAAATTGGTAGGCTTGGCAGTTGATCTAGTTTTCTCCTCATGTTAGACTCAACTAGTTGTCCAATTTGAGCTTCTAATTTGGCGATAGATTGCTGTTGAGTCAGAATCAATTATTGAAGTTGGTTAAATCTATCATCGGCTAGATTGGTCTATTGAGGAGGTGGGTATGATAGCTAGTTGTTATATGATGGCTGAATAAACTGACTAGACTGACCATTATTATAGGCATAGTTTTGGTATTGGGATCTATTCTGATAATTTTACACTGATAGAGTTTGGGTCTGAGTCTGAGTCTGTTGTGGTTTCTAAGAGAAATTAGAATGATTTCTCCAGCCAGAGTTATATGAATTTAAAAATGGATCATTAACCGGCTTGGAGTAGTCTTGAACAGCTTGAACTTGTTCTTGGATAAAAGATGGAAATTATGCAGTCATAGGACATTCACTCACATGATGGGTTGGGCTAGCATAGATTGAACAAATATTTTGATAATTAGAAGATGATGTGAATTATGTAGAAGATTGTTGACCTAGGATTAGGACTTGATGTAATTTCTGAGTAAGAAAATCTACTTTATTTATTAAATTTGAATCAGTCTTAGGACTAGATTCTAGATGTTTAAATTCATGGATCCCTGCCTAGGTTTGATAGAAAGACAATGAAGCATGGTTAATTGAGTTTTCACTCAGGATTTCAAATAAGGTATAGGCTTCGTCCTCACTCTTGTTCATGAATGCACCTCCATAGGATGCATCTACCATCTGTCTGTATTGATTTTCTAAACCCTCATAGAAAGCTTGAACTATTTATCATTTAGACAGACCATGGTGTGGATATTTTCTAATAAGTTTCTCAAGTCTCTCCCATGACTCGTAAATCTCTTCCCCTAGAAGCTGAGCAAATCCAGTGATAGCTCGCCTCATAGTATTGGTTCAGCCTATGGGATAAATTTTTTTAAGAAATTCACTTTACAAGTTAGCCCAAGTTTTAATTGGTCTCCCTATTGTGCCAAGCCAGTACTTGGCTTTGTCTTTTAATGATAAGAAAAATAAAATTAGTCTAAGGGCATCATTAGTTAAATTTTGAATTTTCACCATAGAGCAGATTTCTAAGAATTCAACCAGATGTTTATAAGGATCTTCATTGGTGTTTCCACAGAAAGATGGAAGCATTCGGATTGTAGTTAGCTTGATCTCATAGTGGATAGCATGAATTTCAGATAATTGGATACAAGTCGATGGATTATAGGTGGAATGAATAAAGTATTCCTTCATCTGCTTAGGTGGTTCTCTAAAATTTTCAACCATTTGGTTATCGAATTTAATACAATTTAGTTTTTTAATTTTATGGTTGGATTCAACTAGATCAGGTAAAGCGATTTTCTATCGTGCATGTACTAATGCAACCCTAACGTGTGGTTCAATTTTTTTTTTTAATTTTTTTTTATATTTTTTATTATTTTATTATATTAAAGATTAATTATTTTATTTATTAATTAAATTAAATTAAATTATCATTTTTAATTTTTTTTAGTTAGTTAAATTTAATTTTTATTTTATTTTATTTTATTTTTAGAGGAGAAAGAAGAAGAAAGAAAGAAGAGTTCTAAAGAAGAGGTCCTAAGGAGTTCTAGAACTAAGAAGAGAGAGAAGAATTAAGTTTAATTAGGTTTGATGTTGGTTAGCAATTAAGTTGGTCAATCAATCTTGACTAAAGTTGTCCTAGATCTAGATAGCTCCTAACTGCCAAGATCATCTTCAAGCCCTCCAAGTGTAGAATCAGTCAATCAACTAGTCAGGTAAGTGTAAGATCGGTGGGAGTTCCTCCGTTGCTTGTCTTAGACACCAATTATGCTTGGCCAGATAAGCTAACGGAACCAATTAGAAACCACCTTCCTTTGGACCCAATCATCTCTGAACCATTTTCCTAGACATCAGTCAAATTAACTAACCCTAACCTGATTCAACTCTTAGGATTTCTTATCCTATTGCGCTCGAGTTCCTAAGGCTGATGTCTAATTGATTATAAAATTAAAGGCTTAGGTCAATGCAGGATGCTGGTTGGTTGTTTGTGGGCCAAGGAACGATGATCAAATTTTCATCTTATCTTGTTTAATTAGGTTGTGCCCTTAATTTGATTTAATATGAATATGCACAAAAAATTTTCAATTAAAGGGTTCTATGCAATTTAAATTAGATGCATGCAACTAATTAAATTCTGAAAGGCTTACCTTGCCTCTAGCAATCACCAAAAAAATAAAAATAAAAATAAAAATAATATGATGCATGCTCTAAGTAGTTAGAATTTCTAATCTTATCATGAGATTTTTAATTAAATTTAAATAAATATTTTTTAAAATTAATTTAAAAATAAAATAAATAAATAAATAAAATAAAAAGAAAAGAGAACTAGGATTAGGATTGATCTCACCAAGCAAAACTCCTAGTTCTTTTTATTTTTTAATCTCTTTTTCTATAAAATAATAAAAAAATTAGCAAGCAATATTTATAAGAAAATAAAAATTTTATTTATAATTTATTTATAGAAAAATTAAAGAGATCAAAAATTTAATGTCCGTGCCTTCTCCGACAATGGCGCCAAAAACTTGATGGATTTATCAAAATTATTTTTAATTTATTTAAAATAAATTAAAGAAATCAAAATTAAAAATAAAAAATAATCTCCGACAATGGTGCCAAAAACTTGATAGGAACGCGATGTAGTCGTTAAGACACCATGTTTCTCAATTTAATCTAATTTTTTAAAATAATTAAAAATACGTAGATAGCAGTAAGTCGGATCGAATCCATAGAAAAGATAGTATTTTTAGATTTGAGGTCTTTAATTTTCTTAAAAAAAAAAAAAGATTTGAAAATAGAATTTGAAGTCGGAAATTTAGAATTGTGAAGTGGAAATTAAATTATGCAGAAAAATAAACTTGGTACTAAGATCTACTAGTTAGATCTTAGCATCTACTTACAAAAAAATAAAAAGTAATAATTAAAATATAGAAATTAAATTATAATAAGAAACTAAAATTAAAGTATAATAATAAAATTTTTATTAATTAAAATTTTAAAATTTAAATACATAAAATTTAAAAATAAAATAAAATAAAATAAAATAGCCTGATCTCTGATCTTGGATCGGCATGGGTGGAAAGATGGTGTAGATGCCTAGCTTTTTCTCTCGACACCAGTTGCTTCGAAGTAGCCATTAATTCAGAGCCTAGCTTCACCCTGTACCAAAGCTTCACCTTGATCGGAGATGTTGATTTCTGAAGGCCTAGGGTCCTTTTTATAGAGCTAGGAGGGCTGGAGAGTTTTCTTCTCGGCAATGTGGGACTAAGGAGCTCTTTGATCATCAAAATATGATAAAATTTGAGTGAAAATCGAATTAAAAGGAGTCCTAGATGAATTCTATTGCTTTGGATGAAATCTGGCCATTGATAGGAATCCAACAATCTAAAAATCATCAAAATCGGATGTACATCAGCCCAAATTAGGTTGGATTAAATTTTGGCCGTTCAATCGCACATTGATGGAGAAAATCTGGTCGTCGGATCGAGTTTTGATATTTCAATCAAGTTGAGAGCTTCCTGGACTGTTGGATCCTCATCGGCTAATTTTTTGGCGATCGGATCGCGCCAGATCGGTGACAGAATTTGAATCAAACCCGAAAATAACCACCACCATTCGATCTTGACCGCAATCAACTACAGCCGTCCGATCGTGCAATTACTGTTCTCATGGACCGCATGGACCGGCCGCACTGTACACTGCAACCAATCAGTGCCTCCTGTTGTCGAGTGAAAAGTCCAAAATACCCTATGAGTCACGATGGATTTCTATGGACCCTTTAAGGGTCTAGGTCCGCCATGTGTCGTGCTGTGATTCATCGATTTCTGCTGAGCTGGTGGTCCACGCCTGGATCGTGGACTGGCTGGTGGCTTCTACAGTTGAGTCGGCTTTGACAGCTTGGCTTGGGTTGGTGGCTTGGCTTGCGGAGCTGACTGATCCATTTTTTTTATTTTTAAAAATTCATATCTTCTCCATTTTAGCTCTATTTTACTTTAAATTTATTTTATTATGATCAAAAAAATAAGTTCTTTCTATTGATAATAAAATTTTATTTTTTAATTTTTATTATTTTTTAATTATTTTTTTAATTAATAAAAATATTAATTTCTTAAAAATTATATATAAATTGATCATTAATTTTTAAAAATTAATGTAAATTAATTAATAAATTAATATTTTTATTGATGAATTTATAGTACTTATCACTCCTCCTTAGTTAATACTTTTCTTTTCTTTTGTTTCTTCTTTTTCTTTTTCTTTTTCTTTCCATCTTCATGAGCTATGAGGCATAGATTGGTATGAGCTTCATTTTCTTCTTGGAAGCTTGATTTCTCTTTTTGATTTGCTCTTCCAAAAGTTATTTTCAATTTCTCTCATATTTGATTTACTGAAATACATGAAAAAATTATTTTAAACTCATTAATATCTAAGAGCAATAAAGGATGTTCATGGCCTTGGCATTTAGTTGGCCATTTCTTTATCATACTCAAATAATGCATTTGAGATATGTGAGCTATCAATTATAATCTTTCATAAGTTATAATCGTGTGCTTATATGAAGATGTGCATATGTGCTTTCGAATAAATATAATTTGATCAATTAAGCATTGAGGGTTGATCAATGGAATGGCCTTCATTAAAATGAGATTCTATTTTGGATTGCTAATATCTTTAGCTCTTGATCGTAAGGTCAACCACTAATAACAGAGCATCTGCTCTGATACCACTTGTTACTTAAGGATGGCTAGCCAAGCGGGAGGATGAATTGGGTTTATAAAATTTTAGCCAAATTTAACTCTACACAAGTATGTGCTTAACTTAATTCAATTTAATAAAATTAATTAGTGTATACAACAAAATCAAGTGTGAATGAACTTAAGCAAGAGTTAATCTAAATTAGTAAGTAATTAGCAATTTAAGGCATGCAAGATATGTAAAGCAATAGAGAAGAAAATACAATGCAAACGTACAAAAAATTATAGTGGTTCGGTGCAACCCCGCACCTACATCCACTTTCCAAGCTCTCCTTGAGAATTCCACTATAATTCTAGATGATAATACATTTATTTTAACATGGGATCACAAACGAACTGAGTTGATTTTGTCGAGCTAACCAACCACAACCCTACATCGATAATTTTTTTAGATTCACTATCAATCTAGTTGATTTTACGAGCTCACCAATCAAAACCTACAAAGTCTAGTTTCAGGCTTGGACAGGCCTAATCCCTAAGTTTCTTTCCTCCAAAGAAATTTGTAAACATACAAAAATACAAAGTATTAAATTTAGCATAAGAAAGAAAATAAAAAGAAAATTCTTTTGGAGCTTGAAGAAGTGGCTGAATATGTGCTCTTTCGAAGCTTCACTTCTCTTTAAATGATGCTGAGAGACTGCTTGAGATGTTGTGAAAGATAACTCTTAAATGCCCTCTAAAATCAAAGCTTAGTTTCTCTTTTTTCTTTTTTTTTTATGTGCAATAAAAATCTCTTAAATTTTGAATGATTTTTACTTTAAAATCTCTTAATCTTCCATCTCAAATATTTCTCTAGCCTTTTATATGCTTGAAAGTGGCTTGAGAAGTTTTGGCCATTGGAAGAGCTGAAATAGCCATTGGAGTAAAAAATTAGTTATTTGAAGAAGTGCAGAAAACTAGCCATTATGGTCACTGGGTTGGCTCAGTTTTTGACTGGATCGGCTCAGTCCAAAATGGGTTGGCTCAGTGTTCAGCTGGGTCGGCTCAGTCTTAGTGATCCAAAATTTTTGTTTCTATCTTTTGCTGTCTTCTGAGATTGGGATGGTTATCTTTCTGACTGGGCTGGCCTAATTATTACTGGGTCAGCTCAGTTGAAGATTGGGTCGGCTTAGTTGAAGGCTAGGTTGGCTCAGTCTCCTGGATCATGAAAAATCTTGCTTTCTGCTCAGATTGAGTTGGCCTAGTTTTCGTGCCGTGTGTGCTAAAGATTATTTTGACCTTTTCTTCTCCAAATTAATTTATAGACTAGATTTTCTTTTTTGCCTTGATTTAATCTTCATTATAACCTCTTGAAAGATGTAATTTATGAGTTTTTGAGATATACAACTATAAATCCTCACAAACAATGTTAGTAATTTAACAATCTATACTCAAATACTTTTATTATCATCAAAATTAATCTAGGATCAACATGACTCATGTACTAACTAAACAAGTACTTGACTGCATCCAAAAATTTTTCATCATTGAATTAAAAATTTAGATAGTCTGGTACCAAAGTACAGTGAGTTGCTTGCAAGTCACCATGATGATCTCAGATCTAAGGGGCACTTATACCCATATCCTTCGTGAATAACTCTTGACAGCAGAGAGCTTTATAATTGGATCATATTCAATAAAATGTATCTTTATATTTTACCTGCATGCCATACCAGTATCTTCATACTCCTTGGTTAAGAGGACAACCAATCTATATGGCACACAACGATCTACACTCGATAAACATTGTCATTCTAGGTAACAATGTATCATTTGATTATTTAAGGACTAAACGATAAATCTTCTTTTATTGATTCTAAATAGTCCTAAGAACTTCATCACAAAAGAGTTCATAAAAGAAAGATGCACAAAAATGATGAAAAGTCAGAATAATAATTTTATTTATTAATAGTTCAACTATAAATTACAATAAGCTCAACCATCTGCAACCTAGATGATTGGCTTTAGAATATAATTTCCAACACCTTCCTTTTGAGAACCTCATTCTAGAGAATCATCGTAGTAACCTCATCCATCTTGATGGTGCTCTTTTCTACTAGAAGAGCAGTCTCGAAGAACTCATATGAAAGAAGAAGCGATGCTAGCAAGACTAATATCCTGGTCTTCTCCTCAACTTTTTTGCCAACACTAAGGAGGTCAGTGAGAATCTTCTAAAAGTTGGATAAATGCTTCTATACGCTTTGACCTTCATGCATCCATAGTTGGTAGAACTGGCTCCAAAGGAATAGCATGTTGGTGAGTGATTTTACCATGTAAAACTGTTTGAGCTTCGACCACATCATCGTCAGGAAAGTCTCGTTAAGTACATAGATCACCACATCATTTGCTAGGTATAAATGGATTGTGCTTACCACTTGTATCAAGAGCCACTTCAAATTCTGTACCTTCATGGTAGCTAACATCTTCTTATATATGAGAGCATCAATCAAACTTTGTTGGATGGGAACATCCTTCACTCTTGCTTGCCACAAAGAGAAATTATCTTTCCTATCGAACCTATTGATCTTTATCTTGATTGTACTTATCTTCTTCATCTTCAATCTTTATCACCATTGCCATAATCTATGCTCTTGTACCACCAAGCTCTGATACTAATTATTTGTTAGGATTTGACACCTCGAATTCAATCCATAGCAAGAGAAGAATCAGTATCAGCAAGCAGTCGGATTGGCTCGGATACGAGATTGAGTTGGCTCGGGCTTAGATTGAGCTAACTCGGATTACAATCAAGCTAGCCCTCTCAGATAGATAGAAAATAGATGTTCGAGTGAGATGCAGTTAAGCTAGCTTGACCTCTGACAGAGCTAGCTCAATGGAGGCGAATAGAATAGGATGAGGTTTTTTGTTTGGACTCAGATTATGATTTATTCAAGGAGTCTATAGGAGTTGTGCATGGATCATAGGATCTAGTAGCCACGGAGGGCTGCAATCACGATCTAAAGGCTATGGACATGGTCAGAGACTTGGACTTGTATTGGGAGATAGAGTTGTGTTAGGACTCCCATGGTAGCTGATGTGAAGATTCTCAGCCTATTTAAAGGCTTGAGATGCTGTGGAGCATAAAGAAGCACAGAGAGGCTCTAGCAGCCATCGAGAGGATCTCACTAGAGCATCGAGCATGTGCAGCCCATAGAGTAGACACAGATAGAGCATCGAGGTAGAGCAGAGTGTCAGGCAGAGCGAGGCAATAGCCATGTGAGTGGTCGTAAGACATGATGTAGCAACTTTCATAGGAAGCATCCAAGGGCGTCGAGTATCTTGGTATTGGCAGGCCCATGAGGATTTTCTTAGAGATTCTGAGAGAGCTTTTATGAGGGTAGCTTCTAGTTAAGAGAGATTTATGTACAGTAAGTTGAGAGTGGGTGTTCTCCTCTTGTACTTGATTTTCTCTTTCATAGTGAAGTTTGCATGCCCCATGGAGCTGGTACTTGGGCTAATCCATATATCTAATTGTATTCTTATTTTTTTTCTTTCTTTCTGCTATCAACAAAAAGGTACCAGATCTTGAGGTGGTGGTATCCTGGCCAGACATCCATAATAAGTGATATCAGAGCAAGTTGACATCACTAATAATTTGGTATTAAAGCTAGGTGATGCCAGGGTGCTATCTCAATAATTGGTATCAGAGCTAGATTGGTATTAGGATGGGTTGCGGTAGTGGCAATCAAGGTTGAAGATGGAGAAGGTAGGCACAATCAAGATGGAGATCAATCATGAAGGGTTGATTGATGCTCTCTTATACAAGAAGGAGCCATCTACATGGAAGATGCCAGCAGGAGCCCAGTGCAAGGTGGAGCTCTAGATGGAGATGGATCAGGCATGAGATGAGAGACTTGAGAGGATGAGTGGTATTGTTAGAAAGCTATCTCGAGTAGGTCTCGAGTCAAGTAGAGCACGGCACATGATAGAGGTGGGATCGAGTAGCCTAGCTCGACTTTCATGTTTGTCCATCCATGATTAGCAAGTGATTATCTCAGGGCATGAATGTCGAGTCGAGATGGAGATTGTTAGAATTTGACACCTCGAATTCGATCCATAGTAAGAGAAAAATCAATATCAGTAAGCAATTGGGCTGACTTGGATACGGGGTCGAGCCGACTCAGGCTAAGATCGAGCCAGCTTAGACCGCAGTCGAGTCGACCCTTTTAGGTCTAATATAGCCGGCTCAATGGAGGTGAATAAAATAGGATAGAATTTTCTGTTTGGACTCAGATTATGATTTATCCAAGAGATCTATAGGAGTTGCACATGGACCATAGGATCTAACAATCATGGAGGGCGGCGGTCATGATCTGAAGGCTGTGGTTACGGTCGAGTCTTATTGGACTCGTATTGGGAGATAGAGTCATGTTAGGACTCCTATGGTAGCTGATGTGAAGATTTTTAGTCTATTTAAAGGCTTGAGACACTATGAAGTGTAGAGAAGCATAGATAAGCTTTGGCAGCCATCGAAAGGAGTTCAGTAGAGTAACGAGCATATGTAGCCTATAAAGCAGATGCAGGCAGAGAATCGAGATAGAGCAGCGCATTAAGTAGAGTGAGGCAATAGCCATGTGAGTGGCCGTAAGGCATGATGTAGCAATTTTTATAGGAAGCATCCAAGGACATCGAGGATCTTGGTACTAGCAGACCTGTGAGAGGGTCTTCTTGGAAATTCTGAGAGAGCTTTTATGAGGATAACTTCTAGTTGAGAGAGATTTGTGTATAGTGAGTTAAGAGTGGATTTTCTCCTCTTGTACTTGATTTTTTCTTTCATAGTGAAGCTTGCATGCCCCGTGGAGCTAACACTTGGGCTAATCCATGTACCTAATTATGTTCTTATTTTATTTCTTCTTTCTTCCTACTATTAATAAAAGGATATTGGATCTTGAGGTGGTGGTGTTCTAGCCAAACATCCACAACAAGTGGTATCAGAGCAAGTTGATATCACTAACAATAGGTGATGCCAAGATGCTATCCTAATATTGTTGGAGATCTCAAACTAAAATATTATGATAGAAAGAAAGAAGAAATAAAAAGAACATAATCAAGTACGTGGATTAGATCAAGATCTACCTCCATGGGGCATGCAAAGCTTTACTATAAATAAATAAATAAATATAAAAGGAGATTATCCACTCTCAACACTCATATATAATTCTCTTAACTAGAAGCTATCCTTATAAAGCTCTCTTTTAAAAATCTTTTGAAACGATCGATGTCTGCTGCTTAGCTATTTGTCCAGAGCCCTCTACTCCTGCTATCTATTGGTGCCTTCTTGGACTATCATTTTAGCTCTCTATTGTCCCACACAACCACCAGGAACCTTTACTCTCAGCCTTTTACGACCCTACTATCGCCTGCTATAGCTCCACAGGTCTTTTTATAGGCTTCAGATGGAGTTTAATATGAGTTTAGGATGAAGTCCTAAATCTAGTACAACTCAAAATGCCTCCTGACCCTTGGATAACTACCACAAGGATTTTTGATCGATGGATCACATGTTTCAGCACTATACACTACCCATGGACTAGTTGCACCATGAACTCGAGCTAGTCTCCATGCACCATGCACACTCGCACCCTCTTTTTCCTCCATGTGCCATGTAAAATGCATGTTAGCCACTAAGGGTTCACGTCGTGGGCATGGACCACATGGTTCATGCCACATGGCCAGGAACTGGCCACTTATCAACCAGTGGTGCGGGCCTGCACATGTGCTCATGCACTGGGCTCACCCACGACTTATGCGCACGCCTATTAGGCCATGCACTTGTAGCCGGCCCATCCACCAATGTGCATCATTAGGCAATGCCCTGCGACCGGCCCGCGCACGTTTGCACGTGTTAGGCTTGCCAGCATTGGGCCGCATGCCTATGCTGGGCCATGCCTGCAAGGTGCCAAGCACTCATGTTGGTATTAGGAAATGTGCCCTAAAGCCAATTATCTATGCTGTAGATGATTGGAATTTATATATGATTATCAAAAAATAATTATTTTTTGGCTTATTTATTATAGAAGTTCTATCTTTTTTAAATGAACTCCTATGTTATGATGAAGTTCTTAGAACTATAATTAATCGATAAAGAAGGATTTATTGGATGGTTCTTAAATTTGTTTACAACTAAATGATAAGTTATTAATAAGGATGATAACTTATCGAGTGTAGATTGTTGTATGTCATATGCGTTGGTTGTTCTCACAATCAAGTGGTGTAGAGATATTGGTATGACATACAGATGAGATGTAGGAGTATATTTGCACTGAACGTGATCAACGTAGCACCGTACTATCAAGAGTAGCTAGTAAAGGCCAATGGATATAAGTGTCCCTCTGAATTGAGATTACCATGGTGACTTGCAAGCAACTCACTATATTTTGATGCCAACCTACCTATATTTCTAATACAATAATGGAAGGTTTCTAGGTACAATCTAGTACTTGTAGAGCTAGTATGTGAATCAAGATAGGATTGACCATTCTTGATTAACTTCAGAAAGTGAATGTCTCGCTGTGTTTTAATTTAGCAAAACTTAGGTCTGGGTAATCCTCGTGAGAAGTCATGAGATTTGCAAAATTTTGAAATACAGTATGGATAACTTGTATGAGTGTTGACAACTAACTCGATGTCATCTTGAGCATTATTAGTCAAAGGGATGAATTATATGGTAACCATAGGTCAGGGTTCTAAGAATGTTGCTTTGCATACATTCGACCTATTTGGACATCGGATATCATTGCTAGATGGTCATTTTGATTGATACAAGAATTGGTTTCTATGCTACTAGCTTAGGTTCGAACCTATAAGATTATATACATAAGAGGTTGTTACCTGATTGGATAGTTGATTGATAATTAAGAATTGTTCAATGATTAAATCATCAATGCGATTGATGATCGATCAAGTGCAAGTATTGTAGGAGGATTGATTAGCAATAGGATTGCTAATTAGCTTAATTTGATTGAGCAATCAGACTGAGATCAAGTCTAATTAAATTAAATTTAATTAAAATTAGTTTGAATTTAATTGGATTAAGTTTAATTGATTTATTGGATAAATCAATTTTAAGAAAAAATAATTTTTTATTAGACTAGGACTTGAGTGCACCTATTTTTTAATTAAGTTAGAATTTAAATCAAATTTAAATTTAATTAAATTTAATTTAATTGAGCTCCTAGTTGGACTAAGATCATTCTTAATTGGGTTATATTTAATCTAATTTAAATAAGATTTAAATTGGATTCAAAATTATTTTGACCTAGTCTAAATAGAAGAATCTTAGTTGGACTAGGATTCTTTCTTATTTTTTTGTGCCGAGAACCCACACCCCTTGTTTTATTTTTTGATGTGTACATGAGTTTTTCTCATGTTAAGAAAGGTCTCCATGTGCCCACTCTCTCATGATTTTGAAAAGGAATTTGAATTGGTCAAATATGGAGAGATAAGGAAGAGTTTTAAGGATAATGTTAAGAAAGGTCTCCATGTGCCCACTCTCTCATGGTTTTGAAAAGGAATTTGAATTGGTCAAATATGGAGAGATAAGGAAGAGTTTTAAATCCTTAAAACTCTTCCCTTCTCTTTTAAATTTTTCTCACGCCACCTATTATTTTTGTGCACCCTCTTTTCCTAATTTTTTCCATGCCATTTTTCTTTATTTTGGACGGTAGTTCCTGGTAGCCCACGCACAAAAAAATGGAGAGGCATCCAAGAGTTGGACGACCCCAAATTCCTTGGTTTGTTTCCTTATAAGACTAGGTTTTGACCTAGTCTACTATAAATAAGGGGCACCTCCTATTTTTGTGGGAGTAGGCATGAGAAACCTTAGAAATTTCACATAATAGAGAGAGAGAGAGAGAGTCTAGAGGAGAGGGCATGGATGGTTTAAGGTGCCCATGTTCTTGGAGACTTTGGTTTCTTTAGGACATCAAATGTTGATGTCCCATAGAGAAGAAAAAGAAGAGAAGATGGTCTTCTCTTAGAATTTTCTTGAGAGCCTTTTCTTCTTAATTTTTGTGAGATTTTTTTATGAGAAAAATCAGAGAGAAAGAGGGCCATGAAGCATAGAAAATTAATTGAGGAGAAGGTCTCCTCATGTTTAGGCATGAAGATCAGTTTAGGACATTAATGGTTGTGTCCTGAAAGAGAAGATGGGTCTTCTCTTCATGACTTTCTTGAGCCTTTTGTTTTCATATTTTGGGAGATCTAAGGGTTGGTCTTCTCACTCAATCCTCTATCTAATCTTTCTCTTTTGGAGAGTCTAAGAGATCCAAAGATATTTTTATAGATCGACCATTAGGAGGGATCCACGAGAAGCCAACACTTTGAGTGGATTTTCGTTCGATGAACCTTGAAATTGCATAGCGATCTCGTATGGACTATCTATAGAGGCCGAACATGCTGTGTGGCTCTAAGCAATAAAGGAAAACAACAAAAATCAACTACGGTGTTCTCAACCTGCATAAAGATAAGAGATTTGATTTCTTTTCTAATCTAGATGCGATCTAGGGTTTCTAGAATAGTTCTAGATCTAAGGTATTGATGTGATTAATACTAATCTATATTTTTATTTTTAGATTTATATATGAATCATGATATGTTATAGATCTTAGACGTAGGGTTTAGTGATTAGATCATATGCATAAATAGATTAAATAGTTTAATTTATGTCTTCTGCTGCATCTAATTTTTAAAAAGTTTCAAAATCTATGCATAAATCCCTGCATGATTTTCCAACAGTGGTATCAGAGCCAGGTTATTTTATAACATGATCATATTTATATTAAAATAAATCTAAAAATAAAGATTAAAGATCGTATATACTGATCATAAGATTGTCCAGTTAAGGTTAACCCCTTACGATGAAAAGGTTGTCCTAGTATGTGCTAATATGTAAATTTGAATCATGCATAAGTTAGATGTGATCTAAGTAAATTTATAATTTATTTTTTAATTTTTAATCTAAAATAAATAAATATTAGATCTATTTTAAATTATTTAGATTAGATCTAAATAATATTGAATTATACATATTAATTATAAGATTGTCTTGCTGTAAGATTTATCTCTTACAGTGGAGAGGTTGTCCTAGTATGTACTAATCTAAGATATCTAAGTTATAAATATGTTAGATAAGATCTAAAATAATTTATAATTTATTTTTAAATTTTAAATTTAATATTAATTTATTTATAATATAATTTTTAATTATTTAAATAAGATCTGAATAATTTATGTTTCATGTTCTAGATCTAGATCCTATGTAGTCTTATTTTTGAATCTAGAATGTGTATGTATGACATATATACTTTGTAAAATTTAAATTATGAACTTACTTTCTATAAAATTCTAGATTCAAAATCCTAGGACATGATCTAAATATTGAAACAAATCAGTTCTAAAATCATGAATTGAATGTGATTCAATGTAAATTATTTATCCTTTAAAAATATTTCAAAACTTGAAATTAGAAATTAGTTCTAAGGTTCTGAACCTCAACCCATAAACCTTGAACTTAATTAAGAATTAAGTAATTATTTAGGATCTAGGTTTGTAATTTGAAGATCCTAAGATAATTTCATAAAACATGGGTTAAAGGGTAATGGGTTAGCTTGATTAGGTCATTAATTAGGTTAGACTTAGGATTAGATTAAATATTGACTAAGTTAAAAAATTGATCAGACCTAATTAATAGTTAATTAGGATTAGATCATTTTTTTTCTATAAATTAATTCAATAGTTGTAGTTGATCAAAGTCCATATATCTAACAAATGGATCCGATCATGGCTCAGTGGTTGAGCCTAAGCTTTAGATAGACCAAATCATAATTGATAAACTAATTGATATCTAAGGTAAGTCTGGCATTTCCAAACCAATGGTATTTAATTGACTGCCCGCTTAACTAACCATTTCTGATGGTGTCTAAGGCAAGCCTTGATAGACCCTCCCATCAATCCACTTACCTGGCCAATGTGGTTAATTAGCTTTTGATTAGGTTGCCTATTAATTCATGCTAACCCATGTCATATAGAAAATCAGTGAGACTGATTTTATTCAGTGAGATTGATCTAGGTGCCCATGGATCGAAATTAATCCTAGTCCTCATCAATGACTTGTGAAGTTAGTGAGAGGATTTGACTTGGTAAAGTTAGTGGAAGCAATTTGGTCCATGTCTTCTCTATCCATAAAACACTAATAATTTAAATTTTCTAAAATTATTAGGTCCTTAAAATGATAAAGTTATGGGGATAACTGAGTCATAGCCTTCCATTAATATGCTTGTTAATGGATCTAATAGCCTGGGTGAACATTAGAGGTGCCTTAACCTGGTGTTCATCGAGATTTTGAAATTATCATTTATCATGTAATGACTTGGATGTGTCTCTTTAATGGTAGTTAGGATGACCAACCAAAGTTGAACTTAATCATTCATTAGTTAGATGTACCAAGTATGGTCATGTTAATGGTTGGACCTAACCAGATCCTTGCAGTGGAGGTCAAAGCCTATTGATTCGATTTCTGAGATAAAATTAAATTACTAGAAGTTGTTTGAAGAAATAATTAGTCAAAGAACATATCGTAGATGCATATGGATTGACCGACCAAGGTTGGGCTTGTGTGTAGTTGATGTGGATCTAGTACTTGCTAGAAAATTAAAGTAATTTCTTAAATTAAAGGTAAAGGCTATCAATTCAAATAAAATAGTGAAAGAATCTTTAGACTAAAGTCCAAGTCTCTAGGCTTAAAATAATTCATATACTTTAGGTTATTGTTCTCTTTTCTTTAGATTAAGGCTAAACCTTAATTGCTTCATCACTATTAGATAGTGATTGACTTATGGGACCTAACTTCGATAATTAATATCGAAAGTTGAATTTAGTTCAGCAGCATGAAGGAGTTCGTGCTGGGGCTACTAAGAACAATAAGTCCAGAAGTAATCCAAATCAGGTAGAGTGGTTCTACCATTAGAAGTAGGGTTATAGGAAGAAGTATTGCCCTAAATGTCTTTCTTCCCTTGATCCCGACAGGCTAAATAAGAGAAAGGAGAAAAAAGTTGCTCATCAAGAATGTTATATGATAACATCTTATAATTTTTCTGTTTGTAATTCTACTACTTAGGTATAGGATACCGGTAGTCCTATGCAATTTGTTGCAAGGATTTTAGGTAAGTAAAAAGTTTGAAAATGATGAGAAATTCTTAAACATTGGGGTTGAAAATTCTATTCCAATCCTAGCTTTAAAAATTGTCAAGCTTATTTTCAAAAATTATCATTTTTAGTGATTGTCACTATTGTCCATTATTTATGATGAATATGATCTTTATTATTCTTTTGGCCAAAGATGATCATCATTTATCTATAAATAAAGATTATTATAATATTATTATGAATAATGTTATAATAATATATGAATAATAAAAAAATAATATTTAATATTTATACAGCTTGTTAAGTGTAATGTGTACATTTAATAAAAATCCAAGTTAGATAATATCACGAATGTCTATCGTTGGCATTATAGGGCTTAGTCATCTTGACAAGAATAGGATAAATAGATTAGCTTAAGAGAAAAATCTCGACATTAATGATTGTGAATCATTGATGACTTGTGAGTCTTATCTTCTTGAGAAGATGACAAAGTCATCTTTTACTAGAAAAGGTGAATGAGCTTGTAGAGTTCTGAGTCTTATATATAGTGATGTATGTGTACCTATGAACTCAAGTGCTAGAGAAGATATCAATATTTCATTATATTTATAGATGACCTATCTTGACATGGGTGCATCTAGCCTAAATCATTTGAAATGTTCAAACAATTCCATAATGAAATAGAAAAATAAAGTAGAAAAGATATTAGAACTTTTTGATCAGATCGAGGAGGCGAATACTTATCTGATAAGTTTTTCAACATATCTTGGAGAGAATAGGATTATCTCACAGTGGACCCCTCTTGGAACACCATAGGATATTGGTGTATTGGAAAGTAAAAAATCAAACTTTGTTAGACATGGTTCGATCCATGATAGGGGTTTACTAGTTCGCCTGTTTCAGGGTTAAGCTCTTGAGACTACTTGTTTTACTCTGAAAATTATTTTGAGTAAATCTATTGCAAAGACTCCATATGAGATATAGATAGGATGTAGACCTATACTCTCTCACCTTTGGGTATTGGGTTGTCTGGACTACATCAAATATTTTCGCATAGATAAACTTGGAGCCTGGTTCCATAGGTGTATGTTTTTAAGGTATCCTAAGAAAACTAGGGGTTCTTAATTCTACCATGCTAAAGAACAAAAGTTGTTCTCAACTGTAGGGCATTCCTTTTGGAAAGAAGTTTCTTAGAGAGGGAACCGATGCCTTGAAAGTTAAACTTAAGCAGGTTCGATCGGTAGAAAGAACTGACACAATCTAGTAAACCTACAGAACTGGATTTGATTAGATTAAACCCAAAGCCCATTAAAGAGGCACCTTTAAGGAGATTTGGTAGAGTACCACATCAGCTGAACAGATACTTTGATTTTCAGGTTTGGGACGGTGATTTTATTGAGCTCGATGAGAACAACAAGGATCTGATCACCTATAGGGATGCAACATAGAGGTCTGACTTTGAGAAGTGACTTAGAGCTATTAAATCTAAATTAGAGTCCATGAAGATCAATAGTGTGTAGACACTAGTTGATTCACTTGAAAGGATAAAATTCATTAGATGTAAATAGATTTTCAAAAGGATCAGAGTAGCACAGATAGGAAGGTAGAGACCTATAAGGCCCATTTGGCTATCATCTCAGAGTTGGAACATATATCTTTGTTATGAACAAAGAAGAACCCTGCATTTATAAGTGGGCAAAAGGTTCTATAGTATTATTCCTTATGTTATTTGTGGATGATATTCTCTTAATCCTAAATGATATTTCAGCATTACAAGGAATAAAGATTTAGCTATTATCTTATTTCTTCATATACGAGATCAGATATGGTATACTCACTAGAGGAAGTGAGCAGATACTAGTCTGATCTAAATGAGAACCATTGAAAAATTATATGGACAATCCTTAAGTATTTGACAAATACTAAAATTCAGTGACTCATATATGGAGAAAGTAACTTAAAACTTATGGGATATTTTGATTCTAGTTTTTGATCAGATAAAGATGATAGCAGGAGAGTGTTGGATCATAAATTTATCTTAATTGAAAGAGCAATTTGCTAGAAAGGACTCAAACAGAATACTGTAGCCTATTCTATTAGTGATGTAGAGTACATAATGGCATCTGATGCTGCTATGTAAGCTGTGTGGTTGCAAAGTTTATTAGCAAGCTGGGAATGGCACCCTCCAATGATGTTCCAGTCCTAATGTAGCACTGGAACCATAGCTCAAGCTAAAGAATCGAAGGTACACCATACGACCAGCATACTCTATATTGCTATCATCTCTAATTTTAGATCAAGGTGATGTTGACCTTTAGAAGATCGACCAAAAAGAAGAACTTGACTGACCTATTTGCTAAAGCCTCGGAATGAAGAAGTTCTACAAGCTTAAGTGAAAGATAGGATATTTGATACTGTTTTGATTAGCTTTAGTCTAAGTGAAAGTTATTAGAAAATGTATCCTAAAGTCAATCATCTAAGTTATAAATGATTGAAATTTACATGTGAATTATCAAATAATAATTATTATTTGGCTTATTCATCATCAAAGTTCTATCTTTTTTAAATGAACTTCTATGTTATGATAAAGTTCTTAGAACCATAATTAATCGATAAAGAAGAATTTATTGGATGGTTCTTTAATTTGTTCATGATCAAATAATAAGTTATTAATACAAATAATAACTTATCAAGTGTAGGTCGCTGTATGTCATATACGATGGTTGTTCCCACAGCCAAGTGGTATGGAGATATTGGTATGGCATGCAGATGAGATGTAGGAGTACACTATACTGAATGTGACTAACATAGCACTCTACTATCAAGAGTAGCTAGTAAAGGCCAATGGATGTAAGTGTTCCTTCAACCTAAGATCACCATAGTGACTTGAAAGCAACTTACTGTACTTTAGTGCTAACCTACCTTTATTTCTAATACAATAATGAATGAATTTTGAATGTAGTCAAGTACTTATAGAGTTGGTGTGTGAATCAAGATGAGATTGACTACTCTTGATTAACTTCAGAAAGTGAATATCTTGCCATATTTTAATTTAGCAAAATCTAGGTCTGGATAATTTTCATGAGGAGTCACGAGATTTGTAAAATTTTGAAATATAATATGGATGACTTGTATGAGTGTTGATAGCTAACTCAATGTCATCATAAGTATTATTGGTCAAAAGAATGAATTATATTGTAACCATAGGCAAGGGTTCTAAGAATGTTGCTTTGCATACATTCGACCTATCCGAATGTCGGGTATCATTGCTAGATGGTCATTTTGATTGGTACAAAAATTGATTCTTATGCTATCAACTTAGATTCAAACCTATGGAGTCACACACATAAGAGGTTGTTATCTGATCAGATGGTTGATCGATGATTGAGAATCGTTCAGTGATTAAATCATTAATGCGATTGATGATCGATCAAGTGCAAGTATTATCGGAGGATTGATTAATAATAAAATTATTAATTGGCTTAATTTGATTAAGCAATCAGACTGAGATCAAGTCTAATTAAATTAAATTTAATTATAATTGATTTGGATTTAATTGGATTAAGTTTAATTAGTTTATTGAATAAGCCAATTCTAAGAAAAAATAATTTTCTGTTAGACAAGAAGTTGAGTGGACCTAATTCCTAATTAAGTTAGGATTTAAATCAGATTTAAATTTAATTAAATCTAATTTAATTGAACTTCTTGTTAGACTAAGATCATCCTTAATTGGATTGCATTTAATCTAATTTAAATAAGATTTAAATTGAATTCAAAATTATTTTGATCTAGTCTACATAGAAGAGTCCTAGTTGGACTTGGATTCCTCCTTATTCCCTTGCGCCTAGAACCTATGCCCCTTGTTTTATTTTTTTGATGTGTACATGAGTTTTTCTCATATTAAGAAAGGTCTCCATGCACCCACTCTCTCATGGTTTTGAAAAGGAATTTGAATTGGTCAAATATGGAGAGATAAGGAAGAGTTTTAAATCCTTAAAACTCTTCCCTTCTCTTTTTAATTTTTCCCACGCCACCTATTATTTTTGTGCGCTCTCTTTTCTTGATTTTTCCATGCCATTTTTCCTTATTTTGGGTTAGTTCCTGGTATCCCATACACAAAAAATTGGGGAGGCATCCAAGAGTTGGATGCCCCCCAAATTCCTTGGTTTGTTTGCTTACAAGACTAGGTTTTGACCTAGTCTACTATAAATAAGGGGCACCTCCTATTTTTGTGGGAGTAGGCATGAGAAACCTCAAAAATTTCATGCAAAAGAGAGAAAGTCTAGAGGAGAGGGCGTGGGTGGTTTAAGGCATCCATATTCTTGGAGACTTTAGTTTCTTTAGGACATCAAACATTGATGTCCTATTGAGAAGAAAAAGAAGAGAAGATGGTCTCCACTTAGGTTTTTTTTGAGAGCATTTTCTTCTCAATTTTTGTGTAATTTTTCTATGAGAAAAATCAAAGAGAAAGAGGGCCATGAAGCATGAAAAATTAATTGAGGAGAAGGTCTCTTCATGTCTAGGCATGAGGATCAGTTTAGAACACCAATGGTTGATGTCCTGAAAGAGAAGATGGGTCTTCTCTTCATGATTTTCCTGAGCCTTTTGTTTTCATATTTTTGGGAGATCCAAGGATTGTTCTTCTCTCTTAATTCTCCATTTGATCTTCCTCTCTTGGAGAGTCTATGAGATCCAAAGATATTTTTATAGATCGACCATCAGAAGGGATCCACGAGAAGCTAGCACTTCGAGCGGATCTTCATTCGACAAACCTTCGAATTGCATAGCGATCTCATATGGACTTTTTGTAGAGGCTGGACATGTTGTGTGACTCCAAGCAATAATGGACAATAATAAAAATCAACTACGATGTTCTCGACCTATGCAAAATTAAGAGATTTGATCTCTTTTCTGACCTAGATGCAATCTAGGGTTTCTAGAATAGTTCTAGTCTAAGGTATTGATGTGATCAATACCAATCTATATTTTTATTTTTATATTTATATATGCATCATGATATGTTATAGATCCTAAATATAGGATTTAGTAATTAGATCATATGCATAAATAGATTAAGTAGTTTAGTGATTAGATTACATGTATAAATAGATTAAATAGTTTAATCTATGTCTTCCGCTGTATCTAATTTTGAAAAAAATTTAAAATTTATGCATGAAATCCTACATGGTTTTCCAACAGTCAGGCCATGCTCGCACATGCCAAGCCTGAGCCACAAGCTGCAAGCCCCTGCTGGGCCAGCGCTGTAGGCCTCCCATGGGCCTACCTACATGGGCCCCACTAGTCCTTTTGATGGCTCCTGCGTGCTCCCCCACACATATCTCCTTCGTATGGTCTTCGATTGGGATATTCTTGGACTTGTTTGACTCCATTCATCATTCTGGATCTTACTGTGGGCTTATTGTGGAAGAATTTGAGGCATTTTTTTCAACAGCAAGATCTGATGAGACACATGGATGGCTCGATCGGCACATATGTTATGGCTAATAGACTGATAAAAAATTAATACCAGAACTCTTCACTAAAACTATAAAAATTTTTATATGCATATTTTAATAAAATTGATTTTATTATTTATTTATTATAGATACGGTGGTTGGATCGTCCACTAGACCAGCTGTAGTTGTGGTGGCCACACACTAGTCTAGGAGGATTGGTAACTATTTAGATTCTACATCATGACAGATCATGGTAAGAACTTCAAACTTTATTTACTAATTAAGTTGTTATATGATCTAATTTTCTTATGAAAACTAATATATTTGTAAATTGTGTAGATGCATTATGTGACATACATTGCTGAAAGGTACGGCGATGATCCGTCTTCTTAGTCCCTCCTTAACCTTGAGGGATGGCTTAGCACCATCGAGGGGATGAGTAGGAGCTGGGTCATAGAATTTGGCCATAGCTTCGATCCTCCACCATCTTGAAATCCTTCGATATCCTTATAGGCCTCGACATCCTAGACTTGGAGCGATGTGCACATGGAGGAGGTCGTATAGAGGCTTCTAAGTCAGCAATCTTAGAGTCTTCTAGATGCCATCTGCAATATGATCGTAGAGCTTCTCTAGGATTAGCAGCTACACAACCAACTAGGCTCATTATCCTAGCCATCATATCAGATAATTATATTATTAAATTTTTTTATTTATTTTAGATTTTCATATTTAGAAGCTTTGTATATTTAAGTTTGAGTCCGAAAAGAGGATCTATGGGCTAAAAATTCAACCTAACCAACTAATCAATAGGCCATGGGTGTCTATAGCTTCGTATCATCGAATGAAATATATAAAAATAATATGTTCGAGAATCAGAGGAGTGTATCAAAAGATACACCTCCATATCGAAAGATATACTTTCGTATCGAAACTTACTAATATTATTTTATTTTTTTCATTATAAGATGCTGGGACATCCAGCTCCCATCCACTACTACTAAAGATGAGGATCAGACTTGATTTTTTTATGTATTATATTTTTTATATTATTTATAAAAAAATTATATAATTTATATTTTAATATAAAATAATTAGTTTTTAATTTATGATTATTATATTATCTTTGAATTTTAATTATAATATATATTATAAATTATAATTTATTATCATTAATTAAAAATAAATTTTAAAAAATATTATTAATATTTTTTTAAAGAAATAAAATTAACTATTAGCATTGATATTAGAGATAATAACTGCCATCGCTAATAACTATTAGCGATGGCATTAGAGACCAAACTACCATCACTAATATTTTTTAAAATAATTTTTTTATTTTATTTAAATTTTTTTTAAAAAATAGAGATGGTATTAGCGATGGTAATTTTGGTCTCTAATAATTATTAGCGATGACATTAGCCATAAAAATGCCATGGCTAATATTTTTTAATTTTTTTTTTAAAAATAATTTAAATATTAAAAAATAATTAGCGATAAAATTATTTCATCTCTAAAGCCATTGCAAATAGCCTTATTAGCAATGGCATGGTTTTCCATCGCTAATGATGGCAATTAGTGATAAAAAGTTTTCAGATTAATTTTTACGATGGTATTAGCAACGATGGGGCTATTAGCGATGGCAGACAGACTATTAACGATGGCTGTTAGCTATCATCAATAATCTAGATTTTTATATTGATTGGAGATTGAAATGAAGTCCAATTCAAAATCATTTTGAATTGAAACTTCCCCAAACCCTAATCCTAACTAATAGTGGGTGGCAAGAGGGGGTTGGCATCCAAGTTTCTCATGCACAAATCCTTTGTGCATTGAGATAGATGGGGCGGCATCTAGGGCTAGGCGCAAGGGATAGATGCAGTCCAATTGGACTCTTTAGTTCTTATCTAATTTGGTTCGAATTAAACAATCTTTGATCAGACCCAAACATGAGTTAACCTAATCTAATTAGACTCTTAATCTCTTGATCAAATCATGGATTAATTGAGTCCAAGATCTAATCAAATCAAAATCTCATCTTTCTTAGCAATTAGGTCATCCAATAATCTGATTGGATCAGACCTAATTAAATTCAATTCAATTAGTCTTGATTTAATTCTTATAACTCAATCAAATTAAGCTAATTAATAATTTAATTATCAATTAATCTTTTTTAATTAATTTATATTAGATTAATCATCAATCATATTGATAATTAAATCTTTTAATGATTCATAATCATTGATCAGCCACTTGATTGGATCGAAACTTTTGTATGTGTGATCCAAAAGGTTCAAATAGTAAGCCGGTAGTATAGGAATAAGTTTTCTATACCAATCAAAGTGACCATCTAGCCATGGTACCTGACAACTAGATAGAGTCGAATGTAGCGAAGCAATATCCATAACCTACTAGAATATAGTTAACGTATAATTCATCCATTTAATCAATAATGCTCAAGAAAACTTTAGAGTTTACTATCAACTCTTATTCAATAATCTTTATAGTATCCTAACCTACTCAATACTGTAACTCCTCACATGAATTTTTCTAGCCAAGGTTTTCCTAAATTAAAACACATTGAGACATTCTCTCCAATTTTACTTAGAGTGGTTAATCCCATCTTGACTCATATACTGACTTAACAAGTACTTGACCATACCCAGAAACCTTCCATCACTGAATTAAAAATTTAGATAGTTCGGTACTAAAGTATAGTGAGTTGCTTTCAAGTTATCATGATGATCTCAGGTTGGAGGGATACTTATATCCATATCTCCTCAGATAATACTTTCAACAGCTAAGTGCTCCAGAATAGTCATGTTTAGTGCAGATCAATATCCTACCTGTATGCCATACTAGTGTCAACATACTACTTGATTAAAAGGACAATTAATTCATATGGCACATAATGATCTATACTTGATATAATTATTGTCCTTATTAATAATGTATCATTTGATCATAAACAAGTTTAAGAACTACATGATAAATCCTCTTTTATCATATTAGAAGTAGTTCAAAGGACTTTCATCATAATAATGAAGTTTGATTAAGAAGATATACAATCTTATGATAAAATATGCCGAATAACTTTTATTAATGTATGATTCATATACATTTACAAGAATGATCTCAATCATCTACAAACTAGATGATTGGATTTGGAACACAATTTCCAACAACTCCCACTTGAACTAAAGTCAATCGGTACAGTATTGAATACCCATCTTTGATTTATGTTCTTTAAATTTTTTAATCACAAGAGCCTTAGTGAATGGGTCGGCCAGGTTCTCCTATCCATCGATCTTCTGAAGATTGACATCATCTCATTCTATGATCTTTCAGATAAGATGGTAGCGGTGTAGAATATGCTTTGTACACTAATGGGCCCTTAGTTCTTTTGCTTGAGCTATGGATCCAGTACTATCACAGCATAGTAAAACTGGGCCATCAATGAAGGATGCCACTCCAAGCTCACTGATGAATCTCTAAAAATATATAAATTTTTTTGCAGCATTGGATGCTGCAATATACTCTGCCTTGTATACTAAATCAGCCATGGTGTACTGCTTAAAATTTTTCTAGCAAACCACACCATCATTCAGGATAAATATAAATCTTGATACATTTTTATAATCATCACTATCTGACTGAAAACTAGAATCAGTATATCCCACAGATTCTCTGTAAACTAACATTGATGCTTAGTATTTCTTAAATACTTAAGGATGGTTTTGGCAACCTTGCAATGGTTCTCTCTTAGATCAGATTAGTATCTATTCACTACCCCTAGTGAGTATGCTATATTTGGTCTTATACATATCATGATGTACATTATAGAACTCACTATCGAAGCATATGGAATTCTACTCATACACTTTATCTCTTAAGGAGTTGTCAAACAATCCTTCTTCGAGAGAAAAATTTTACGGCCTATTGAAAGATAGCCTTTCTTGAAATTCTTCATGATAAATCGCTTTAGCATAATATCTATGTACGTAGACTGAGACAACCTAAGCAATCTCTTAGATCTATCTCTATAGATCTTCATCTCTAAGATATAGGATGCTTCTCCTAAGTTCTTCATAGAGAACTTTGATGATAACCATACCTTTATTCTTTGCAATGCAAAAATATCATTTTCAATTAAAAGAATGTCAACCACATATAGAATAAGAAATATAACTATTGAATGTTTATCCTCTTGTAGATGCAGGATTTCTCTCCATTCTTAATGAAGCCATATATTTTGATCATCTTATCAAAATGTATGTTCCAACTCTGAGATGCTTGCTTCAATCTATAGATGGATCTCTAAAGTTTGCATACCTTAGACTTGTATGTGGATGTAAAATCTTTAGGTTGTATCATATACATCTCTTTTTCTAGCTCACTATTTAGAAAAACTATTTTCACATCTATCTACCTGATCCCATAGTCCAGATGTGCAGCCATCACAAGCATGATTTGAATGGATTTTAGCATTATCATAAGAGAAAATATCTTGCTATAGTCAATACCATAATACTAATGGTATCCCTTCACAACTAGATGAACTTTATAGATCTCCACCTTACCATTTATGCATCTTTTTCTTTTGAAGACCCACTTACACCCCATAGATTTTACCCCTTCAAGTAGATCAACTAATATCCATACATTGTTGACCTTCATGGACTCTTTTTTGGATCTCATGGCTTCCAAATATTTCTTAAAATTAGACCTCTATATTGCATCCATATAGATGATCAGATCTTCATCATTCTCATCGAGCTCAACAAGATCACCATTCTAAAACAAAAAACCATAGTATTTATTAGGCTGATATGATACCCTACTAGATTGCCTTAAGGATGGGTCTACACTGGGTTTTGAGTTTGATCTTATTAAATTTAGTTCAGGTTCAGTCACTGGTATTGGTTCTTCTACTTGTTAAACTTTCTCAAGTTCAACCTTAGAAGCATTAGTTCTTTCTTTAAAGAACTTCTTTTCCAAAAAGGTTACTCTTTTATTCTTTAGCATAGTAGAAGTAATACTCTTTTGTCTCTTTTGGATATCCTACAAATAGACATCTATCTGATCTTGGTCCAAGTTTTTCTATTTTCAAATGTTTGACATAAGCTGAACAACCTCAGACCCTAGGGTGTGAGAGTATCGACTTATGTCTTGTCCATATCTAATATGGTGTCTTACTTACAAACTTACTCAAAATCCTATTCAGCAATTAACAAGTCTGTTAAGGAAAATATCTCGAATTCTCCTACAATAAGCCCACAATGAAGTCCAAGATGATGAATGGAGTCTAATGAGCCTAAGAAAAATTCAAATAGAGATCAGACGAAAGAGATATACGTGAGGGAGCACCTAAGGCTACCGGAGGGGGCCCATGGGCCAGTGCAAGCTGGCAGGCTGCCAAGGCCCAATGTACGGCATAGGCTAGCGGCACGAGTGCAGCCCATCATGCAGGCCGGCCCAGCACAGGCATGTGTGGGCATGGCCTAGTGAAAGTGCATGGGCCAGCCATGGGCCCGCACTGTGCATGGTCTAGTGCATTGCCAGGCCCAAGGCGGGCGTGCATGACCATCAGCCCAAACCCAGGTAGGCACGTGCACAGGTGCAACTCGAGCCCAGGCGGTCATGCAGGTTTATGGGTGTTCGAGCATTCGGGCATTAGCATGCGAAAGGCACAAGCGCGTGGTTCCATGGGGTCTACGTGCTTGTGCGCATGGACTGGGTCTTTTTATGGGGTTTACAGGTGTAGATGCATGCATGTGCATAATCGAATGGTGGCTATAACTTGCGGTAATAATCGAAGGATTAAAGGCTTCTTAGAGTTATAATCGGTGACTACTCTCCATCTTGAACTAGGTCTAAAGCCTTTAAAAGCCTATGGACAGAATCGAGACAAAAAGACTGATAGCGGGGTCCTGGTGTGCAGTGGATAGCCGAGAATCCTAAAACATGATGGGCACAAGCAACAGTAGGAGCAGAGGGCTCCAGGCAGATAGCTAGATAGCGGAAAGTAGTTGTTTCAGGAGGTCTCCAAAAAAGAGTTTTGTAAGAATAGCTTCTAGTTGAGAGGATTGTATACAAGTGTTGAGAGTAGATAATCTTCTCTTTTATTTATTTTTTTTCATAGTAAAGCTTTGGATGCCCCATGGAGGCGAGTCTTTGAGCTAATCCACGTACTTGATTATATTCTTTTATTTCTTCTTTTTTCCTACCGTAATATCTTGATATGAGATCCCCAAAAATTGGTATCAGAGCTAGATGGTACCGAAGCATAGATTGTGGTAGTGATGATCAAGATTGAAGATGAAGAAGATAAGTATAATCAAGATGAAGATCAATAGGTTCGATGGAAAGAGCAATTTCTCCTTGTGGCAAGCGAGGATGAAGGACGTGCTCATCCAATATGGATTGATCAATGCTCTCTTGTATGAGAAGATGCTTGCTACCATGGAGGTGAAGGATTGGAAGAGGCTTCAGATGCAAGTGGTGAGCATGATCCACTTATATCTAGTGGATGATGTGATGATCCATGTACTTGATAAGATATTTTTGATGGTGATGTGGTCGAAGCTTGAAGAGCTGTATGTAGTGAAGTTGCTTATTAACACACTATTTCTTTGGAGGCAGTTCTACCAGCTATGGATGGATGAAGGTTAGAGCATGTAGGAGCATCTATCTAATTTCTAGAAGATCCTCACCAACCTTTTTAGTATTGGCAAAAAGGTGGAGAAGATCAGGGCACTGGTCTTGCTAGCATTGCTTCCTCCTACATATAAGTTCTTGATGACTGTTCTTCTAATGGGGAAGAGCACCATCAAGATGGATGAGGTCACTATGGCAATTCTCTAAAATGAGGTTCTTAGGAGAAAGAACCTAGCTTCGAGCTCAGATGGTAGCTTAGCTTTGGTGGATTTTAAAGAAGCAGGTGGTAGCAGACAAAGCGACGGGAGATCATAAGGTGGGCGATCCAAATTTAGGATGAGGGAGCAGAGCAAGATCAAATGCTACCAGTGCGATAAGTTAGGACATCATGTCAGAGATTGCCCATAACTCAAAGATTGGATGGAGGCTACTATGGCGATGGCCAATAGTGATACAGAAGGTAGTGACGATGTCCTTCTAGTAACTGATGAGGTATCTACTTCTTTCTTCTAGTGGATTATAGATTCTACTTGTTTCTATCATGTATGTTGCAAAAAGAAGCTGTTTGACTCCTTAAAGACTAGTGAAAGCATTGTGTTCCTGTTGGATGGATCGAGTTGTGAGATCAAGGATAGCAGGACGGTCAGCATGAAGCTTTATGATAGAATAGTGAAGAAGTTAGGTGAGGTTCGATACATACCCAATTTTAAGAAGAACTAATCTCACTGAGCAGACTGGATTCGACCAGCTTTAGATGAAAAGCTGATGGAGAAATCCTAAAGGTTATGCATTATAGTAGGGTGGTAATTAGAGGAAGAAACTATAGAGGATACTACCTTATGACGTAGAGCCCAGAGCTAGATGGAGCTCCAGTTGGAGGCGGATCGGGCATGAGATGGAAGACTTTGGATGATGATATATGATATCGTAGAGTGAAGTTTCTATTATTAGAAGAGACATCCCCAAGCAGGTCTTTGGTCAAAGTGGACACAACCCATGATGGAGGGAGGATTGAGCAGCCTGGCTCAACTCTTGTTGCCTAGATGAACAACCCAAGAGGGGGGGGGGTGAATTGGGTTTTCAAAAATTTAAATAGATATGTATGGTGATTAAATATTAAATCTTGAGTGAATCAAATGTGAGAGCAAATAGAAGACACAAGTTAGAGCACACACACAAGCGAAAAGATTTTATAGTAGTTCAGTGCACTCCCAGCACCTAAGTCCACTCTCTAAGCAAACTCTTAGAAATTTTACTATAATCCCTCAAGATTATAGCCGGATAGTTTTTCGAGCTTACTATCCAATAACCCAATTAGTTTTTTCCTAGGTTCACCAACCACAATCCTTATAAGAATCAGATAAATCAATCTAAATAAACAAAAGGAGAGAAAAACCCTAGAACCCAAGTTTCAATCCTTGCTGAAATCAAATACACGAAAAGGAGAAAGAAAAAGTTTCAACTCAAAAGGCCCCTTCGAATGAGCAAGAGAGTTATCCTTGCAATTCATTGAAAGCCTCTTTGAATCCATGGAGTTAATGCACTTAAGGATTCTTCAATGCTGGAGAGAATAGATTAATTGAAGATGGAGATTTTCATTCAAGAACAAAGGGTGTATTTCTTTTTTCTCATTTTTTGTTCCTTTTGATCATGAATAAGCCTTCTTTCTTTTATATCTATAGTATTTCTCTCTTCTGGTGATGATTGGAGCTCAGAAAAAGCAAAATCTGAATGTTGGAGAGCAGTAACTAGCCATTGGAGTCGAAAAAATCTGATCTGAAATGCCTCATCAAAAAATTATTGTCGAGTCTTGAGACCTCTCGATTTATCTCGAGACATCTAGTCAAGTTATGAGGCCTCTCGATTTGAACAGGAGAGCTCTCGCCTTCAGTCTCACAAAAAATCATCTTTCTGAAAAAAATGGCTCGTCTGAGATCGAGACCTCTCGATTTTGAATGAGACATCTTGCGAGAACTGCAAGACCTCTCAAAAATCCTATGAGACCTCTCGTTCTTAGGACACAAAAATTAGGTTTCTGTCACCTAAAATCGAGAGCTCTCGAGATTTTTTTGAGAACTCTCAAAACCATGCCAGAACATCGCTTGGGGCATGCTAGTCCACTCAAGAGCTCTCAAAAAAATTTTGAGACATCTCGAAGACTGCTCCAAGATGATTTTAAGAGAATTTTTGCTCCAAACAAGAAGATATAAATTTTGATTAATTTTCACTTAATGTCTTCCTCGTTTGGTCAAAGAGCTCTCTTTCTTTCGACATTGAAACACTTAAAATAAAATCTATTAGTAATCATTTTCTTTAATGTTTGGTTATCATCAAAATCACTTAGGGGGTTCAACAATCTCCCCCTTTTTGATGGTGATAAAATATTAAGCAATCCATGAAATGATTATAAGAAATATAAATGTCATGAACTAATGAATGCAAAGTTTTTGTGCCGAAGCTCCTCCTTAATGTATGCTCTCATGAAATGAATAAGATTTGAATAATCATTCTCTCCCTTAATGTATGCTCTTATGAAATGAATAATATGAAATTAATAAGATTTGCATTTGATCAATTCAAACAATTCATTTTCTAAAAAGTCTTCCTTTTTGTATTTTAGTTTGAATTGATTATACATTTGCATATTTTTCCTTAATATTTCTTTCCATTTTTGTCATCATCAAAATCACAACAATGAAAGGGTCATAAAAAAGATAAAGAAGGCAAGAATATAAAAAGAATTGATTTCATTTCAAGATTTAATACTACATAGTTAGAGGTGTATGTTGGTTTACAAAAAATGAATCTCATACCAACATACCTAAATCAAAAGTTAAAACAAAAGAGAAACTAGACCCAGTCCTCATCAGAGAGGAACTCAATGATGGGTTCAGATGAAGATTTGGGTCTAGTTGAGGACAAGTGAGGAGCAGGTCTAGGAGATGGTGATGGTCTAGAAGAAGATGATGGTCCAGAAGAAGAAGAAGTAAGACTTAAAATCTACCATAGAGTGGAAATGAGGACTTTAGTTATGGTGCACTGAACAGTGATATTCTCTTCAAGTCTCTATGCAATCCTGGCATTGTCGGATAGGAGTAGTTCAATTTGAGTTGATGTTTTATGCTGCTGCTCCAAAATTTTTAACCTTTGAGATAGTCCACTGATTTGTTGACTAAGCATTTCTATTTGATCCTCAGTGGATATTCTTTACTCTTCAATGCTTACTAAAAGTTGATGCCTCACACTAGATAGAATATCCATAAACCTTTCAGATACTTTCTGAACCACTTCTTCTACCATCCTTTTAACTAATAGATCTTGATCAAAAGCTAGGGGAGGAGCTATAGCAGGATAAGGAGGCACCTGAGGAGAGTGTGAAGACCTAGGTGTAGTGAAGGAGGGTCCAGCAGATGGTGATGGCGAAGGGGGTGGAGATCTATGTTCTTCAGGCTCGATTGCAGCACATTCATCTATCCTCATCCATTTATCATCCTTCTTTATAAATTTCATCCGATTCAATGTTCCCTCATTGATGTAGTCCATGTGAGCCAGCTTTTTAAAATCTTCACCTTCTAGATTAACTTGAAAGTCCTTGAAAATTAAGATGAAGATCATTCCATAGGATAAACATGCCTTGCTCTTGCTGGCTGTATCCTTCAGTTGTTGTAGCATGCATGAGAGAGGAAAAGCTGATGGAAGTTCCAGCCATCATGAAGAACATGACTCCAAGTTCTCTTTTTCCAACCCAGTCATGTCTTCCAACTTTAGCAAAAATAATATGACTGACAAAGGACAACAGTAATCTCATTTCAACCGAAAGAAGCTGTGAAATAAGTTAAAGATTTTCATCAACCTCTTTCCTTTCTAAGACACACTTAAGGGCTTTAGTTTTATCAAAAAGTTTAGATTACTAATCCCAGCCCTAGGCACTTCAAGGAGCTGCCCTATTTTTCTCTTATCTAAAGAAATATGAACTCCTTTCACAACAGATTCCACCTTCGACTCATGCTCAAAACTAATGTGGTCAAAAAATTCTCTTATGAAGTCCGGATAAACAATTACCTCTAGGGTATAGAGTTTTTTCCAATCTTACTATCAGATCCAGGACCCAATACAAAAGTGCTCCTGATCAAGGTAAGCGATGTCCATATAGCAGCCCATTGGAACTATCCTAGTAGTAACAAAAAGCTGGGCATGAGATGATGAAGCAGATGGAGATGATTGGGTCATATTGCGCTATTGTTTAGCCCTAGCTTCAGTCGATGGCATGATGGAGGGTCTTTGAGCGGCGAGCGATCTCTTCTTCGGGGCCATTGGGGGCCAAGGTTTGGAGGGAATGGACAAGAGAGGGTGATTTGAATGGTTTTTAAGGAAAGAAGGAGAGTTTTGGAGAGAATGGAGGAGAGGTCTCGGACGAGTGGAATGAAAGAATGGAATAGAGGACCTCTCATAGATCAATTTTAAAAAAAGGGCCCGCACGAATCAAGAGCTCTTGTCTTAATGACAAGACATCTCAAAAACTTTGAGAGCTCTCGCGTTTAGCTTGAGAGGCCTCGAAATCTAGCCAAGAGGTCTCATTGAAAACCTGAGACTTCTTGAGCATAGGAGAAAAAATCAAAATATAGGAGAAAATTCAAGCCCATTTTTCTTGAATTTTTAGGATGGAAAAAGGGGTGTTAGGAATGATGGAAGGATGTTAAAAATGATTCAATAAATTTAAGATTAAGCATTATTAAAGAGGATCACAAATACCAAGTTCACCTCAAAATTTTGAGAATCTATTTTCATTTAGAGGTTTTGTAAAAATGTCAGCTAATTGTGACAAATTCAAGCACAAATTTTCAGTTGTGATAAATTCAAGCACAATGTTATTATTTTGTACATGATCTCTAATGAAGTAATGTCTAATTTCAATGTGTTTAGTTTTTGAATGTTGAATGAAATTTTTTGTCAGTTTTATTGCACTAGTGTTGTCACATCTAATAGAAATTTTATTTTGCTTAATTCCAAAGTCTTCGAGTTGCTGCTTGATCCAAAGTATTTGAGCACAGCAACTTTCCGCAGCAATATATTCAGCCTCAGCCGTTGATAGTGCTACAGAGTTTTGCTTTTTGCTATACCAAGAGATCAAGTTCAACCCTAAAAATTGGCAAGTGCCACTGGTACTCTTTCTATCAATTCTACATCCTCCATAGTCTGCATCAATGTATCCAATCAATTCAATGGAAGATTATTTTGAGTATCAAAGTCCTAAGTTATATGTGTAAATTAAATTTCTAAAAATTCTCTTAACAGCTAGTAAGTGTGATTCTTTAGGGTTATATTGAAATCTTGCACATATGCATACACTAAACAGTATATCAGGTCTACTTGCAGTTAAATAAAGTAGGGATCTTATCATACCTCTATAGAGCTTTTCATTCACATTCTTATCATTCTCGTCTTTGTCAAGTTTGCATGAGGGGCTCATAGGAGTGCCGATTTCTTTTCCATTTTCTATACCAAACTTCTTTATCATCTCCTTTATGTACTTTGTTTAGCTAATGAAGATGCCTTTCTTTAATTGTTTGATTTATAGTCTAAGAAAGAAGTTCAGCTCCTCCATCATACTCATTTCAAGTTCGCCTGTATCAACTTAGCAAATTTTTGACAAAGAATTTCATTAGTAGCTCCGAATATGATGTCATCCACATATATTTGAACCACAAGAAGATCATTATTTTTTTTTAAAATAAAGTAGTATCAACACTTTCTCTAATAAAATTATTATGTAGTAAAAATTTGTTCAATATTTCATACCATGCTCTAGGTGCTTGCTTAAGTCCATAAAGAGCTTTGTTTAATTTATACACATGGTTGGGAAGTGAGTGATTTTCAAAATCAGGAGGTTGTTCTATAAAAACTTCTTCAGCAATATAACCATTCAAAAAGATACTTTTCACATCTATTTGAAATAGTTTAAAATTTATGTAACGCACAAAAGCAAGTAATAATCTAATTGCCTCTAATCTTGCTACAGATGCATATGTTTTATCAAAGTCAATTTCTTCTTCTTGATTATATCCCTTAGCAACTAGTTTAGCTTTATTTCTTATAATATTATCATGTTCATCTAATTTATTCCTAAATACCCATTTTGTGCCAATTATTGGATGGTCAATGGGTCTATTTACAAAAGTTCATACATTATTTCTTTCAAATTTGTTTAGTTCATCTTACATGGCTAGCATCCAATTAGAGTATTGTTTAGGTTCTTCTATATTTTTAGGTTCTATTTGAAAAACAAATGTAAGGTAATCAGATATATTCTTAAAAGAGGATGTAGTTCTTACCCCTTGTGAAGGATCACCTAATATCAATTCTTTTGGGTGATTATTTACATACCTCTGCTTTTGGGTAGATCCCTATGATCATCGATTGCTTCATTCTCACCATCATGACTTTGTTCCAAGATTGTTGTAGATTTATCTTTGTCTTGAATATTATTATCCTTCAAGTTTAGGTCCTTCATTCCATCTTTGAGAATTTCTGTATCATCATCAAAAACATCTTCTTTTGTCAAAGATTGGTTTTTAGCTTCATCAAAAATAATATGAATAGATTCTTCAATAACCAAAGAGTGTTTGTTGAAAATTCTATATGCTTTGCTAGATGTAGAATATCCAAGGAATATACTCTCATCTACCTTATCATCAAATTTACCTAGATTATCTTTACCATTATTATGAATAAAATATTTGCAACCAAAAACATGAAAATAATTAATGTTAGGTCTTTTTTCTTTCCAAAGCTCATAGGGGTTTTCTTTAAAATTGGATGAATAATAACTCTATTTAGGATGTAACATGCTGTGTTAATGGCTTCAATCCAAAAATATTTGGATAGATTTTCTTCACACAATATGGTATAGGCCATATCAACTAAGATTCTATTCTTTCTTTCAACAACTCCATTTTGTTGAGGGGGTCTAGGTACAGTGTTCAATGCCATGTTCATTGCAAAATTCTTCAAAGTATTTTTTCAAATTTTATGCCATGATCACTATGGATACATACCACAGTAGAGTTCTTTTTATTTGTAATTTTCTTATAAAACTTTAAAAATATTAAAAATGCTTCATCTTTGTGAGCTAAAAATAAAACCCAAGTGAAATGAGAATAATCATCAACAATTACTAGACCATATTTCTTTCTTCCTAGGCTTGTGGTCCTAGTAGGTCCAAACAAGTCTATATGAATTAATTCAAGGGGCCTAGAAGTTGAAATCACATTTTTGGATTTGAAACTCTTCCTAGTTTGCTTTCCAAAATTGGCAAGCATCAAAAACATGATCAATTTTGAAATCTAGTTTTGGTAGCCCCTTAACTAAGTTCTTATTATGCAATTTATAAAGAGTATGCATGCTAGCATGACCTAACCTACGGTGCCAAAGCCAACTAGTTTCCTTTATATTTGCATTCATTACAACTAGGCATTGGCCACTTTTCATGATAATTTCATCATGGTTTACCATGTAGATGTTGCCACGCCTAAATCTAATGAATTTTAAACTATCATGCAAGGAACTAGATACTTTGCACAAAGAAGATTTGAAAGAAACTTTAAAACCTTTATCACAAAGTTGACTAATACTAAGCAAGTTATATTTTAAGTTATCAACTAATAATACATTATCTATAAAAGTGGTCAGAATAATCTGAATTTTACCATAGCTAATAATTTTGCTTTTGCCGTTATCGCCAAAGGTGACTACTCCCCCATCCTTTCTTTCAAGGATGACGAATTATTGCTTATCATTCGACATATGCCTTGAGTAGCCGCTATCTAAGTACCACTCTTTTTTTGATCCTTGGGCTGCAAGGTATTCCTGCATAAACAATCAAGTGATAATTTTAGGTACCCAAGTCTTCTTATATCCTTTAGGGTTAGTAGACATGGTTCCTTTTGGAATCCAAATCTTTTTAATAGTTTTTCCACTGAGCTTAGAAGTATTATATTCAAATGCTTTGTATCCTACCTTTTTACATCTAAAGCAGGTGATGTGAGAGGTGCCAATTGAAGTGTGTGCAGTGAAGAAATTATTTAAAAACTTAGTTTTGTCTATAGATTTATATCCTAGTCCGGCTTTATCAAAGACTCCTCTTTGATTATTTAAGATCATTTGCAGTTTTTCTGAACTATAAGTGAATTTATCAACTAAAGGCCTTAATTTATCCAATTCATCCTTTAGAATTTTGTTCTCTTCTTTTAATTTGTTGTTGCCACTAATTACCTCTTCCTTTTCCTTCAAAAGTGTTTAAGTCATTTTCTTAAGACTTTTATTTTTTATGCTAATCTTTTGAAATCTTTCATTAAGTTATAAAAAGCATCATGAAGTTCATCAAAGGTAAAATCTGAATCAAGACTGGAGGATACCTCATCATCTTGTGCCATGAAATATAAGTTTGCTTCCTTCAAGCTTGACTCATTACTATCGCTCCAAGTTGCTATCATGGCTTTCTTTTTTGTTCGTTTTGGCTCTTTCTTCAACTGAGGACATTCAGCCCTAAAATGTCCTAGCTTTTTGCATTCATCGCAAGTGGGCTGATCCTTCTCTTTTTCCTTTCTTTCTTCTTGCTGGCTTCTCTTCTAATGAAGCTCCTCTACTTGAGTCCTGATCTTTTTCTTCCCATAAATTTTTTGAATTTTTTGATCACCAGGGCCATGTCTTCATCATTTTTCACTGATGGACAGATCATCTTCTTCTTCAGCAGCTATGAATTTCAATGCTATTATTTTCTTTTTTTTGTTGTCTTCCTCATTATGCCAACTCATGGCTAGCTCATGTATCATCAAGGATCCAATGAGCTCCTCTAAAGATAATGTGTTCAGATCTTTTGCCTCCTGGATGGCTGTTATCTTGGCTTCCCATGTCGTAAGCAAAGACTTGAGAATCTTTCTCACCAATTCACCATTAGTGTAAACTTTACATAAACTTTTTAAATTATTTATGATATCAGTGAATCTTGTGTACATGCTAGTGATAGATTCAGTGGGATTCATTTTAAATAACTCATATGGATGAACTAGCATGTTAATTTTAGTTTCTTTTACTTGATTTGTTCCTTCATGCATGACCTCAAGCCTATCCCAAATTTTTTTTACTGAACTGCAAGTGGAGATTCGGTTAAACTCGTTAGCATCAAGGGCACAATAGAGTATATTCATTGCCTTGGCATTTAATTAAACAAGTCTTATCCATTTCATCCCAATCCTTCTCTGACTTAGGAGTGGATGTGCCATTGACAATGATTGTGGGAGTGTGTGGACCATTGACAATGACACTCCAAATATCATAGTCAAAGGCTTGAATGAAAATACGCATGCGAGCTTTCTAATAGGTATAGTTAGACCCATTGAAAAGAGGTGGCCTATTTGTGGATTGTCCTTTGGCAAGTGAACCTCTTAGTTGGGTTGACATGATCTTATCTCTAGTTGATAAAATCAACAATTAGTAGAGAACCAAGGCTCTGATACCAATTGTTGCCCAGATAAACAACCCAAGAGGGGGGCGGGGGCGAATTGAATTTTCAAAAATTTAAATAGATATGTGCAGTGATTAAAAATTAAATCCTAAGTGAATCAAATATGAGAGCAAATAGAAGACACAAGCTAGAGCACACACACAAGCAAAAGGATTTTATAGTGATTCAGTGAACTCCCAGCACCTACATCCACTCTCCAAGCAAACTCTTAAAAATTTTACTATAATCCCTCAAGATTATAGCTGGATAGTTTTTTTGGGCTCACTATCCAATAATCCAGTTGGTTTTTTCTTAAGTTCATCAACCATAACCCTTACAAGAATCTGATAAAGCAATTTGAATAAACAAAAGGAGAAAAAAATCTCAAAACCCAAGCTTCAGCCCCTACTGAAACCAAATACATGGAAAGGGGAAAGGAAAAGTTTCAACTCAAAAGGCCCCTTCGAATGAGCAGAAGAGTTGTCCATACAGTTCATTGAAAGCCTCTTTGAATCCATAGAGTTAATGCACTTGCGGATTCTTCAATGCTTGAGAGAACAGATTATTTGAAGATGGGGATTTTCATTCGAGAACAAAGTGTGTTTTTCTTTTCTCTCATTTTTCTTCCTTTTGATATTGAATAAGCCTTCTTCCTTTTATATCTATAGCATTTCTCTCTTCTGGTGATGATTGGAGCTTAGAAAAAGTAAAATCCGAATGTTGGACAGTAGCAACTAGCCATTGGAGTTGAAAAAATCTAATCTAGAATGCTCCATCAAAAAGTTATCGTCGAGTCTTAAGACCTCTCGATTTGTCTCGAGACATCTTGCCAAGTTACAGAGCCTCTCGATTTGAATGGAGAGCTCTTGCCTTCAGTCTCATGAAAAATCATCTTTCTAGAAAAAATGGTTCACCTGAGATCGAGACCTCTTGATTCTAAACGAGACGTCTCGTAGGGACTGCAAGATCTCTCGAAAATCCTATGAGATCTCTCGCTCTCAGGGCACAGAAACTAGATTTCTATCGTCTAAGATCAAGAGCTCTCAAGATTTTCTCGAGACCTCTCGAATCATGCCAGAATAGTGCTTGGGGTGTGCCAGTTCACTCGATAGCTCTCGAAAAAATTTTGAGATGTCTCGAAGACTGCTCCAAGATGATTTTGAGATAATTTTTGCTCTAAACAAGAAGATTTGAATTTTGATTGATTTTCACTTAATGTCTTTCTCATTTTAGTCAAAGAGCTTTCTTTCTTCTAATATTGGAATACTTAAAATAAAATATATTAGTAATTATTTGCTTTAATATTTGGTCATCATCAAAATCACTTAGGAGGTTCAACAACTCTCATGTTTGCCCATCCATGAGACAGTAGATGATTGCCTTAGGGCATGGGGGTGTAAGACGAGGTCTCAAATAGGTGCAGATCGAATGTCAAGTCAAGATGGAGATTGTTGAGGAAAATATCTTAAATTTTTTCATAATTAGTCCACAACGAGGTCCAAGATGATGAACAGAGTCCAAAAAGCCTAAGAATAGCCCAAATAGAGATCAGATGAAAGAGATATGCATGAGGAAGCATGCAGGGCTATCGAAGGAGGCCCACGGGCCAATGTAGGCCAGTCGGCCATCAGGGCTTAGTGTGCGGAATGTGTCGGCCGCAAGGGCGTGGCCCAGTTTGTGGGTGCATAGGCGCGGTCTAGCACATAGGCCGGCCCAGCATGGGCGTGGCCTAGCTATGGGCGCACACCATGCATGGCCTGGTGCACTGCCAGGCCTAGCATGGGACACATAGCGGCCAGCCTAGGCCTAGGCGGGCGCACGTGCAGGCACAGCCCGGGCCCAGGTGGGCGTTTGGGTGTCAGCACACAAAAGACACGAGCATGCATGGTTCCACGAGGTCTACACTCCTATGCACGTGGATCGGGTCTTTTTATGGGGTTCATAGGTGCAAATGCACGCATTTGCACAATTGGATGATGGTTGTAATTATGGTGATAATCTATGGGTTAGGAGCTTCTTAGAGCTGTAATCAGTGACTACTCTCCATCTTGTACTAGGTTTAGAGCCTTTAAAAGCTTGTAGATAGAACTGAGACAAAGAAACCATTAGTAGGGTCTTGGTGTGCAGTGGGCTACCGAGAATCTTGAAACATGAAGGATGCCAATAGACAGCAGGAGCAGGAGGCTCAGGGTAGATAGCTAGGCAGCGGACAATGATCATTTCAAGGGATCTCTAAGAGAGAGCTTTGTAAGGATAGCTTCTAGTTGAGAAGATTATATATGAGTATAGAGAGTGGATAATCTTCTTTTATATTTATTTTTTTTTCATAGTGAAGCTTTGCATAACTCATGGAGATGAGCTTTTGGGCTGATCCACGTATTTGATTATGTTCATTTTATTTCTTCTTTCTTTCTATTGCAATATCCTGGTATGAGATCTTCAACAAAGCCAACTCTAGTGCATATCCCCAAAAGAAGATTGATAGACTTGCAAAGCCTATTATGGACCGAACCATGTCTAGCAAGATTCAATTCCTCCTTTCAGATACATAATTGAGCTATTGATAAACACATTAAATACATTTATAAAAGTATTAATTTATTAATTAATTTATTTTTATTCTTAAAAATTAATATTTTTATTTATTTTTTATAGAAAGAATGATCATCAATGAAAAGATCTTGATTTATGGGTCAAAATGAAGAAAATTTGGAGTGAATCAGACTTAAAATGGACCTAGAACAAGGATTCAAAGGAAAAAAAAGAAAAAAAAATAGACTGGCCAATCCAGCATGCCTAGTCCAATGCACCGAACCAGACCAGCCCATCGCTCAGTCCAATCGCATGAAATTCAACATAGCCTGGCTTGTGTGAAATGCAGTCCATGGCTCGCCAGCTCCCAGCGCCCTGATGTCATCCTGGTGTTAGGAAAGCATGCGGTCCACGATGGATTGGTAAACATGTGGAAGGCATGGACCTTTAAAGGGTCCATAAAAATTCCCATATGGCTTAGGAGGGTAAAATCATCAATCAAGGTGGTGCGGCATGCGGGGATTGGTGGAGGTCTTTGATATAGCCGGTCCATGGCAGTCTACAAGTAGAGGAAAGTGCCATCAGACGGTTCATGTATATGCCAATCGAGATCCAATAGTAGAGAACATTTCCTAGTTTGATTCAAATAGTGCCCAGCTCTTTTGCATGATCCGACAGTCCAAATTTGCATTGGTGAAGATCCAACATCCAAAAGTTGATTCCAACTTGATTAAGTAGTTCTTAGAGCCATCCATTGGTTTGAGATTATTTGATGAGGTGATCCAATGGCTCTAAATTGATTTAGGCCCTAATGAAGCTACAAGTGATAGATTTTGACCCGATTTGAGCCATTTAAACCCAATCTAGTAGTTGAAAATTAATATAGGGAGCAGAACTTGATCCCGATTTGATTTTCATGATTTTTATCCTTCTCTAACTCAATTTCTACTATTTTCTCCTCTATAAAAATCTTCCTAAGCCAATTCATCAAGCATCAGCCCCTCCAAAGCCTTCCCTATTGTTCATAACATTTCAGGCATCACCTAGCTTTGATACCAGATGTAAGCACACCAATTGGCATCACCTCTTCCTGATATCAATTGATGTTCTATGATATCGCTCAAATGCCAATCATCCTTGGCATCACAAGCCTCGATACTATGTTGCGGAAGCTCCTGATCTTTAGCACGGACCTAAAGGAACCTGTAACGTTCTCTATAGACAGCAAACCACCGATTCTCCATCTGGATCTATGATGGGGCACCTCCCTCCTTGGGCTTAAGGGAGACACCCCCTTCTTTAGGGCTTCTTCAAGAACCCTAGGGTGTTAACTCTAGAGAGAAGAAAAAAATAGAGATAAGAGAGAAAAGGTTTATATTCCACTGCATTATGAAACCCTAATACAACCTATGTATTTATACATAGCTATTAGGCCCAACCAAAAAACTCTCCGGCTAATCCAATACATGAAAGCACTCACCGAGCCCATGTACATCCATGTCTCCCATGCTCTCATCTCTGGATCTAGACCCGATCCATACATGAATTAGCCACTTTAAAACCTCTCAAACCAGACCTTAAGACCCCTAGGATCAACCCAGATCCTAGTCCAAAAAAGATCCTCGCATAACTCTACCCGCGCACTGAGTTGGCCCAGTCCTGTGCCATGCCAGCAGTCCTAAATGCTTAGCTTTCTATTTTGCCTGTGCTATGAGACTTAGCTGACCCAGTTTTGGACTGAGCCGGCTAACTTATGAAAAATCTTCTTTCTACAGTCTTGATTTTCTGACTTTGGTTTCTTTCTTCACTTTGTATCCCAGGTCTCCAAAGCACCAACCAAGCCCCTGAAATCTTCGGAGCCAATCCCCTGACTCCTCCCATGGCCTCCCAAGGCTTAGGAGCACCATAAATCCTCACAATCTCCACCTTGGTGCCCTAAGCCTTGGCAAATCCCTTGGCAATGACCTCCTGCACAATCCCGCTGTCCCTACGCACTCAACAGCCCCTTATGCAATCATCACCTCCACCAATTCTCTTCAGTTGTTGTGCACCCTTGAGGCCTTTGGGATGACTGTCTCCATCGCTGAAGACCTATGCTTGCTTCTCTGCACCATCCTAAAATTGTAGGATCCCTTTTGCTTAGCAGCTATATCATTTGTTCTAAATTTTTCTGAAGAACTTACGGCATTTTTGCACCAACACATGTTGTACCACCTAACATGATCTCCTCAGAGCTATACTTGTCCACCTGCACATGCAGCTCGATCTAAAATTGTGCATCACTGGTACTTTGAACTCATGCTAAATTTTTTCTCCACTTATGAAGCCACCACTATGGAGCTCCACCTATATCTGAATTCCACCTGATGCCATAGAAGTCGACTCTATCACTGAGTTCCTCGAGGCCAATCACTCAACGTTGCATTACTCAGCCTGCCGCTGCACCTTGAACATCGTTGCTGCCCCTTCGAACTCTCTGCACTCCATGGACCCCTTCGAAGCCATCTCAGATATCTCCGTAACCCACGGGCACCTTCAAAACTCAAAAGCTCATCCAACTCTTCTGAATCTAATGACTGAATCCTAGGAAATTCCATCCTAGTCCTTCTCTTCTGCCCCTACACTAGCCATCGCTTCAGTTGCATCCGGAGAACCATCCTCCACTTAAATCATGACTCTCCCTGATGCTCCTATAGAAGAAACCTGATCCATGATATTTTAGCTGCTAGAGACCTCCTGGCGCTCTCTGAGACCTCCTGGCTCTCTTTGAGATCTACACCCGATCTTCCTGAGATACCACTGACACTCTCTACCGAGATACACTCCTCAGCTGCTACACCACTGAGCCTCTCTCTGCCCCTGTGCCTCTAGGGTAGTGATCTTGCAGTACTCCAGTGCTCCCTGACTCATCTCTGCGCTGCTCTATAGTCATCCAGCCCTGATCTATTGGACCTTCATGGGTCATCCATCTCCATCACTCCCAAGGCTCCATAAATTTATGCTCTGGTCGAACCGCTGAATACATCTCTGACCGAAGAACATATAGTCGCTTCTTCAACCTTTCTTCGACCATTATCCCTTAAAAAATCTCTCTTCAATAGCCCTACACTGCCCATCTTTCTAGAGAACCCTAATGCTCTCTACTGAGATACCTCCCTCGGTTGCTGCATCACCGAGCCTCTCTCAGCTCTGCATTTTTAGGAAAGTACTACTGCAGCACTCTAGCACTCTTTACCTGTCACATAATCGTCATACATCCCAACCTTTTCACTAAGATCGATCAGCAAATCATGCACCAAATTCTTCCACTCTGGGAGAAATTCCTTCCCATTAAAACTCTCAACCTCCACCTTCAATCTGCTGCTCTCGGTTGGCCAAACCACAGCAATAACAAAGATAGATTTGAGATGTACCGTGGAATCCTTGTGCAGATTTTGATTTCACCTTGTATGACTTCTCCTTTCCTTCTATGCACCATCAGGCTCTGATACCAAATGTTGTTCACAACGTTCCAGGCATCACCCAGCTCTGATACCAAAAGTGCTGAAATATACTGAATAAAAGCTCTTTTCTCCTAAAAATTTCTTCTTTTCTTCTTCTCTATTTCTTGATTTATTTGATCGTGCTTCCACAAAAATCTCTAAAAAATACTTCCTTGTTACTTGGCTAATCACCAGTGGTCATGTCGATTCGTGTAGAAAGAGCGCATATTTCCAACATTCCCCTTGGGGGATCAACCCAACTTCAAGCTCTCTCTCTCTCTCTCTCTCTCTCTCTCTCTCTCTCTCCCCCCTATTTCTCTCCCTTAAGCCCTTCTTTCTTCCTTGTTTCTTCTTTCTTTCTTCAATAGATCATAAAAGCCTCCTATTTCTCCATTAAAATCTCTCTCCTGCTCCTGATTTCTACATCTAGTTGCTGTCTAGGTTCTTCCACAAAGCTCCAGAATGAAGACATTAGTGAGAAGCTTCTCGATGGTCGGTTGATCAACTTGTTCCAAGGAGATCGCTGTGATCTTATTTTTGATGATGTTTTCTATTTTTTCATCTTTTATATTTTTTTTTAATTTATAATAAAGACTACTTTTTTTATAATATTTTTATATCTTTATAAGATTGATCTGGAATAGTTTATGATTCTTGGGACAAGCTATGATTTAGGTACAGTTCATACTTTTGGGATAGATTATCTTTAGGTTAAATCTTTTATTCTATCTAAATCAATTTAGACTAGCTTATAACTTTAAGGGACGAGATGTGATCCAAGGATATAGGCCGTGCTCTCTAAGATAGGTTATATGTTTATTGATTAGATATCAATTAAAGCATATTAAAAAAGATACTAGCTGTCAAGCAAGAGAGCAATTAAGGTTCTGAGAATCTACCTTTCATACTTCAACTCCACTTTTAATTAATTTGCTTATTTATTTATTTTTTTAATTAATTTAAGTAGTCTTTTAATTAATCTTAATCTTTCTTTTAATTTATAATTAAAATTATTTAAACATAATTAACATAATCCCTACGAATATGATCTTGACTTATCCTATCTATATAGTAGTGAGTTAGATTTTATTTTTGATCGTCTACGATAGCGATCAAATTTTGGTGCAATTATCAGGGATCGTGATTTAGTTTCTTAAAAAGAATAAATAAATAAATAAAAAATATAAAAAAAATTAAAATTAAATTTTATACTGACATTTCATAAGCTATTTAGAGATTAGAGACCTAATCATAGAACCTAACAAGTAAAATTAATTAATTTAAGTTTGATTGTCTTACTTTACTTGAATATTTTGACCTTTTGCATCTCATCTTTATAAGACACTTTAAGGGCACTAAACCCAATTAAACAAGATAAGGTGGAGATTTGATCATCCTTTCTTAGTCCAAAAATTATAAATCTTCATATTCCATTGACCTAAATCCTAATTCTTAAAATTAATTAAATGTTGGCCCCTAAGGATATTTGAGCTCAATAGGATAAGGAACCTTAAAAGTTGGACTGGATTATGATTAGTCAGTTTGACTGGTGTCTAAGATAAGTGGTTTAGGGATCACATCCCGAAGGAAGGTGGTTACTTAATTGGTTTCATTAGCTTACTTGGCCAAAATAATTGGTGTTTAAGAAAAGCAATTGGGGGACTCCCACTGATCTTACACTTACTTGGCCAGTTGAGTGGTTGATTCTTTACTTGGAGGGTGTTGGTGCAAAAAACTGTGTCAATACTAGAGCTGGCTGGAGTGGGAGGAGATGAGGCTACTGATGGGACCTGCAAGAAGAAGTCCAGATCGGAGGTGGGTGGCTCTGGTAGGACCCTCCGATGCTCAAGTTAGTTCTCTGGTCAATAAGAATAGAGTGCTTAGGAGAAAATGAATAGAATGTCAAATTGATTATAAGAGCTTAGAGTGGAAATATATATAGAGAATCTTTTATATAGATGGAGTGTGTAACAAACTGATAGTGATAGCCATAACTGTCTGCTAATGGGCCATTCGAGCCATGTGGTGTTTGTTATAGAGAGTAGTGTGCTTTATCGTGACTTGCCAGTCCATTGGAGATTAACAATTGGAGTTCGGATAGGACCTCTACACATGCAAGCAAGCTGTGAACATGAAGAACTCTGAGTCCCAATGGTCTAAAGAGGTTTGGACATCTTCAAGATCGTCCCCAAGGTGATTGATACTGGTTGAGTTGAGGCTTGAACTTGTATCATTGATGAGATCCTCTTATAATTTGAGTCCATTTGGCTGGTTGGAGTTTGACTAGAAGGAGTTCGACTGGATGGAATCTGCTAGGCGATTGGAGAGAGGCTAGGCGACTGGAAGGAGTTTGGTTGGATGGAATTTGCTAGGTGATTGGAAGGAGTCCGACTGGATGGAATTTGCAAGGCAACTGGAGAGAGGCTAGGCAACTGGAAGGAGTTTGGCCAAATGAAATCCGCTCGATGACTGGAAGAAGTTCGACTAAAAGAAGTCTAGCTGGATGGAATCCACCAAGCGATTGGAGAGAGGCTAGATGATTGGAAGGAGTTCGACTAGAAGGAAGTTCTGCTTGTTGGGGTTCCTAGCATAGGGCTGACAAAACATTCTTTTCGTGAGATAGTTTGGTTGTTCCATTTCAGTTCGACTGATCGAAGTTCACCATGCCATAGACGGGCTTTATAGTGGTTGGATGAAAGTCATCCATGTTTGGGAAGATCGTCCGGTACCCATGTGGTGGGGGCTATCCGAACTTCGATGGAGGTTATTTTACTTTCAATACTTATCCTTCTACTTTCAAGTTCGAATTTCGAATGAAGAAAGTACAAAAATTATAATAGCCAAAGTTTCTTGCTAGTTTTTCGCTCTTGAGGAGCGAAACATTTTGGCCTCTTCTAAGTTGGCACTGAAGCTTCTTAATGAATGAGTAACCTGAAGGGATAAATTTCTTTGTAAACACGTCCAGCGGGAGCTCCATGCATGGTGCCATAATTGTTCTATCAAGTGCCAGGGATTGGCATGATGGACAAGACACGTGGTAGGTTAGGGTTGGTCGAAGAAGATCTACCATCATAACTACCCCAGACTTCCCCTTGTTATTTAAACTTCTTCTCCTCTTCGACTTCTCATCTCCACCAAAGCGTTCCTTCTCCTTCTCTTTGCTCCTCGCTTCCTCCAAACAACCTACTATAATTTTTCAACCATTGACATCCTGCTCAATTGTTTCCCATCCTTCTAATCACCTTCCTATGCTCTTTGCCCAACTTAGGTTAGTCTCTCATCCCTTTCCCCTTTATTTTTCTACTTTTTACTTATTTTTTGGGATCTCTCTCAGGTTTCCTAAGCGGGCTTCACTATTTTTCCTTCCAAGATTTTACTATCCTTTTTTCCTTGATTTTTTGAAAACTTTTTGGATTTATTTTGATCCAAAATATCTTCGAAAGTATCTTGGTCTATCGGTTCGAGGAGCTCAGTCGATCCGAACTCCCAAAATCCTGATCCCGGAGTGGAAGCCAAACCTAGAATAGCACCTTATCCAATCTTCGTACTTAAAACCATCCCCTATTTTTTGTATTTTGAAGATCTTTCTTTGATAAGGATCTAGTACAGAGTGCCTTCAGAGTATGAATTGGAGCTTCTCAGATTGAGTGATCGAGCTTGCGCTCCTCTCTAGGATCACTTCTGCTTGTATACCGAGGCTCTTCATATTGGACTTCATCTCCCAATTCCTTCCTTTGTCATAGCTCTTTTCTAGTTCTTAGATATCTCTCTCACTTCCATGGTTCCCAATTCCTTCAGGTTCATTATAGATTTTCTTTTCTTATGCATCTCGACCAAAGTTCGTTCGACTACTTCTTTATTTCATAACTACTATACCTTCAAATACCATCCTATTGCTAAGAATTGATGGTATTTATCTCCCCAGATCGGCAAGAAGGGATTGCTTAAAGGTGTCCCTTCTTCCATTCGTAACTAGAAGAAAAAGTTTTCTTTGTCTCATGCCCGACCCTTAGGTTAGGACTTCCTCCATGGGGGCAACTGAGGGATTTAGTCCACTAAGCTCCTAGCTTGGAGAGGGATGATCTTGATTCTGCCAACAAACTTAGAAATTATCGAGCTCTTCTTTTATCCAAACTCATAAAAGACCAGACTTTGTTCAACATGGGCCTGAGCCCCTTCAATCAAGCAGGTATATATATGAATTTCATAAGTTTCTTTCTTGTTTTTCTTTCTAATTATGAATCCTTTCTGATTGTAGAAATAAATGTGGATGAACTTCAGCATCTCTTGAGGGGGCTTTGAGCTCACAAAAATAAGGGTGCTGTATCTGGTGAGCCTTCGAAGAGAGCGAAAGTCGATGCCTCGAGCTCCATAGCACTCATCAACACCTCTATCATCCTGAAACTTCTATTGGCATCGAGGTTATAGCAGCCACCAAGGTCATCATGCCTCCAACCTCCTTAAGCCTCCTAGTCAAAGTCCAAATTTTGGATCCTCCCACTGAGGAGGAGGAAGTAGAAAAGAAGAAGAAGAAGAAGTTGGCCATTGCAAAGGCCTGACGCAAGACTAGCTCCAGGGGGTCCAATGATTCTGACGAGGATTTGGAGGAAAACTCCCCCAACAATCGAGAAATTATCAGGAAGCTGATCGACGGGTGCACCCTTTCTGAGGTTGTGGATAGAATTGTTGATGCCGACTTCGAGTAGCGTATCTGAAATTCTCTTAGGTCTTTTCTTGAGATAAATCTCTTCGTCTCTCTTTCTCTCATTATTATTATTATTTTCTTTTTACTTGCCTATGTGCTTTTTCACTAGTGTGATTCACTTGATCATTTTTGCAGAAGGGGCATCAACTAATTGCCAATATCAAGGTGATGAATTACATGAGGTCGAAAGTGGTGAAGGTTCGGGAAGATCATCGGGCTGAAGTCAAATGCCGTCTTGAGGAGAAAGCTGAGGTCGAGCATCTTCTTGAGAAGAAAATGGTTGAGGTCAAGGGTCTTCAAGAGTTAGTCCGGGATGCCGAGTAAGCTTCGACGAAAGCGAAGGAGCTATCCTCAGAGGTCGAAAAGAGGAGGAAGATCGAGGCCGAGATGGCGGAGAAGGAAAGGCAGACTTTGGAGCAAGTTTCAAAGGCTAGAGTTCAGGCAGTGGAGGAGTTTAAAGCTTCCTTAGAGATGAAGAATATAAAGGTGGAGTTCATCCAGCTGCCTTTCATCAAGGGATTCAAGCTCTGCTAGAAGAACATGGCCGATAAATTTCTTGAGCTTGACCTCAGCTTCCTGGATGAGAGAGCTTCTGATGATGAAGTGGGACCGTTTACCTTGGCTGTCAGTCTTCCACCAGTCGGGCCTTCTTCCACTACAGCTCCCGTTACATCTACTCCCTCTGTTGTCGAAGATGCTGCATCAATTGAGACTGCGTCAAACTCTTCTACTACTCTTCTAGAGGTTGGGGGTCCCAAATAGTTGTATTTTTTTTTAGTTTTTTATCTTTCTTTTTCTGTATTAGGGAACATTTTAATTAATGAAAACAAACATTTTCTATTATAATTTCTTTGTGTTATAATATTTTTGTGTATTAAAATGCAACCTCTTGCTGAAGTTGATCCTTTGCCTCAGGGTGTCCCCCGGAGAGCTTGTATAAAAAGTTTATAGAAGAAAGTTCGTCAGCTCAAGAAAAAGTTAGGGAAGGTGGAGGATGAACTTAAAAAATCAAAAAGAATTATGCCGATATGGCTGTCAAAATCAATCATCTGCACCAATCATCCAGACAACTCTTGAAAGAGTATAATACTAAGAAGTACCATGTAACCGAAGAGCTTGAGGAGGTCAAGAAGTGCACGGGTGAGAAGTCTTGGGCTTTAATAGCTAAGGCTAGTTCCTTTGAGGTTGAGCTGAGGGTGGCACAGGAGAAAATTTGGCTCCTTGAAAGAAATTCGGCATGGTCCACTGATTGGAAAGAATACGACTGGGATTGGTTGAAGATATTTTTCAAACTCCAAAGCCAATTGGAGGCAGCCAAAAACTCGCACAATGAATACAAGCATGGTTGGTGTGCTCAAGTCATCGATCTCCAAATAAAACTTTGGAAGGCTAATGATGAGATCGCTCTTCAATAGCGGTTGTCTGATAAGGTCCAAGCTAGTTTAAGTAAAGATTTGGAGGAGGTTCTTTCTTTAAGAAATTTCCTGGAGAACTTGACAGTGATACATGCAAAGAAAATGATCAAACTACAATAGTTGAAGATCCAGATGATCTATCAAGAAAATGCCATCAAAGATGCTGAGGCCAAATCCATGGTTCTTAGGAAGAAGTTGAGAGAGATAGAGGAGAATCACGCAGGTGGGAGAGGATGCTGAGGGAGAGCCTAGCGGCAAGGCAGAGGCTTGAGGAAAGAATTAAAGGCCTAAAACTCTCCCTTGCAATGGCTGGAGCTGGCAGTCCAAAGTCCGACTCTGAGTAGGACTTCGTCTTCTTCCTCTCTTTTATAATTGGACTTGATGTCTCATGTAACAACCTTTATTTTTAATGAAATAAAGTTTCTTTCACTTATTTGTTTGTGTTCCACCTTAGCTTGTCGCTTGCCAATGTACTTCATTTTCTCATTGTGTTCGACTTCGACATCGCCTCAAAATTACAATTCTTGCTTCGTGTTTTGAATATTTGTCCCCCTTATCCATGAACAAGAGTTTTCTAGTCGGTTTAGGAAGTAAAACTTCATACTTGTAATCTTCCCCCTATTTAAGAACTGGAGGCCTTTACTTTTCTATAGGGTCTTCATCCACATTAGGATGAGCTCCACCTTCTATTCTTGATGTGTTTGGCTATTTTTCTTATTAGAACGAGGTCTTCCTCCTGTTCTTAATAATATTATTGAAGCATAGAAGGACTGTGAGAGGGCCTCTCCCCAACATCACTGGTTTAAGAATCAGAGATCTTCACCCTTGTTAAGATGAGATTAACCTTCTATTTAAGAATCGAAGGCCTTCACTTCTCCCTGTGGTCTTCATCCACATCAGGATGAGGTTCACCTCCTGTTCCTAATGTGGTTGGCTATTTTTCTTATTAGGATGAGGTCCTCCTCCAATTTCCAACAAGATTGCCGAGACACAGAATGGCCATTGAGAGGGCCTCTCTCCAACATCACCGATTTAAGAACCGAAGGTCTTCATCCTAGTTAAGATGAGGTTAACCTCTTGTTTAAGAACCGAAGGCCTTCACCCTCATTAAGATGAGGTTAACCTTCTGTTTAAGAATCGGAGGCCTTCACTTTTCTGTACAATCTTCATCCACATCAGGATGACGTCCTCCACCTGTTCCTAATATGATTGGCTATTTTTTTTGTTAGGACAAGATCCTCCTCCAATTCCTAACAAGATTGCTGGGGCACAGAAGAACCATTGAGAGAGCCTCTCCCCAACGTCACCAATTTTAGAACCAGAGGTCTTCACCCTTATTTAGATGAGGTTAATCTCCTATTTAAGAACTGGAGGCATTCAGTTTTCTATGGGATCTTCATCCATATTAGGATGATGCCCACCTCCTGTTCCTGATGTGGTTGACTATTTTTCTTGTTAGGACAAGATCCTCCTCCTATTCCTAACAAGGTTATCAAGGCATAGAAGGATCATTGAGAGGGCCTCTCTCCAACATCATAGATTTAAGAACCGGAGGTCTTCACCCTTGTTAAGATGAGGTTAACCTTCTATTTAAGTACTAGAGGCCTTTACCCTCGTTAAGATGAGGTTAACCTCCTATTTAAGAATTGGAGGTCTTCACTTTTCCATGGGGTCTTCATCCATATTAGGACGAGGTCCACCTTCTATTCCTGATGTTGTTGGCTATTTTTTTTATTAGGATGAGATCCTCCTCTTGTTCCTAATAAGATTGTTGGGGCACAGAAGGGCTGTTGAGAGGGCCTCTTTCCAACATCACCAATTTAAGAACTGGAGGTCTTCACCATCGTTAAGGTGAGGTTAACCTTCTATTTAAGAATTAGAGACCTTTGCTTTCCCGTGGGATCTTCATCCACATTAGGACGAGGTCCACCTCCTATTCCTGATGTGGTTGGCTATTTTTCTTGTTAGGATGAGGTCCTCCTATTCCTAACAAGATTGCCAGGGCACAGAAGGGCCGTTGAGAGGGCCTCTTCCTAGTGTCACCGATTTAAGAATTGGAGGTCTTTACCCTCGTTAAGATGAGGTTAACCTCCTATTTAATAATTGGAGGCCTTCACTTTCGTTAAGAATAAAATTTGGTTGAATAGTTTCCTACCATTGTATAGTTCGGCACCAGAAAGATAGAATGTTAAAAATAAGAGAATTTTATTGAGTATGGGTTCATGGATAGTACATCCATAAATTCTTCGAATTCCATGATCGTGGGAGTGCTGCCCCTCTAAGCTCCTTCAAACAGTAAGTCTTAGGTTGGACGACTTCTATGACATCATTAGGATCTTCCCAATTTGGAGTGAGCTTCTTTTGATTCTGAGGTTGTGAGATGTCCGCTCGTTGAAGTACCGGGTCTCCCAACTTGAATGCTTTGCTTTTGACCCTAGAATTGTAATAGCGGACTACTTTTTTCCTGTAAGCCATCATGCTGATTTGAGTCTTCTCTTGTTTTTCTTCCAGCTGGTTAAGGTTAGCTCTAAGATCTTGCAAATTTCTTTATACATTAAATGCTTCGACTCGTGCTGAGAAAAGTTTAAGTTCTATTGGGATGACCGCCTCTGTTCTGAAGGCCAGAGCAAAAGAGATTTCTCCAGTTGGCAACCTCTGAGTAGTTCTATAGGCCCAAAGTGCATTGTAGAGTTCATCCACCTACATTCCTTTAACCTTTTCAAGCCTTGCCTTTATTCCCTGTAATAGGGTCCTGTTGGTCATCTCAGCCTTACCATTCGCCTGTGAATGAGCCACTAAAGTGAAGTGATGGAAGACATTCAAATCTTCACAAAACTCGACGAACTTTGACCCTACAAATTAGCATCCATTATCGATAATTAAAGTTGGAGGTAGTCCAAATCTATAAATTATTGACTTTCAGATGAAGTCCTATACTTTTGCTTTAGTAATTTTGGTTAAAGGTTCAGCCTCAATCTATTTAGTAAAATAATCTATGGCCACCAAGAAAAATTTTTGCTATTCGGATGCCATGGAAAAGGATCCGAGTATGTCCATTTTCCATTGTACAAATAGTCAAGGGGCGCTCAAAGGTGTAAGTTGAGGGGCTGGTTATCTTTGAATATTGGCATTCCTCTAATATCGATCATATTTTCTCACATATTCTACTGTATCCTGATGTATAGTCGGCCAATAGAAGCCCTGTCGAAGTAGCTTGTGAGATAAGGACTTTGCTCCCAGATGGTTTCCACATATCCCTTCGTGCACCTTCCATAATGCATAATTTACCTCAGAAGATCAGAGACACTTTAGGAGTGGCAAGAAGGATGATCTTTTACATAGTTTATTCTTATATAGAACATATCGAAAGGCTTGATTTTTTAATTTTTGAGCTTCTTTTAGTTCATGAGGGAGGACACCATCTTTGAGATAAGCAAGGAATGGATCGAGCCAACTAGGCTCTTGGTTGATTTGCATTATAGTTTGGGATTCCTCTGAGCTCGGACATTTTAGAACTTTAAAAAAGACTTCTTTGGGCAATTCATTGGATGCTAGTGTGGCTAACTTGGAAAGAAGGTTGGCCTTAGCATTTTCTGTTCTTGGAATATGTTGGATATCGAAACTGCTGAAGGCTAGAGTTAGACTCCTTATCTTTTCTAGATACTTCTTCATGCTTTCCTCTTGAGCTTCATAGCTACCACCGACTTCTCCTACCACCAATTGAAAGTTACTGTAAACTTTCAGCCAATCTACCTTCAATTTCTTGGCTATCCTTAATCCACTATTAAGGCTTCATATTCTACCCCATTATTTATTATGAAAAATTTGAAGCATAGTGCATATTCAGCAATAATTTCTTCTAGATTGACTAGGATTAAATCTGCGCCCGCTCCGAAAGTATTGGAGGAACCATCCACATACAGAGCCCAAAAGCCTTCAGGGAGGTTTGATCTTTCTTTAAGGGAGCTCGACCGTAGCCACGAGGCATTGACCTTATGCTGCTCAAGTTCAACATCATCCAAAATGGTGCACTCTACTACAAAATTGACCAATATTTGGGCTTTGACAGATGACCGAGGTTGAAAATTAATGTCAAACTCCATAAGCTCAATTGCCTACTTTGTTATTCTTCTAGAGGTATCTATTCAATGAAGAACTACCTTAATGGATTGATCAGCGAGAAGTGTTATGGTGTGCCCCTAAAAATATGGTTGGACTCTTCAAATTACAATCAATAAGGCATAAATTAATTTTTCTAACTTGGTATACCTGATTTCAGCATCTCTCAAAACTCAGCTCATGTAGTAGATTAGCCTCTACACTTTTGCTTTTTCTTTGACTAGGATCGCTGCAACGGCCGTAGGAGAGACCACCAAATACAAAAATAATTCTTCTCTAGATTCAGGCTTGGCTAATAGAGGAGATGAGCTGAGGTAGTTTTTTAGCTCCTCAAATGCTTGTTGGCATTCAGGAGTCTAGCAGAAATTTTTTGGCTATTTAAGGATCTGAAAAAAGGGCATACACAACTCGATCGATCTTGAAACGAAGCGATTCAGAGTTGCCACCTTTCCTGTCAGATGCTGGACTTCTTTTATTATCTTTGGAGTAGTCATTTCTTGAATGGCTCAGATTTTCTTCGGATTTGCTTCGATCCCGTGCTGCAATAACATGAATCTTAGAAATTTTTTTGAAGTTACTCGAAAGGCATACTTGGTCGGGTTCAGCTTCATCTTATACTTTCGAAGCACATTGAAGGTCTCTTCAAGGTTGGCAATATGGTTTCTGAAAGATCGACTCTTGACAAGCATGTCATCCACATAAATCTTCTTGTTGCGGTCGATCTACTTTTTGAAAATCTTATTCACTAGATGCTGGTAGGTCACACCTGCATTTTTGAGTCCGAAGGACATAATCCTGTAACAATAAGACCACGATCAGTAATAAAAGTAGTTTTCTTTTCATCTTCTGGTGCCATCTGGATTTGATTATAATCGAAGAAGACATCCATGAAAGTGAAGAGCTCTTGGCTTGAAGTTGCATCCACCAACTGATCGATTCTAGAGAGACGATAGCTATCCTTCGGACAGGCCTTGATCAACCTTTTGAAGTCTATGCACATCCGCTACTTGCCATTCTCCTTCTTAATGAGGATCACATTGGAGACCTAGTTTGGATAGTATACTTTTCAGATGAACCCAGCTTTGAGAAGTTTGTCAACCTCTTTTATGATTGCTTTCTACCACTCTGGTGCATAGCCGCATAACCTCCCCTTTACGGGCTGATGCTTGGGATTAATAGCTAAGTAGTGCTCTATGACTTCAGCATCTATTTCAGACATATCTGCAGGAACCCAAACAAAAATATCTATATTTCTTTGGAGGAAGGTGATGAGCTACTTTCGGATATCTTCTCCCTGGTTGGAGTTGATTTGTATAGTGTGATCTCCATTTCCATCATTCAAAGAAATTGCAACAAGGTTATTGCCCCTAGGAATGATTTTAATGAGCATAAAATAATTGAGAGGGGTACTAATGATTTCTATTCCTGAAGATATTTTTAAAAAGTTATTTTAAAATTTTCAAAAATTTTTGTATTACAAAAAATTGGTTAAAGATGGTCAATTTGAAATTTACTTGAGTTGGAGCAAAAATTAAAATTTTTTGGAAGCCTCAAGAACTTCCAAGATGATGTCGATTCATTTGGAGGTGGTCTCAAATTATTTGAAAGCTTAAAAATGAAGGTATGATGTTTTGGATAAAAGAGGGTGATCCCTAGGTCAACCCTTTTTCTTTGGCAACTAGCATGCAAGACTGACATGCTAATTCAAAATTGGCATGCAAAAAGAGGTGACCTATGGGTGCCCCATGAAAAAAGAGGTGACCTATGGGGTGCCCCTGTAGGTTCTGCGCATAAGATACAGAATGTAGACTTTCTTATCTATTGCAAAAGGGACAACTCATGGGGTGCCCCCTGAAGGAACTGTACAAAATCATAGAATGCTGTTTTTCTCGCCTGTGATGAAAGGGACGGCTTAAGGGATGCCCCCTACGATGAAACTTTTGTAACGGCTATTTTTCTTCTCCATTCAGCGCATTTAATGCTTCCCAAATGATCTTCAATAGCTATCAATGGCTACTATTTATCTTCCAGCATTGAATGAGGGTTTAAAAGCTTTCAAAAAGAAAGAAAATAAAGAAGAAAAAATAAGTGAATATTTAGCTCAAAGAAAACTCAGTTCTAAGCAAGAGAAGCATTGATTTTAAGCTCAACTACTTCTCCAACAAGCATTTAAGTCTCAATCTCTTTGAGAGGGTTCTTAAAAGCTTCTTCTAGTTTGTATAAAGATTTTTTTTAAAGCTTTATTATGCTCATTAAGGAGCCAAGTATGCTGAACGTGTATATTCTTTTTACTCTATTTTACTACTTTGGGGCTCAAGCTTTTGGAGATTTTCAAAGCTTGGAAAGGTTGATCTGAACCTTGAATCGAATTATTTTGGATTGGCTTGTACCTGAAAAATAAGTTTTCTAGCTTAAGATAGCTAGGATCGGAGGATCTGATATTGTATTCGTTTGAATACATTAGTGGATTGAAATTTTCAAGTAGAAGCTTGGAGAGTAGATGTAGGTGCAAGATTGGCACCGAACCACTCTAAATTTTCTTGCTTGTATTGTTCTCTCTCCTTCCTTTTTGCTTACTCTATTGTGCTTAATTTCTTCTTATTAAATTAGGCTCTTGCATTTTACTTACCTAACTCACCTCACTTCACTTAAAACTTCAAAAGCATATATTGAGATTCTATTTTTAAGTTTAAATTTAAAAAAAAAATCTAATTCACCCCTTTTCTTGGGTTGCATAGCTGGGCAACAAGTGGTATCAGAGCCCAGTGCTTTTACCCTTTCTTGATTTCACCATCAAGAGCAAAAGATCTATGACAACTCAAGTAGGTACTTCACTTGCCGAGGGATAATCCGCAAACTGACCTCCACTTTTCAATGGGTCAAATTATACTTATTGGAAAGCTCGGATGAAGATTTTTATCCAAGCTCTTGACTGTGACATGCGGAGTGTCATAGTGAATGGATCTTGCTCATCCACAAAATAAATTGATGGAAAGGATATTCTCAAACTTGAAAATGAGTGGAATGAGGTTGATAAAATGATGGCACAACTTAATGCCAAAGTCATGAATATTTTATATTGTGCTCTAGATGCAAATGAATTCAATAGAATTTTCACGTGTAATTCTGCTAAAGAGATATGAGATAGATTAGAGGTAACTTATGAAAGTATAAATTAGGTAAAAGAGTCTAAAATCAATATGCTTGTCCATAGATATGAATTCTTCAAAATGGAACCTGATGAGTCTATTACCCAAATGTTTACTCAGTTTACTGATATCATTAATGGATTCAAAAGTCTTGGTAAGTCCTATACTAATAGTAATCTTGTGAGAAAGGTACTAAGGTCTCTACCAAGAACTTGGGAAGCTAAAATCACAATGATTCAAGAGGCTAAGGATCTTAACATCCTACCATTGAAGGAGTTTCTCGGATCACTTATGACACACGAACTCACCATGAAACAACATAGTGAAGAAGAAACCAAAAAGAAGAAAACTATTGCACTCAAGTCCATTACTCAAGAAGAGGAAGACTCGAACCAATCAAACAATGAAGATGATGATGAAGAGCTTGCACTTATCACTCGAAAATTCAAGAGGTTCATGAAGAAGAGAAGGCAAGGATTGAAAAGAAGGCCATTAACCAAGAAGGAGCCTAGCAAAGAGAAAGAAAAAGAATAGCCCCTTACATGTTATGAATGCAAGAAGTCGGGACACTTTATGTCCGAATGTCCTCAACTTAAGAAGGGCCCAAAGAAGTTCAAAAAGAAGGCTATGGTGGCAACTTGGAACGACAATGATGATTCAAGCTCCGATGATGACACCCATGAAGAAGCCAATCTTTGTCTCATGGCATACGAAAATGAGGTGACATCTAAACCTTCAAATGACTTTACAATTGATGAATTGCAAGAGGCTTTTAATGATTTATTAGATGATCTAAAAAAGTTAGGATTAAAGAACAAAGAGTTGAAAAAGTAAAACCAATGTTTACTTAAAGAAAAAGAAGAAATTTTGGCTAAAAATTGTAAGAAATCCTAGTATCGCTCTGATACCAATTGTTGGTGCATCGTCCTAGCATCACCTAGCTCTGATGCCATATTACGAAAGCCTCTGATCTTTAGCATGGATCATAGGAAACCTTTGACATTCTCTAAGGCAGCGTATCATAGATCCATGACCTAGATCTATGCTGGGGCACCTCCCTCCTTGGGCTTGAGGGAGGCGCCCCCTCTCTCTAGGGATTTTTCAGGAACCTAGGGCAACTACTCTAGAGAGAAGAGAGAAGAGAGGTTGAAGAAAGAAAATATTTGTATTGCTTTCTTCTCTTGAAATCCTAATACAACCTATGTATTTATACATAGCCATTAGGCCCGACCAAAAACTCTCTTGGCTAACCCAATACATGAAAGCATTCATCGAGCCCATGTACACCCATGTCTTCCATGCTCTCATCCTCTGGATCTAAGCCCAATCCATACATGAGTTAGCCCCCTTAAGATCTCTCAAACCAGGTCTTAAGACCCCTAGGATAAGTCCCTATCCTAGCCCCAAACAAACCCTCACATAACTTTGCCTGCAGACTGAGCCGACTAACCTGAGATTGGGTCAGCTTAGTTTTAGATTAAGCCGACCTAGTTGCATGCCATGCTGCAGTCCCGAACGCGCTCCTCTCTATTTGGCCTATCCTCTGAAACTTAGTCAATTTGATTTTAGACTGAGCCAGCTAACCTACAAAAATGATCCTTTCTATAGTCTTGATTCCCTGGCTTTGGTTTCTCGCTCTATCTTAAATCTCAAGTCTCCGAAGCACCAACCAAGCCCCTGAAATCTTTGAAAATAATATCCTGACTCCTCTCGTGGCCTCCCAAGGCTTAGGTGCACCATCAATCCTCATAATCTCCACCTTGGTGTCCCAAGCCTTGGCAAACCCCTCGGTAATGCACTCCTGCATGATTTCACTGTCGATGCACACCCTGATAGCACCTATGCAAACATCATCTTTACCAATCTTCTTCAGCTATTGTGCACCTTTGAGGCCTTTGGGATAACCACCTCCACCGTTGAAGATCTGTGCTTGCTTGTTGGCACCATCCTGAAATTGTAGAATCCCTTCTAGTTAGCAGCTACATCACTTTCTCTGGACTTTCATGGAGAACCTACAGCATTTCTGCACCAGCACATGCTATACCATGTGACATCGATCTCCTCAGAGCTATGCCTATCAACCTACACATGCCACTCCATCAGGAACTGTGCATCACCGGCGCTGACCCTCAGTTTTGAACTCATGCCAAATTTTTTCTCCACTTATGAAGCCACCACTACGGAGCTTCACCTATATCTGAAGTCCACCTGATGTCATAGAAGTCGACTCTATCACTGAGTCCCTTGAGGCCAACCACTTAATGCTGCACTGCTAAGCCGTCGCTGCACCTCGAACACCGTCGCTGCCCTTCGAACCCTCCACACTCTGTGGCCCTCTTTGAAGCCATCTCGGATACCTCTGCAACTTGCGGATACCTCCAAAATTCAAAAGCTCATTCAACTCTTCTGAATCCAATGATTGAACCCTAGAAAATTCTATCCTAGCCTTCTCCTCTTCTGCCCCTGCACTAGCCATCGCTTCAGTTGTGCCCGAAAAAACTATAGCTCAAACCCTATCTTAGGCTCAGACCCACCTACCTCATCCTGATGCTTCTGAGACTCCATGGCTCTCCCTGAGACCTACCCCCGATCTCTCTTAAATGTCTCTTAATATTCTTTGCTGAGATACCTCCCTCGACTGCTACACCATCGAGCCTCTCTCGATCCCGTGTCTCCAGGAATGCACTACTGCAGCACTTCAATGCTCCCTAACTTATCTCGACACTACCTCCTCATAGGTATCCAGATTCTCTCTTATTGTACACAAACCATCCTCCACTAAACTGCAACTCTTCTTGGTGCTCTTATAGAAGAAACCTGATTTAGGACACTCCCGACTGCTTGAGATCTCCTGGCACTCCCTGAGACCTCCCGACTCTTCTTGAGATCTACTTTCGATCTCACTGAGATGCCCTTGACACTCTTTACTGAGATACCTCCCTCAGCTACTGCACCACCGAGCTTCTCTCAGCCCCTATGCCTCCAAGATAGCGCTCCTGTAGCACTCCAGTGCTCCCTGACTCATCTTTGCACTACTCTACAGTCGTCTAGTCCTAACTTACTGGACCTCCATGGATCATCCATCTCCATCATCCCCAAGACTCCACAAATCCATGCTCTGATCGAACTGCTAAATACATCTTCGATTACTTCCCCACCTTCTTGCAATCGAAGGACATATAGTCTCTTCTTCAGCCTTCTTTCGACCATTATCTCTTAGAAAACCTCTCTTCAATAGCCTCACATTGCCCATCTTTCTAGAGAATCTGATACTTTCTACTGAGATACCTTCCTCGACTGCTACATTGCCAAGCCTCTCTCAGTCCTGCATCTCCAAGAAAGTGCTATTGCAGTACTCCAATGCTCCCTGCCTTGTCTACCATCATATACCTCAATTTTTCAACTATGATCGACCAGCAAATCATGCATCCAAACCTTCCATCCTGAAAATTTTTTTTTTTGTTAATCCTCTCAGCCTCCACCTTCAATCCACTTCTCCCGGTTGGTCGAACCACAACAATAACAAAGATAAATCTAAGACATACCATGAAATACTCATGCAGATTTTTGATTTCATCATGTATGATTTCTCGTTTGCTTCTACGCATCATCAGGCTCTGATACCAAATATAAGGAATCCTGGTATCGCTCTGATACCAATTATTGGCGCATCATCCTGGCATCACCTAGCTCTGATGCCATATTGAGGAAGTTTCTCATCTTTAGCATGGACCACAGGAGATCTTTGACGTTCTCTAAGATAGCATATCATAGATCCATTACCTAGATCTATGTTGGGGCACCTCCCTCCTTGGGCTTGAGGGAGGCACCCCCTCTCTTTAGGATTTCTTTAGAAACCTAGGGCAACTACTCTAGAGAGAAGAGAGATTGAAGGCAGAAAAGATCTGTATTGCTTTCTTCTTTTTGAAACCCTAATACAACCTATGTATTTATACATAGCCATTAGGTCCGACTAAAAATTCTCCTGGCTAATCCAATACATGAAAGAACTCATCGAGCCCATGTACACCCATGTCTCCCATGCTCTCATCCTCTAGATCTAAGTCCGACCCATACATGAGTTAGCCCCTTTAAGACCTCTCAAATCAGGCCTTAAGACCCTTAGGATAAGTTTCTATCCTAGCCCTAAACTGACCCTCATGTAGCTCTGCTTGCAGACTGAGCCAGCTTAGTCTCAGCACTAAGTCGACTAACCTAAGACTTGGTCGGCTCAGTTTTAGACTGAACCGATCTAGTTGCATGCCATGCTGTAGTCTCAAATGCGCTCCTCTCTATTTGGCCTATCCTTTGAGACTTAGCCGATCTAGTTTTAGATTGAGGCGGCTAACCTATAGAAATAATTCTTTTTGTAGTCTTGATTCTCCAGCTTTGATTCCTCGCTCCCCCTTGATTTTCAAGTCTTTGAAGTACCAACCAAACCCCTGAAATCCTCAGAGCCAATTCCCTAGCTCCTTCCGTGGCTCCCAAGGCTTGGGAGTACCATGAATCCTCACAAAAATAAAGCTCTAATTTAAGAAAATCAGAATCTAAAAACTAAAGTAAATAAGCTAAAACCTATAGTAGACAAATTTACCTTAAGTTCAAGTAAATTAAATATAATTTTAGAAAACCAAAGGGCTATTTATAACAAAGCTGGTCTTGGTTATAACCCACTTAAAAAATAAAAATTTTTGAAGAACATATTTATGAACTTTTTTCAAAATACTGTTTCATGTTTCAGCTGTGGTAAATTAGGCCATAAATCCTTTGTATGCTATTCTAACAAATTTGGTAGCTCTCATGTAAAAATAATGTGGGTTCCTAAAGAAACCATTATGACTAATAAAAAAGGATCCAAGAAAGCTTGGATACCTAAAGTTAAAACATGATTTTCTTATAGGTAAGTCTTGCATTTCGAGGATCAAAAAGAAGTTGGTATCTTGATAGCGGATGTTCAAGACATATGACCGTTGATGAATCTCAATTCATTACTCTTGAAGCAAAAGATGGAAGGATGGTCACCTTTAGAGATAATGGCAAAGGAAAGATCATTGGGGTAGGTAACATTGGTATCACTCCCTCCACTTTTATTAAAAATATTTTGCTAGTAGATGATCTCAAGTATAATCTTTTAAGTATTAAAATATAAGATTTATTGGATATAGGCATGAAAATATTTACATGATAGACTTGAATGATTTATCTTTGCAAAACATGCAATGCCTAGTAGCAATAAATGCAAAGATTAGTGAAACTAGTTGGCTATGATACTGGAGACTCGCACATATAAGTATACACTCTCTTTCTAAACTCATCAAAAAGGATTTAGTTGTTGGACTATCCAAACTAAATTTTGAGAAAGATAAAATATGTGATGCATGTCAATTAGGAAAATAAGCTTGAGTTTCATTCAAAAGTAAAAATATTGTTTCAACTTCTAGGCCATTAGAATTATTGTATATGGATTTATTTGAACTCACTAAAACTACAAGCTTAGGTAGAAAAAGATATGGATTTATGATTATTGATGATTTCTCTCGATTTACATAAGTATTATTTTTGGCATCTAAGGATGAATCTTTTTCATCTTTTATCAAATTTTATCAAAAAATTTTAAATAAAAAAGATCTTCAAATTCTTAAAATTTTTAGTGATCATGGCACTGAGTTTGAAAATCATGATTTTGAAAATTTTTTTGATGAAAAGAGCATTGATCATAACTTTTCTATACTTAGGACACCCCAACAAAATGGGATAGTAGAGAGAAAGAATAGAATTCTTGAAGAAATGGCTCGTACTAAGCTATGTAAAAGCCACCTTTCAAAGTATTTTTGGATGGAGGCAATAAACATAGCATGTTACATTTTAAATCATTCTCTAATTAGAGCTCTTTTAAAGAAAATACCTTATGAACTTTGGAAAGGAAGAAAATCCAACATTGCTTATTTTCATGTCTTTGGTTGTTGATATTTTGTTTTAAATAATGGTAAAGATAAGTTGGGTAAGTTTGATGCTAAATCATATGAAGCAATTTTTCTTGATTATTCTCTCTCTAGTAAAGCCTTTAGAGTCTTCAATAAAAGAACTTTAGTTGTAGAAGAATAATACATGTTGTGTTTGATGAAGCTAATGATCTTCTAACAAGAAAGAGAGGGGGTATTGATAATGCAGGTCAAATTATTGAAGGTATGAATGAGCTCACTATAAAGAAGTCATCAGTCCAAAATGTCAAGGTACTTGAAGATAAAAAGGAGGATGAGGATGAAGAGTAATAAGATCAACAAGAACAATCCAAAGGTTCAAATGACCTTCCTAAAGAATGGAGGTATGTTCACAATCATCCCAAAGAACTTATCATTGGTGATCTACACATGGGGTAAGAACTCGGTCCTCACTAAGAGATGTGAATAATTATTTTGCATTTGTCTCTCATTTTGAACCAAAAACTATTGATGAAGCCAAAAAAGATCATAATTAGATAAATACAATGCAAGAAGAACTTAATCAATTTAAAAGGAATAATGTATGAACCCTAGTTGAAAGATCAAAAGATCATCCTATAATTGAAACAAAATGAATATTTAGAAATAAATTAGATGGAAATCATAATGTCATAAGAAACGAAGCAAGATTAGTAGCTAAAGGATATAACCAATAAGAAGGAATTGATTTTGATGAGACTTTTGCACCCATTACTACACTAGAAGCTACAAGACTCTTACTTGCTTAGGCATGTTTTATGAACTTCAAATTATTTTAAATGGATGTAAAAAGTATTTTTCTAAATAGATTCATTATGAAAGAAGTATATGTAGAGCAGCCCCCTGGTTTTGAAAATCATACTTTCGAAAACCATGTTTTTAAATTAAATAAAGCTTTATATGGTTTAAAACAAGCTCCTAGAGCTTTGTACGAAAGATTAAGTAAGTTCTTGCTAAAAAATGATTTCACTAGAGAAAAAGTAGATACAACTCCTTTTATAAAAAAAAAAAGATTGCTGACATTCTTGTGATACAAATATATGTTGATGATATCATCTTTGGATCCACTAATAAAACTTTATGCTAAGATTTTGCCAAGCTCATGCAGGGAGAGTTCGAGATGAGCATGATGGGAGAACTCACTTTCTTCTGAGGACTCCAAATTAAGCAATCTAAAGGTGGGATCTTCATAAGCCAAAGCAAGTACACAAAAGAAACTTTTAAAAAGATTTGGAATGGAGATCTCTAAATGCATTGGCACACCTATGAGTCTTTCATGTAAGCTTGATAAGGATGAAAATGATAAGAGTATTGATTTAAAGCTTTGCATAGGCATGATAAGATTCTTATTATATCTTACTACTAGTAGGCCTGATATCATGTTCAGTGTTTATATATGTGTAAGATTTCAATCTAATTCTAAAGAATCTCACTGAAATGCTGTTAAAAGAATCTTAAAATATTTAAATGGAACTCAAACTTTAGGCTTACGATTTTTCAGACAATCATCCATAAATTTGATAGAATACTCAGATGCAGACTTTGCAGGATGTAAATTAGATAGAAAAAGTACTAGTAAAACATGCCAATTTCTCGGTGTGAACTTAATCTCTTGGTTTAGCAAGAAACAAAATTCGGTGGCATTGTCTACGGTTGAGGCCGAATATATTGTAGCCAAAAGTTGTTGTGCTCAAATCTTGTAGATTAAGCAACAACTCAAAGATTTTGGAGTAAAACTTAATAACATTCTCATAAGATGTGATAACACTAGTGCCATCAACTTAACTAAAAATCCAATCCAACATTCTAGATCAAAATACATAAAAATTAGATATCATTTCATAAGACAGCATGTGTAAAATAATGATGTATTGATTGACTTTGTTTGCTCTGAAAAATAATTGATGGACATCTTTATAAATCCTTGAATGAAGACAAATTTTGTGAAATTAGAAGGGAGTTAGGTACCTTGGATCCACTATCTTAGAGATCTTCAATTGATCCTTCTCAAAATTATCCTATCAAATGATCCCTTGAGATACTCTACTCTTCCCCTCTAACAAAAATCCCTTGATTCTGATTCTTGATCATTAATTTGATCAAAAAGAAGTTAAACTAAACTTTTAACTGAATGGGATGCCCCCTAGGTCACCCCATTCAAAAAGGGACGACCTAAGGAACGCTCCTTAGGGTATTTCGGCCTTCTTTCCTTTTTTTTTTTTCAAGTTTAAGGGAAAGGGGAACTGTTCATCTCCCTATTTTTTGCAGGTCACCCCCTTTCCTTCTTTCACTCAAGCTTTCATCTCTTCTCTCTTGCCTAATCTTTTCTTGCCAAAATTTCTCCATAATCACCTTCCAACTGCATCAAACCTCTTCCAAAATGATCTTTAGACCATTCTCTGTTCCTTCCCTCTTCTTTTTTCATTTTTTTTCTTCTATCTCTAAACCAACCACAAGCTCTAATCTTCAACCAAACCCTAATTCCTTTTGAAAAATCCACTCTCTCCAACAAATCGATCACATCCTTGATCCTTCCTCACTCATTCCACCACTATCCTGCTACTGTTTTCATTGTTGCTCGATAAATGGCTCCATGGATGAAGCTTTCTCAGCATCAAAAATCCACTTGCAGGCTCGAAGAAGAACAGAGGAAGAAGAAGAAGGCTGCTTCTGCTCCAGACCCAAAACTTGCTCCGACACCCTCTGCTTCTTCGATAACTGCTAGAAAGAAACCCCTTTCCGATAGAAAGATTGCTCTAGAAAAAAATATTGATTTTTATTTTTTAGAGAAAGATGGGTTTACTTTTGGTGAAAAGAAAAAATCCTTGGGTTGGGGTTCATTATGCACTTTGAAAAAAATAATTTTCATTGATTTAGTTTGGGAGTTTTATCATAACTTCATATTTTCTGATAGAAAAGTGAGGCCCCTAGTTAAAGAAGTTGAAGTAAAATTTGATGCTCAATAGTTAGGCTTTCTCATTCATTTTTCTTGTGAGGGATCTATGTCAGATAGATTATTGAAAAAAGAAGAAGGGTTAAGATCTATTTTGCAAAAAGATGATGTCTGCGGTATTGAAAAATTGGATGCTAGTAGGGATCTCGGTGTGGAAATGAGGGTTCTCCATCATATTGTCTGCACCATTTTCTTTCCTAGGGCTGGTGGATTTGATTTTGTATCTAGTTGGGATCTATGCATCATGCATCATATTGCATGTGAAATTTCTTTGAACTTGCCAGCCCTGATGATTGATGCCATACAAGAGGCAGTGACTAGATTGAAAGCTCCTTTACCTTACGGTGTGGCACTTACTAGGATTTTTAGGAGCTTTGGAATAGATTTTGAGGGAGAGGCAGCCGCCCACTTAGCCCATACTGACACTTACAATGCAAATTCTTTATGTTGTATGGGTTATATCCGAGATGGTGATCGATGGACTAGAGGTGGTAAAGTAGAGGAGGAGGACAGAGCAAAGGAGGAGAGACAGTCTTCACCTCCTCGTGATCGCAGAACGTCTCCTAATATCTAGTTTGCATCTAATCACGAGACTGGTCCCTCAGAGTTTATGAGGAGGGATGCACCTGTACCACCATCTATGAGTAGAGATACAACCATCAGATTTGGAGATGATCAGCTTAGGATGATTGCTGACCTTCTGTCATAGTAGATTGCTGATCTTTTATCTCAGCATATTGTCGATCGTGTATCATAGTAGGTTACCAATCGTTTATCTCAACAGATGGCCAGTAGGGACACTTTGAGCTTCTCTGAGAGATCTCAGATTGACCCACTACCTGATCAGATGATGCTTCCTCACATCACTACACTCTTTTAGATGCTCACAGCTCAATCTGCTCATCTTGAGAAGCTTGAGGGATCGGTGTTGAGATTGATTGGCAGGATCTTGGATTTGCAGAGGTAGGTTTTAGCTCTGGCCTATCCTTAGCCATAGCAGGACATCATTGAGATTTTAGATCTATCTACAGAGGCTGTCAGACTTTGCGGTGCTTTGGATAGTGGGTTTGATTTTCTGAGAAGAGAGTCCAGGGATTCCAGTGAGGCTGTTTCCACTTAGATTGGTTCCCTCATGCAATCCATGTCAAGAGCCCTAGGATATCTGAATACCATTACAATTGCTCTTCTAGCTCAACCTATCTCTTCCCATGCTCTCGGACCCTCTTGCCCTCCTGCTCGTGCCACCCCTGCTCATGCACATACTTCTACCCATGGCTGAGGCATATGTGGTCGAGGATGTGTCCATGGACTTGATCCTGATACTCCTCATCATATCTCAGATTCTTCTATGATTTCGATGCCTCCAGCCATGATATCTATTAGATCTAATATAGTCAAACTTATGTATTTAGGATCTTGCTAGGCCTTTGTACTTTTTGGTTGTGTTTTTGTTTATTCATTTTTTGGATATATTGAAGGCCTATAACTTATATTTGAATGAATATTGTACCTTGACTCTGGTTTGGATGATATGGTTAATATGACTCTTATTATCTTTTGGATATATATAATGCCTATGAATGTAATGAATCATGTACCTTGCGTAATTCAAACAATCTTGTATGTCTATGACTTATAATTACAAATGCTGTCTATACTCATAATGAAATATCAATTCAACAGCAGAATATGGGAAATTTATTGAGGGGGAGTTTTTTTTTTTTTATGTTTGATGATGTCAAAAAGGAAGAGATAATACCAAGATATCATTAGGTATCATTAATTAAAAAATATTAATATATTATGCATGCAAATAGTATAAGCAAATTAAAAGCGAAGTAAATTGGTAAAGTTTCAAGTTTATTGTTATGTTTCATAGTCAAATTACTGAAATTCAATACTTAATATAAAAATAATAAACAAATTGTTAGGGCAATCCATTACCACGTCCCTTAAAATCTTTGATATGATTCTTGAGGGCATGCTTTCTTTTCTGCATTCTATATTGTCAAAAATTACTAAATTTGCATGAAAAAATATAATACGTGCAAAATAACAACCTAAATTAGGTGCATTTGAACTCATCACTTGCATATATGTATTTTTGAGCTTCTTAACTTAAAATGACATCTCTTTATTCTATATCAAATTCACTTTATTCTTACTTATACTCAATTATTTTGTCATTATCAAAAAGGAGATTGTTGCCCCTAGAAATGATTTTGATGAGCACAAAATAATTGAGAAGGGTACTAATGATTTCTATTCTTGAAGATATTTTTAAATATCATTTCAAGATTTTTAAGAATTTTTGTATTGTAAAAACTTGGTTAAAGATAGTCAATTTAAAATTTACTTGAGTTGGAGCAAAAATTAAAGTTTTTCGAAAGCCTCAAGAACTTTCAAGGTGATGTCGATTTATTTGAAAGTGGTCTCAAATTATTTGTAAGCTTAAAAGTGAAGATATGATATTTTGGATAAAAGAGGGTGACCCCTAGGTCGATCCTCTTTCTTTGGCAACTGGCATGCAGGACCGGCATGCTAATTCTAAACTAGCATGCAAAAAGGGGTGACTTATGAGGCGCTCCATGAAAAAAGGGCAATCTTTGGGGTGCCCCTTACAGTTTTTGCGCACAAGATGCAAAATGCAGACTTTCTTGCTTGTTGCAAAAGAGGCGATCCATGGAGCACCCTCTGAAGAAATTTCATAAAATCATAGAATGCTGTTTTTCTCACCTGTGATGAAAAAGCCAACCTAAGGGATGCCCCCTACGATGGGATTTCTATAACAGCTATTTTTCTTCTCCGTTTGGCGCATTTAATATTTCCCAAATGATCTCCAACGGCTACCAATGGCTACTATTCATCTTCTAGCATTAAATGAGGGTTTAAAAGCTTTCAAAAAAAAAGAAAATAAAGAAGAAAAATTAAGTGAATATTTAGCTCAAAAAAAATTCAGTCCTAGGCAAGAGAAGTATTGATTTCAAGCTCAACCACTTCTCTAACGTGCATTCAAGTCTCAATCTCTTTAAGAGGATTCTTAAAAGCAACCTCTAGTTTGTGTAAAGATTTTTTTTTTAAAGCTTTTTTATGGTCATTAAGGAGCTAAGTGTGCTAAATGTGTATATTCTCTTTACTCTATTTTACCTTTTTGGGGCTCAAGCTTGTGGAGATTTTCAAAGCATAGGAAGGTTGATCCAAACTTTAAATTGAATTATTTTGGATTGGCTTGTACTCGAAAAATAAATTTTCTAGCTTGGGATAGGTAGGATCGGAGGATCCGACATTGTATTCATTTGAATACATTAGTGGATTGAAATTTTCAAGTAGAAGCTTGGAAAGTAGATATAGGTGTAAGGTTGGCACCGAACCACTATAAATTATCTTGCTTGTATTGTTCTTTCTCTTTCCTCTTTACTTGCTCTATTGTACTTAGTTTCTTCTCATTAAATTGGGCTCTTGCATTTTACTTACCTAACTCACCTCACTTCACTTAAAACTTCAAAAGCACATATTATAATTCTATTTTTAAGTTTAAATTTTGAAAAAAAAACCAAATTCAGCTCCCTCCCTCTTGGGTTGCATAGCTGGGCAACAAAGGTCTTCCATAGGTTTCCCTTGCTCTTCAGTTAGATCATCATGGATGTTGAGCCCATCCATTAGACAAGAATCTAGCTGCCCACCTTCTTGTGTGGCAATCATATATCAATGTCTTGCTAAACCTTGATCTCCTCAAACTTCATCAATCCCATAATTTATTCAGAACTTCATTTTCAAATAATATATTGATACCACAGTCTATAGTGCATTCAAACTAGGTTGGCCTAGGATTGCATTATAGGTGGAAGGAGCTTTTACCGTTAGAAAATCAACCTGTGCCTTGGATTGCCTGGGATATCGCCCTGCCACTACCGTTAGTATTATTATCCATTCCACAGGCACAACATCACTACTAAAGCCCACCAATGAAGAGTTCATTGGTCCCAAGCGACTACTAGGTATGGACATCTTTGAGAAAGCATCATAAAATAAAATATTAATAGAGCTTCCATTATCAATTAGAACATCACGTATATCATAATCAACAATATTTAAAGCAACTACAATAGCATCATTATGCGAGAATTAAACCTCTTGAGCATCTCTCTTAGTGAAAGCAATAGGTTCTTCCATCCTCGGCCTCTTTGTTGGCTCTATCGATCCACTGGCTTCCCCCCATTGATGCCCCCTATAATGGTATTGATGATTTCGAGGGGTGGCCGATCTTCCTGCTGCTCCTCCCTCCTAGGCGGCTCTAACTGCAGCAACGCTCTTCGTCGATCCTCCCTTCTTTCAGGCCGATGTCACAAAAATCGACCAAGCCAGTCCCGTCTGATGAGCTCCTCGATCTCATCTTGGAGCTGGATGCATTCTTCAATATCATGACTATGGTCACGATGGTAGAGACAATACTTATTGGGGTTGTACTTGATCAGATGGGATCGTATCTTTTCTAGCCTTGGTAGTTGCTTCTTAATTTCCATCAATACCTGTGCCTTTGAAGCATTTAAAGGAGCATAGTTATGAAATCTTTGAGGGGGGGAGTTCTGCTGTGCCCTTCGATCTGGACCTCTTTGCTAACAAGCTCAAAATGGGGTCTGGGCTCATCTACGCTCAGGAGTTCTAGAGTGCGATCGAGCCGCATAGCTTTCTCTTCAACTGTAGGTTTGCTGGATTTGCCTACCTATTGCTTCTTTGCAGCCTCATCATCCTTTATTTGAAAAGCTTCCTTTGTCCAAGAATAACCCTCATCCCAAGCTAGCATATCGACAAAATTCTTGAGATACTTCCTCTCTAGGAAGGATAGAAGATCATTCTTCTTAAGATCGCCCTTCAGCGCGGTCATGGCTACGGATTGGTCCAAGTTTTGGACCTCTAGTGTGGCAGCATTGAAGTGACTTGTGAGCTCAGAAGTGGCACTCCCAAGTCTTGAAAACATGAGAAGATAGGTCATGAAAAGATGGGAGCGAGTCGAAAAAAGAATTAGTCTCAATAGTAAAGTTCAGAAATTGGGCTGGCTCACTCTGAGATTGAGCTGGCTCAGTTGGAAACTGGGTTGGCTCAGTCCAGGACTGGATCGATTAGGTCTTAGAGAAAAATCTAGATAGAAAGCAGCATTTTTGGGCTATTGGCATGGTATACAATTAGGTCGGCTCAGTCCCAGACTGAGCTGACCCAATTGCAGGTTAGCTAGCTCAGTCTGAAATTGGGCCAACTCAGTTTTTTCGGGTTATTATTTTGTGTACGTAGATTGTTTGGATTTGGAGAGTTTTTCTATGAGCTTGGGGTTGACCCTTTGTAAAGTATATATATTGAAAATAGATCAAGGTTGTCAGAGTGCTGAAATATACTGAATAAAAGCTCTTTTCTCCTAAAAATCTCTTCTTCTCTTCTTCTCTATTCCTTGATTTATTTGATCATACTTTCATAGAAATATCTAAGAAGTACTTCCTTGTTGCTTGGCTAATCACCAGTGGCCACATCGATCTGAGTGGGAAGAGCACATATTTCCAACATTTGGTATCAGAGCGGTGTTGCATGGAAGGAAGGAAGACACCTAGGGTTTACTACATCCAGGATCTATTGCACCAAATTTTATCCTAAAAACTTCTAGTTTGCTTCGTCATTTTCTCTAGATTGAGGTGGAGATTGTTTACATGGAGGAACAGTGATACAAAAGTTTGGAAAGAGGATCTAGGGCTAGTTAGGTTTTCTGTGAAGGGTAGTTTTACTGGTGTGTGATCGTGAAGGATGTTAGGGATCTATTCTTGACTTATTTAAAGTCATGGGATCAAGTGGATTCGAGATGGATTTTGAGAAGTTCGATGGCAAGGAAAACTTTACCTTATGTTCGCAAAGAGTAAATTTGTTGGTTCAGCAGAGGATCTACAAGATCTTGACAAAAGAAATGCTAGAAAAGATCAGTGCTAAGGATTGGGAAGAGTTGAAAAAAATTACTTTTAGCACAATCCAGATGTGCTTGGTCGATTAGGTTTTGCCCGAGGTTTGCATAGAGACTATGGCAAAGGAACTCTGAGAAAGACTGAAGAACACATACATGGGGAAGAACATGACGAACAAGCTATGGTTAAAGAAACAGCTGTATAGTCTGAGGATGCCCGAAGGTGGAGATCTTGTTGTACATATCCAAAGGTTCAATTAGGTGTATTCTGAGGTGATGAGTTTGGATGTGAAGATCTACGAGGAGGATCGGGCATTGCTGCTATTATGTTCTCTCCCAGGTTCATATGATGGTCTCATAACAACTTTAGTTGATGGGAAGGAGACTCTAAACTATGAAGAGGTTGTTGGTGTGCTCAGATCAAATGAGTAAAGGGAGAAGATCTACAAAAGAGATCCTAAGTCTGAGATCTTGGTTGTGAATGAAAGATAGAAAAGATCAAAAGAGAAGACAAGAGAAAAATCTAAGGGTAGGTCAAAATCTCACGATCAGAGGAAGATGACATTGAAATGTTATAAATGTCATAAGCCTAGATACCTGAGGAGAGATTGTCCTCTTTTGAGATAAAAAAAAAGAAGGCCAGCAAGAGAGATGATATAGCTTTTGTGAGAAGTAGAGAAAACCTGCTAGTTGTATCAGATGGATCCACAGAGTGCGATACTATATGGATATTAGATTCAGCATGCTCATACCACTATACTTTTCATCGAGAGTGGTTTGCTATCTATCAGAAGGCCGATGGTGGAAGTGTCAGCCTTGGAGATGATTGCTCGTTCAAAGTAGCTAGAATTGGCTCTATCAGGATGAGGATGTATGATGGGATCATTCGTACATTATCAAATGTCAGGCATGTACTGGAGTTAAAAAACAATTTAATTTTTTTGGGCTACTTGGAGGAGTAGGGTTATGCTTTTAGTAGCCAGGCTAGGAGTGGATGTCTGAAAATTTTCAAGGAAGCTTTGGTGGTGATGAGAGGTAGAAGACTGAGCAACAATCTTTATAGAATGGAAGGCTCAGTGATAAATGATAGTGCAGAGGTGCTAGTAGTGGCACAGGAGGAGCAGATTAAATTGATTATAGCACTATCGGATGGATCATATGAGTGACCGTGGACTTACAGAACTAAGCAGAAGAGGTATGATCCCAGCCCTAAAGAAGGAGAGCACAGATCTTTATGAGCCATGTATCTTTGGCAAACAACATAGGATAAAGTTTGCTAGAAGTATTGATAAGTGGTAAAAATATACTAATAAAAGTATTAAATTATAAAATAAATTAATCTATTTCTTTAGAAATTGATACTTTTATTAATCTTATGCAGAAAAAAGGCCACCAATATGAAGATTTTATTTTTCTGATTCAGATGAAACAAATTTTAGGCAAAACGGACTTCAAATGAGCCCAAAATTGAATTTCAAAAAAAAAAACCACCGACGCAATGCTGACATCAGTATTTTTCACGACACACGGTGGACCAACCGGAGGATATTTCGGGCATTTCACATCAAAAAAAGTGCTTTGATTGGCTAAAGAACGCGGCGGTCCATGCAACACCGGGCTCGCGCATGGTCCATGGAGGGTAATTTGGGAAGTTTGGCTGATCCAATGGGCGGTTTTCACTGAAACTCGATCGGACGGTCGAAACGAAGATGCTGATGGATGGCATCCGCTGCTCTCGATCGAGATCCAATGACTGAGATTCATCCCGATGGTAAACTAAAGATCAGAAGCCTTCTTTCTGCACGATCGGATGACCCAGATTCGATCCAATGGTTGATCCAATGGCTGGCATTAAATCCGACTTGATCTGGGTTATTTTAAGGGATTTTTAAGTGATTTTTGGATCGTTTGATCAACATCCAACGGGCAGAATTATCCAGATCTTAGTTTGAGTTGCTTTGGGAATCTTAAACTTAATTTTTGATGGATTTTGGGGGGAAATCAAACTCTTTATCTATAAAAAATTCTAGTGTTGTCGTGAAAAAAAAATAATCAGAGAGAGAGACAGAGAGAGAGACGGGGAGAAAGAGAGAGAGGGAGAAAAAGAGAGAGAGAGAAAGAGAGAGGAGGGAGGTAGAAAGAGAAGAGTGATTTGTAAGAAAATCAAAAAGGGTTTTTGATTTCTTTCGACGATCAAGACATTGATTAAGGAGCCTCTTCATCTTCGCCAAGTTTTCCACATCAAGAGTAGCAGACAATCAATTTCAGCAATCAAACAGTTTAATTTCTTTATGCTTTTTATTTTATTTGCTGTTTTTAAACTTGTTATCATGAACTAAATTTTCTTTTACTAAAGCTAAGGTGTAGCCACTCTTTTGATGCAATATTCAGTGTGATTTATTTTTAAATTTTATTCATGAGGAGTATATAAATCTGATCTTAATGCTTTTTGATTACTGGCCATTTTCTAATTGATCTGATGAACATAGATGTTACGGACCAAGTACATCTATGTTAATGCTTCTTGATTATATACCTTATATTATGAATCAAATTAGAATTCATATGCATGCAAAAATTTTAGTACGCTTTGGATGCAGCGTATTTTAATTAGAGGGTTTTACAAAATCTAATGCATTAATATTTATTTAAATTATACCTGGACCAAAGGATAATTAATAAATATTAATAGTTTTGCTATGCTTGGACCAAAGGGTAGTGAATAAATTAGGAGACTCCACTGTCATATGAAATAAAATTAATCTAAAAATCTGAATATTTTATTGACTGAGTTGGTGAACCGATTGTCTTAGTAATCCATTGCTCTTGAGTTTAAAATCCTAATAATTTACACTCTCTCTAATTTTTTTAAAAAAATTTAATTATTTATTTATTTTGTTTTGTTCTTTAATTTCTTATTCTCATAAATCGGTCTTCTAAATAAAGCATAGGAAAGAGCTTTTCAGTACTTATTTTTCAATCCTCTAGGGATGATACTCTACTCATTCACTTTATTATTTGATCGATTGGTACACTTGCCATAGCTCTAAATTAGCATGCATCAAGTACCAAGCACAGCGAGGGAGTGCTGGATTTAGTACACTCGGATGTGTGGGGACCAGCTCTTGTATCAGCTAGAGATGGGGCAAAATATTTTGTTACATTCATTGATGATTTCTCAAGGAAGGTGTGGATTTATCTGATTAGAAAAAAATCAAAGATGTTTTCCCAATTTAGAGCTTACAGAGCTGAAGTAGAGGAGTCAGGGAGACAGGTAAAGTATCTGAGGTTGGACAATGGAGGAGAGTATACTAGCCTAGAGTTCAGGAGGTACTGTGAGAAAAATGGCATCAAACGTCATTACACGGTGAGGATGACTCTCCAGTAGAATGGTATCATAGAGAGGATGAACCAAACACTGATAAAAAAGGCATGAAGTTTGAGGCTGCAGATATCACTCCCAAAGTTTTTTTGGGATGATGCTATAACTTTTTCTTATTTTCTTGTGAATAGGTTTCCTCATTATAAGCTGAATGGAGGCATTTCAGAAGAGGTCTGGAGTAGAAAGAATGTGGAGCTTGGCCACCTAAAAGTCTTCAATTGCACAGCCTATACACATGTGGAGGCAACGAGAAGAGCAAATTGGATCCAAAATCTTGAAAGATGACATTCATTGGGTATCCACAAGGAGTCAAGGGGTACCTACTATGGAACTCTCAGGTACAGAAGTCAGTGATCAGCAGGAACATTATCTTTGATGAGAAGAGCATCTTGAGGAGGTCTGGGATAGATGAAACTAGGAAAATAAAGGTGAACAGTGGTGGCCAGTCAGAGAATGATGGCATGCAGGTTACATCCACTTACAGGAGTGTTCCTATTGAGGTGAAGCTGGGCAAAAAAGTATTATCTTAGATTGAAAATCAGCATAGAGGGCCGACAGTTCAGATAGATATGCAGGAGCAGCCATAGACATCAGGCAGAGATGTGCCAGTGGGAGTGGCTTTGCATAAGTCCCAACGTACTATTAGAAGATTGATCAGATATGACATTAATGAGGTTATCTCCTATGCATTCATCACTGCTAATGAAGATTTAGAGAATTATACAGAGGCCATGGAGAGTGAGGATCATGATTCATGGATGCAGACCATGATGGAGGAGATGGAATCACTTGAGAAGAATCAGGCATGATAGCTGATGGATCTTCCAGAGGGTGCTCGATCTATTGGCTCAAAGTGGGTGTTCACAAAGAAAGAAGCACCTTCAGAATAAGGTGGAGTCAGATTCAAAGCAAGGCTAGTAGCAAAGGGATACTCACAAAGGAAAGGGATTGACTACATAGAAATTTTCTCTCCCATGGTGCGTCATATATCTATTCGAGTTTTGCTGTCACTAGTGGCACAATATAACATGGAATTGGAATAGATGGACGTGAAGACGGCCTTCCTTCATGGAACTTTGAAGAAAAGAATCTACATGAAGTAGCCAGATGGTTTCATGGAGATGGGATAGGAAGAAAATATATGTTTACTCAGAAAGTCTTTGTATGGCTTGAAACAATCCCCTCGTCAGTGATATCGAAGGTTTGATAGCTTTGTCTTGAGCCTAGCTTTCAGCAAATGTGAACATGATTGTTGTGTCTACGTCAAGGATATAGATGAGGAGGATGTCTTGTACCTATTATTGTATGTAGATGATATGCTCATAGCCAGTAGAAGCATAGATGCTATGAAAAGATTGAAAAGGGCATTACCATCTGAATTTGAGATGAAAGATTTGGGTCTAGCTGAGAAAATCCTTGGAATGGACATTTGCAGAGATAGGTGCAAAGGAGTGCTCCATTTGTCATAAGAAAAGTATGTCCAAAAGATTCTGGAGAGGTTAGGGATGGAGAAGGCCAAACCTATAGAGACGCCATTACCAAGCCATATGTCTTTCTCCAAGTTACATTGCCCCCTGTCAGAAGACGAGAGAGAGTACATAGAACGAGTCCCTTATGCAAATGCTGTAGGCAGTATGATGTACACTATGGTGTACTGTAGACCGGATATAGCACATGCTATGAGCATGGTTAGTAGATACATGGCTAACCCAGGGAAGGAATACTGGAAAGCATTGAAATGGATATTGAAATATCTGCATGGAACAAGGGATTATGGTTTGATGTTTGGTGGGCAACCGAGAGGATTTGGAGAACAATCTATGAAGATGTGTGAAGATTTAGGTCCTCTGGAAGGATTTGTTTATGCAAATTATGCTGATGATCTTAATACAAGAAGGTCTACTATTGGATACCTCTTCTGCGTATATGATGGACCGATGTCTTGGAGATTAATTCTTCAGCCAATCATGGCCTTGTCTACCGTAGAGGCCAAGTACATTAGGATAACAGAGGCTGCAAAGAAAGCCCTTTGGCTTAGGAGGCTGATTGATGAGTTTGGGGTGGAGTAGAGCAAGGTTACACTATTCAGTGATAGTCAGAGTGCTCTGTTGTTGGCATAGAATCCAGTCTATCATGCACATGCAAAGCATATAGACATGAGGTACCACAGGATCAGAGAGCTGGTGGAGGAAGGTGAAGTGAAACTGATGAAGGTCCATACCAAGAAGAATCAGTCTGATGCACTCATAAAGGTACTCCTCAGAGATAGCTTTCAGAGATGTGTAGCACAGATGGATCTGTTGAGAAGAGATGAGTTCACAAGAATTTGGAAGCACCAAAGTGGAGAATGTGAGCTCAGAAGTGACACTCCCAAATCTTGAAAATATGAAAAGATAGATCATGGAAAGACAGAAACGAGCCGGAAGAAGAATCAGTCTCAATAGTAAAGTTTAGAAACTAGGCCGGCTCACTCTGAGACTGAGCCAGCTCAGTTGGAAACTGGGTCGGCTCAGTCTAGGACTGGATCGGCTAGGTCTTAGAGCAAAATTCAGTCAAAAAATAGTATTTTCAGACTATTGGCATGATACACAACTAGGTCGGCTCAGTTTGGGACTGAGCCGACCCAATCGCAGGTTAGCCGGTTCAGTTTGAAATTGGGCCAGCTCAGTTTTCGTGGGTTATTATTTTATGTACATGGGTTGTTTGGATTTGAAAAATTTTTCTATGAGCTTGGGCTTGATCCTTCGTAAAGTATATATACTGAAAATAGGTCAAGATTGTAAGAGTGCTGAAGTATACTGAATAAAAGCTCTTTTCTTCCAAAAATCTCTTCTTCTCTTCTTTTCTATTTCTTGATTTATTTGATTATGCTTCCATAGAAATCTCTAACAAGTACTTTCTTGTTATTTGGCTAATCACCAGTGGCCACGTCGATCCGTATGGAAAGAGTGCATATTCCCAACATGACTGACATAAGCTCGGATAGACTCCCCTTCCTTTTGCTTGATGTTGATGAGGGAGTCCAAACCTCACCTTGGACGTTGGCTGATGATGAAGTGAGTCACAAACTGATGACTCATTTGATCAAAAGAGTAGATCATATCCAATTTAATGCTCGAATATCAATTTCTTGCTGCTCTCTTTAGAGTTGAGAAAAAAACTCGGCATAGAATGGCGTCTGGTATGCTATGGAGCAGCATCATAATTCAGAAGGCTTCAAGATGATCGGCCAGATCTGAGGTTCCATCGTAACTCTCAAATTGAAGAAGTTTGAAGTTCGGCGGGATGGACTCTTGCATGATTTAAAGAGAGAATGGGGGGTCAGTGCAGATGTCATCGATGTGGTCAAGGGCAGCATGGTGGAGTTCCTCGATCCTTTGATTCATCTTCTAAAGTTTTTGATCGAGAAGATCTTCTCGATCATGAATCTCAAGGGTCCTCTGGCTAAATGGTGGCAAGGATCTTTCGAGGGTGGAGTCTTGATCGGAATAGGAGCTCACCGCTGTCTGCTTTCCCTTCCCAGGGGCTATCCACCGACTTTCGTAGGTGTGCCTTCCTTGTATTGGATCCTGATATTCCATCGAGGTTTCCTCCAACTAGATCGGTGCTGGGGATTGCTGCATGACCTGCACTACTTCAGTGAGGCTCTTAACCTACTCGATCAGTAGGTTGAACTACTCCATATCCACCAAGGTTGTTGGTGGAGGAGGCTGAGGTGCTGATGAGGAAATCGGAGCGAGCGGATTTGGTTCAAATCTGACGACGAAGGTAGTAGATCGTCAGGTAGAAGCCTTCCTTGGCAGCATCTTTTAGAAGCAAATGAAGATCAAAAGGAGAGGAACTGAAGGGATTGAGAATAGAAGATAGAAAATGAGATCGACTGAGCACTCCTTGTAGAACAAGGGCTTTGGTACCTTCCTCTAGCACCATTCTTGTTGGCCAGAGAACTAACTTGAGCATCGGAGGATCCTACCAGAGCCATCCACCTCCGATCTAGACTTTTTTTTATAGATCCTGTCGGCTGCCTCATCTCCTCCCACTCTAGCCAGCTCTGACATCGACACAATTTTCTGCACCAATAGAGGGCTTGAAGGTGATCTTAGCAGTTAGGAGCTATCTACATCTAGGATAATCCTTAGCCAGAATTGACTATATAACTTGATTGTTAACTAACATCAAACCCAATTAAACTCCTCTTATCTATTTCTTAGATTTAGGACTCTCTAGGTTATCATCTTTAGAATTTCTTTCATCTTTAAAAAAATTAAAAAAATTATAAAAACTTAAATCTGTGTTTGCTCTAAGGTATAATTGTAGGGTATTTACTTGGGCATTATTCTTCATGACCCAAAATTCAACCTCTAGATCCTGAAATTGAACGAACCCTTAGAGCTAACAAACCTAGAATTATGGCTGTACCTTTTCGCCAATTGAGAAAATACTTTACCTCTTCTTCTTATACCTATGATCCTTATACACCCATGTATGAACCTAACAGAAGTGGAATCTATGAGGTTGGTGACTCCATTGTTATCCAAAATAAGATAAATGAGTTATCTTAGAAGCTTGACCATCTATTGAGTAGGAGACACTCTCCCGCCTCATCTTTGTATGTGTGTGATATATGTTCAAGTCCCAACTACCTGGTTAGTGAATGTCCAACCATATATCGATCTTAGAGATTTGCATATGAACAAACTTACCCAACCCAGACTTAGACTACTTATTACAATTCTTTTTCTAATACCCGCAATCTGGGTTGGGGAAACCATCCAAATTTTTTAGGGACACCACAACCAGCAATTGATTATGAACCTAATTAGCCAGAGGAAACTTATACAACATACCAATATCAAAATATTTAGCAATCCTCTTCAAGTGCTTATAGTTTGGCATTTAAAGAGAAAGTTTTACAGATCATCCACTCCCAAACTCAATTAACAGCTAAGCTAGAAAATTAAATTAGTTAGCTAAATGCTACATTTAATAGTTGGAAGGTAGAAGAATTATCTAGTCAATCCATAAGTAACCCAAGGGAGCAATGTATGGCTGAGAGCTCTAATGTTCATGAATTCCTTATAGAACAGCCTAATATACAAATTGGAAGCTGTTTTGAGGTGGATGTACCTAAAGAAGTAATAAAGAAAGCTATCTTTAGAATTATTTCTCAAGACCCAGTGCATACATGTTGGAATCCTTTTGGGGTGGACGATTTTAATATAGATGGGTATGCTGAAAATATGAATACATTATTAGAGCCATCCAATTTTAGCACCACTCTCCCTTGGGTTGAGAAATATAATTTAATACCAGCTCCAATAGCTTTCTTTCTAGAATCACCACCTCCTTTAGAGCTAAAACCATCCTTGGTTACACCTAAGTACATATGTTAAGAATTAAGTGACACCCTTCCGGTACCCATTATATCAAACTCAGATTTATGCTTCATAAGATAGATGTACCCATACCTCGATAGGTCGTCTGTAAATGTAATGAAGTCATCATATCCATCTCTAGCACTTATGCTTATAGGTCCACATATATCAGTATGTATGAGACCTAGAAGATCAATGGCTTGTTTATCTTTTTAGTAAAAAGTGATTTGGTCATCTTCCTAAGTAAATAGGACTCATAGGTTGGTAGTGATTCACAATCACCAATTTCGAGGATACCCTCTTGAGCTAACCTATTTATCTTATTCTTATTAATATGACCTAGTTTATAGTGCCAAAGATAGATATCTTAGACATCATTTATTTTAGAATATTTGCTGGATGTGTATACTATACTATCAGACTGTGATAATAAGTAAATATCATTATTCATTTATCTATGCATCATAATAATACCATTTATAATAACATCACAATGATCTTTCTTTATTAAAATTTCAAAACCGTTCATGGCCAATTGGCCAATAGGAATAACATTCAATAAGAAATTAGGATAAAAATGACAATCACTAAGAATAATGATATTTTATTTGAATATAAGTTTAATAATTTCTAAAGTTAGAACTGAAACTGATCTTTCATCTCTAATGTTAAGGAATCTCTCATTGCCTCTAAATCTCCTACTAAGCTGTAGTTCTTGTAACAAATTGCAAATATTAATAAGACTATTGATATCCAATACTCAGGTAGTAAAATTATAAATAGAAAAATTACAATGCATTATCATATAAATATCTTGTCTAGTAATAGCTTGTTAGATGTGTACCCTAGAAGTCAGATTGGCTGACACTTGTAATGCACTTCTAAGAAAAATTCTATAATTTTAACTATAAATTAATAAAAAAATTATTTTCTATCATAGTGTGTATTTAAAGTATCTGTGATATATTTTTTGAGCTAATGGTAATGATAATTCATATTTTCAAGAGTTAAAAATTTGAGACATGAATTTTCATAATTAACTCATAAATAGCTTCTGACTATAGGATCATCACGAGGATGGTGATCGATCTAGAAGATTGGTGTATGATCGCTTTCTTAGGATAGATGTATCTTGAGTCTATGGTGTGAAGATAGTAGAGAGAGAGTATAGGTACTTGTTAGAGAACGAGGGTATTGAGCATGACCACCTCGAGTAGTCATAAGAAAGTCTACCTTTTTGTCGATGACTGACTCGATGCTGTATTGGTGTGTCTAATTCTTTGACCTGAGGTGCATTAACAGTTCACCTTGAGGGTGTTATAGTTTGACTACATCATAACTCAATCTTCTAGCCATTTAAAATTCTGAAGTGTATGTTGGCTATAGCATGTTCATTATAGGAATTGGATTGCACCAATGGGGGATCTATCTATCTTGGTAGATAAGGAGTGGCCCTATAACAGTCATGAGATTGAGTCCTTAAGCCCATGGCCATGGTAGAGTGAAGATGATAGAAAGAGTTTTTATTAGGATTTTACATTGGATTCGAATCGAATAATTAATTTATATGACAGACATTGGGTATGACGAGTTTACTTTAACCCTAATCCAATCGGAGCTCAAGATAGAAGAATCCAATCACATAGGTAACTACATCGAGAGATTTGCTTTTAGTTCTAATGGGTTGCCACCATATATTGCTAGGTGTCATTGATGAATTTTGAGAGAAATTAGAATGACTTTGATGATTGATCATTCTAATTGTATGAATCAAAAAAATTCTGATCCATCGAAAGGTATTTCGATGATGCCGATGATAGAGATTGCAACATGTCTCATTACCATATAGAATTAAACCTAACTAGATCATATAAATAAGGATTTAAGTCTGGATGTCATCAATTGGGATAACCTAGTTCGATTGATTTTGATTATATCCAATTAGGTTTAAGATAATCATGCTAGCACACGATTGAGCCTGACTTTTTCCTTCTGTAATCTTTCTGATTCATCGCAATTGAGTTAAATTTAATTTAACTCATTCTTGTATCTTGAATAGATTTATTTTTATCTGACTAAAACCTATCCATGTTAGATAAATTGTAGAAATTAAATCCATTCATTATGCAAATGGACTAGGGTCAAAAGTTGACCTATTTGAGAGAATTGAGGGTCACCTGATTAGAGGCTTCTAAAAAATTCTTTAAAAATTATTTTCATCTAATTTTTGGGTATGTGATAGGATATGAGTCATATATTGGGTGTACCAAATTTTGTAATTTTTAGAGATACCTAGACTAAGTTATAATAGAGTTTGATTTGGATCAAACTCTTGAGGGAATAGTCCTAGGGGCATTGGACTCTTCCTTATCTACTCATGCCGACACCTTTTTGAAGTCTTTTTGGCATGAAAACTAGATAGGATCTAGTACTCTATGTGGGGAATAAGACCTATAGTCCCAATGATAAAAAAAAAAAAATAGTTATTTTGGTCAAATGGGACTCCTTTTGGCATTGATATTTGATAAAAATCCTTCTCACACCAAGGCACTTCAATGCAAGTTTTATTTTTCACCCAAAAGGCTGCTGCCCCTTCCATCTTCCATACCACCTCTAATCCTCTTTGTCCCCTTCTTCCATGTGCCAAAGGTTGGGCACAAATTAGAGAGAAAGAGCCAATCAAAATTATGAAGAGTTCAGCATCTATGCGATGGTGTTCGTGAGATGGACAAGTAGCCTTCTCAAATTATTTTGAAGGTTCTTTAGATCAGATCTAGATATGATCTTTGGAGATAAGATTCATGAGAAGAAGAAGTCTATATCTTGTCCGAATGGATACCGATAGAGGTCAAGCACGTGTGTGGCTCCTTCTAGAACCTCAAGATAGATCAGGATTATCGCAGGATAATCTGATTACCCAAAATATGGTATGAAATTAAATTAGATTTAATTTTATTTTAATCTTAATATTAGATATTAAAGAATCAGATATGAGATATCTCAAATTTGATTATGATCTTAATTTTTTTTTAAAAGATATTTCTTCAAATCTAATCAGATCTGAACTATCCTGTGCCGAGAAACAACATTTTTCTTTCAACTGGTATCAGAGCAACGTTAGTAGTTCTTCAGATCTATCTTAGATCTAATTTTATTTTTATTTATGATCAAATATTAAAAGATTTTAGATATTACATCATATGTGATTAGATCTAAACTTAAAAAATTAAAAATTAAATTATTTAGATCTAATATGTATGAGATGGATGACTAGACTAGGTATAGAATAGTTCTATGTGTAGTCTAGTATGACCATGTATTTAATTTAATTAAATATAATTTTAGATCTATTTAATTTTTATTTTTTTAATATTATAATTATTATAATTAGATCTAAAAACAAAAAATAAAATTTTTAATTATTGATTTATTCATATGAGATATGAAAGATGCAAGCTTAGACTAGTTATAAAATAGTTCTATAAAATATCTAGAATAGTTTTATTTGATGTGATCAAATTTAAATTCTATTTTTTAGATTTAGTATATGATATTTCAAATATGAAAGTATGCATGATTGATTAACTTATGATACATGAGACGTATGCAAAATATTTATAAGTTAGATTATTAATTGTATATACGATATATGATTTAGATCTAACTAGTTTTGTAGTAGAAATTATATTTCTGATTAAGATATTTTCCTTGGCCATTCGATCATAAGAACAAAGTAGGCTTTAAAGGCCCTTTCCTCCCATTCGATTGAATGTTCTTATGATGTGTAGGGTTATTGTGCATTCATTCTTAATCAAAAATTAAAATTTATTTTTCTGTAAAATCCTAGATCCTAAAATTCTAGGATTTTATTACATGTTTTGTTCATGAACCTAAAACTTAATTAAGAATTAAGATTATGAAATTAATTAGATCTAAAAATTATGAATTTTTAGATCTAAGACATATTCATAAAATTGGGTTGGAGCTTGGGTAGCTCAATTAGGTCTAGCGGTTGATCAAACTGAATCAAGAGTTGGTTAGGTGGGATCAAAGAAAGCTTAGATTTGACCACCTAATAGGATTAAGTCTGGGTCAAGATCGAATCACATTAAGATGTGATTCGATCAAGTCAAGACCTAATTTAGCTCCATGGTTTGAGCCTGGATTGTAAGCTAAACCAATTGATTCTGATTCGATAATTTGATATCTAAGGTAAGTCTAGCAAATATGATCGACTGATTTTTAATTAAGAGCTACTCAATCTGAATGCATTCTTATCAAGTTAATGGCATATCTCTTCCACCGATCTCACTAACCTGACCATTTGTGTCAACCTAGTTCTAATTCGAGGTGGCTAACAATTCGAGCCAATCCATGCCATTAGGTTAGTCATAATTATTATGACTAAGTCAAGTCAAGTTTAAAGAGACCTAAACTAAATCTTTCTAAAAAAATATTAAGTCTAAGATCTTCCACCATTGTAGATGTACGGACTCTTTTTGGGGTTGATTGTTCTCGACTGGATACAATGGTTCAGTTGCACCAAAAAGATGCGAGCATATCTATTAGGCATTGGATGCTACGAGTTAAAAGATGGGTTGGGCTCAATATTTTGGATATAATGAGGGATCCAATTAAAAATCCAATTCATATAAATGGTGGGTCTGACTTAACTAATGAGTGGATCAATATTTCGAACATAGTGAGATTCATGAATTAGAGATCAGGTTTGGGTGCACCATGATTAGAAAATCATTGGATAAGAGTTGTTCACTCATCGATTGATCCATCACCAATAACTATTAGGAGAGGTGATGAGCCAATCGGTGGGATTGCACCATCCACTAAAAATCAATAATCATGAAGATTTTTATATCTTTGTCAAGAAAGTGTAGGAATTCAAGTAAATAGTGGAAGCCTAATTTGTTTAAAAACAAAACTCCTAAATAAATTAGTTAAGTCTAATTATAAAATCTAAATAGAAACTTTGACTCTCTACAGGAAGATGTCTGTGTCCAACCCACTAGCTCGTATTCTAGACACCCATAGACTGATCGGATCCAATTATAAGAATTGGCTCTCAAACTTTAAAATTATTTTGGATTTTGAGAAGTTGACTTATGTATTGGAACAGGATCCTCCCACCTTACCAGCCCATCCATTCATTGATCAGAGAGCATCTTTCAAGAAATGGATGGATGAAGATAACAAAGCCAGGTATTACATATTGGACTTGATGTCTGATTAGCTCCAGTACCAACATGAAGATATTAAGACTAGCCATCAAATATTGGCTCATCTGTAAGAGTTGTTTGGTGAACAGAGTCACGCAGCCAAATATTAAGTCACTAAGAGACTTTTTAAGGTTCAGATGCATGATGGACAGTCCATCTAAGATCATTATTTGATGATGATCAAGGACTTAGAAGAGCTTGGAAAGCTTGGTGTGAAGTTAGATCAGGATCTGCAGATTGATATAATTCTACAGTCCTTGACTGATGCGTATGGACAGTTCATCATCAACTACCATATGCATAAACTTCAAAATACCTTGGTTGAGCTCATGAACATGCTGGTTACTACTGAGCTTTCTATGAAAGGTTCTAAAGGCTCAGTACTTGCTGTGGAGTAGACTTCTTTTAAGAGAAAATCTTTTGAAAAGAAGAAGAAGTCCATGAAGAAACAGAAGATGGATGGTAGGAAGAAGAAGAAGGCAGAGCCAAAGAAGAAGGCCGAGAAGAAAAAATATTTTCATTGCAACACTGATGGCCATTGGAACTAGAACTGCCCTTTATACATGACTAGCCTGAAGAACAAGAAGGAGGTAGGTCCTTCTGGAGGTATGCTCATTATAGAATCTAATCTTACAATTTCTTCTACATCTAGTTGGGTGCTTGATTCTGGTTCTAGTACTCACTTGTGCACTTTTATATAGGATCTTGAGGATAGCAGGAGGCTGAGATGATTCTATACGTTAGGAATGGAGCAAGAGTTGCTGCTATGGCCATAAAAACCTACCCTCTATGATTACCATCAAGATTAGATTTAGTTCTTAAAAACTATTTTTATGTCCCTATAACAAGCAAGAATTTGATTTCTGTTTCATGTTTAGCATAAGAAGGCTATGTAATTAGTTTTCTTAAGGACCATTGTAATATTGTTTATGAAAAAAATAAAATTGCAAGTGGTTTTCTTATAAATGGTCTCTATTAGTTACATATTGATGTTTCTATTTTTAATATCGAGCAAAACATGAATTCCATAGGATCAAAGCAACCTAGGGATAGTCTAAATGATAAGTATCTTTGGCACCTTAGGCTAGGTCATATAGTGAAAGATAGGATTAACAAATTGAAGAAATCTAGGCTATTGAGTCCATTGACTTTCAAGTCATATCCGATTTATAAATCATGCCTTCATGGCAAAATGACCAAGCTTCCTTTTATGGGACATGGGGAAAGGGCCATAGACCTGCTTGCCCTAGTACATACTGATGTATGCGATTCATTTGATGTGCCAGTCAGGGATAATTATGTCTACTTCATCATCTTTATCGATGATTTATCTCGGTATGGGTATGTATATTAGATGCAACATAAGTTTGAAGCTTTTGAAAAGTTCAAGAAATTCAGACTCAAAGTAGAAAAGCAGATAAAAAAAATTGTTAAAGTTCTTCGATCAGATTGAGGAAGCAAATACCTTAGTCAAAATTTTCGAGACCATCTTAAGGATAATGGCATAGTCTCTCAATGGACTCCACCTGGAATGCCTCAACTCAATACGGGAGTTTCAGAATGGAAGAAACTAGACTCTATTAGATATGGTTCCGATCCATGATGAGCTTCACAGACCTCCTGATTTTCTTTGGGGAACATCAGTTGTTAACTTCAATATATTTACTGAATAGGGAATTCCCTCTAAAATCGTTCCTACCACACCGTATGAGATATGGCATGGTAAGAAACCAAGTCTGAGTCATCTCAGAATTTGGGATTGTCCGGCTCATGTCAAAGAGACAACAAGGACAAGTTAGACTTTAGAGCTCGATTCATTAGGATATCCTAAAGAGTCATTAGGATACTATTTCTACATTCCAGAAGACCACAATGTGATTGTGAGTCGACATGCCATATTTTTTTGAAAAATAGTTTATTCAAGATAGCGGCATTGGAAAGCAGATTAAGCTTCGATGAGAAAGTCTCACAAGTAGCCAACGAGCTAAGGAACCAATTGGAACCAAATCAGGATTGAGCCAATAAGAACACTACCTCCTCCACCTCGTAGATCGGAAAGAGTTTTTTCCATCCTCCTGAAAGATACTTAGGTATTATTTCAGAGGATGTAGAAAAAATGTTCCTCATAGGTAATGGTGCTCATGGTGATGATCCCAAAACCTACAATGAGGCGATATCAGATATCGACTCCGAGAAATGGTTAGAGGCAATGCAGTCAGAAATTGACTCGATGCACTCAAACCAAGTCTGGACCTTGGTAGATCCACCAGAAGGTATAGTACCTATTGGGTGTAAATGGATCTTCAAGAGAAAGATTGGTGCAGATGGGAAATGTGGAGACATTCAAGGCTAGACTAGTGGCAAAAGGTTATAGTCAACGCGAAGGCATTGACTATCAGGATACCTTTTTCCCAGTAGCTATGCTAAAATCCATCCGCACATTGCTTGCCGTTGCAGCCTATTTCGATTATGAAATATGGCAAATGGACGTGAAAATGGCATTCTTAAATGGATATCTTGAGGAAGATATCTATATGGAACAGCCGCTAGGTTTCACATCCAGTGATACTGATCACAAGGTTTGCAAGCTGCAAAGGTCCATATATGGACTTAAGCAAGCATCTCGGAGCTGGAACACTCATTTCAATGATGTGATCAAAATCAGTTTGGTTTCATCAAAAATGAAGAGGAACCATGTGTTTTCAAAAAGGTCAGTGGGAGCGCTGTTGTCTTCCTCGTATTGTACGTGGATGACATCCTCCTTATTGGGAATGATATTCCCATGTTGACGACAGTCAAAATATGGTTGTCCAAAGAATTCTCCATGAAAGACCTAGGTGAAGCATCCTTTATTCTAGGAATTAAGGTCTATAGGGATAGACCGAATAGGATGCTAGGACTTTCACAGAAGATGTACATAGAGGAAGTACTAAAGAGGTTTAGTATGGAAAACTCTAAGAGGGGATTAATACCCTTCAGACATGGTATTCATCTTTCCAAGAAGATGTGCCCTAGCACACCTGAGGAAATAGAACGCATGAGCAAGATCCCTTATGCTTCTGCAATAGGGAGCCTCATGTATGCCATGCTATGTACACGACCTGATATAGCCCATGCTGTGAGTGTCACAAGCAGATATCAGTCAAATCCAGGTGAAGAACACTGGACTTCTGTGAAATGTATCCTTAAGTACTTGAGAAGAACTAAGGATATGATGTTGGTCTTTGGTAACGGAGAACTCCAAGTCCAGGGATACACAGACTCGGATTTCATGTCCGATATAGATGATCGAAAGTCGACATCTGGAAGTCTGTTTGTGTGCAATGGTGGTGCTGTCAGCTGGAAGAGTTCCAAGCAAATGGTGATAGCAGATTCCACCATGGAAGCAGAATATATCGCTGCATCAGAGGCTGCGAAGGAAGCATTCTGGTACAAGAAGTTTGCTGCAGAAATCGGAGTAATGCCATCAGATGCCATTCCTCTATACTGCGACAACAATGGCGCCATAGCCCTTGCTAAGGAGCCGAGGTCTCACCAAAAATCCAAGCACATTGAGCGGCGATACCACCTCATCCGCGATTACCTCGAGAAGGGTTACGTCGAGGTCAAGAGAGTCAACTCCACAGATAATGTGGCAGACCCACTTACAAAGCCGTTGGGCCAGCAGAAGATCGAAGCCCACCTTGAGAAGATGGGACTTAGACTTGTAGCCAATTGGCTTTAGGACAAGTGGGAGATTGTTAGATATATGTGCCCTAGAAGCCAGAATTGGCTGACACTTGTAATACACTTCTAGGGGCAAAATTATAATTTTGACTATAAATCAATAAAATGGGTTATTTTCTATCACATATGTGTATTTAGTGTCTGTGATACATCCTTTGAGTTAATGGTAATGATAATTCATATTTTCAAGAGTTGAAAATTTAAGACATGAATAATCATTATTAACTCATAAAATGCTCCCGACCATAGGATCATCACGAGGATGGTGATTGATCCGGAAGGTTGGTGTACAATCGCTTCTCTTTAGTAGATGAGTCTTGAGTCTACGGTGTGGAGACACCGGAGCGAGAGTACAGGTACTCGTTAGAGAACGAGGGCACTGAGCGTGACCACCTCGAGTAGTCATTAGGAAGTCTACCTTCTCGTCAATGACTGACTCGATGCTGCAGTAGTGTGTCTGGTTCTTTGACCTGAGGTGCATCGGCAGTTCACCTTGAGGGTGTTATAGTTTGACTACACCATTACTCGATCTCCTAGCCATATGGAACCCTGAGGTGTATGTTGGCTATAGCATGTTCATTGTAGGAACTGGATTGCATCAAGATGGAATCTATCTACCTCGGTGGTAGAGGAGCAGCCCTATGATGATCATGAGAATCAAGTCCAGAAGCCCATGGCCATGGCAGAGTGAAATAATAGAAAGAGTTTCTATTTAGATTTTCACATTGGACTCGAATCGAATGATTACATCATATGACAGAGACTAGGGTTTGACGAGTTCACCTTAACCCTAATCTGATCGGGGCTCAAGATAGAAGAACTTAATCACACAGGTAGCTGCACCAAGAGGTTCGCATTCAGCTCTGATGGGTTGCCACCATATACTGCTAGGTGTCACTGGTGGATTTTGGGAGCAATTAGAATGATTTAGATGATCGATCATTCTAAGCTGTTCGAATCAGAAGAGTTCTGATCCATCGAAAGGAGTTTCGATGATGTCGATGATAGAGATCATGACATATCCCATTACCATACAGAACTGAACCTAACTGGGTCACACAAACAAGGGTTTGAATCTGGTGATCATCAATTGAACTGATCCAGTTCAATTGATCTGAATGAGATTCAATTAGGTTCAAGAAAATCGTGCTAGCACTCGATTGACCTAACTTTCTCTTTTATCTTTCAATTTGTCGAACCAAGTTAAATTTGATTTAATTTATTCTTGTATCTTGAATGGATTTATTTTCATCTGATTGAAATCTATCTAGGTTAGATTAATTGTAGAAATTAAATTCATTCATAGTACAAATGGACTATGGTCAAAAGTTGACCTATTTGAGAGAATTGAGGGTCACCTAATTAGAGGCTTCTAGAAAATTCTCTAAACATTATTTTGATCTAATTTTTGGATATGTGATAGGACATGAGTCATACATTAGGTGTACCAAATTTTGTAATTTTTGAAGGTTTCTAGACTAATTTATGATAGAGTTTGATGTAAATCAAACTCTTAAGGGAAGAGTCCTAGGCGCAGTGGACTCTTCCTTATCTACTCATGCCGACACCTTTTTGAAGTCTTTTTGGTGTGAAAACTAGATAGGATCTGATACTCTACATGGAGAATAAGATCTAATATCCCAATGATAAAAATAAAATAGTTATTTTGGTCAAATGGGACTCCTTTTGGAATTGGTATTTGATATAAATCCTTCTCATGCCAAGGCACTTCAACCAAAGTTTTATTTTTCACCCAACAGGCTGCCACCCCTTCCATCTTCCACACTCTCTCTAATCCTCTCTCTCCCCTTCTTCCACGTGCTAAAGGTTGGGCACAAATTAGAGAGGAAAATCCAATCAAAATTGTGAAGAGTTCAGCATCTACGTGACGGTGTTCGTGAGATGGACAAGCAGCCTTCTCAAATTATTTTGAAGGTCCTTTAGTTTAGATCCTAATCTCATCTTTGGATAAAAGATTATGAGGAGAAGACATCTAGATTCTGCCTGAGTAGATATCGATAGAGGCTAGGCACGTGCGTGGCTCCTTCCAAAATCTCAGGATAGATCAGGATCATCATAGGATAATCTGATTATCCAAAATAAGATATGAAATTAAATTAGATTTAATTTTATTTTAATCTTAATATAAAATATTAAAGAATCAAATCTGAGATGTCTTAGATCTGATTATGATTTTAAAAGAAAAATTTTTGAAATATTCCTTCAAATCTAATCAGATCTGAATGATCCTATGCTGGAAAACAGCATTTTTCTTTCATAGCTTGCTTCTTTCTCTTATTTGGCCTATTTGGATCCAGTGAGGCAATGTATAGAGGATAGTTCCACTATCAGTGTCCATGCTTCTTATAGTAGAAGCATTCTACCTGATTGTGGTCACACTTGGGCTTCTTAGTTTGACTTGACGTAGATGTCATAGCACTTTGCTGCACCTCCTTTTTCTTCTTCTTCTTTTTCTTCTTTCCTTTCTTAAAGGGTTGATACCTAGAAGAAGATCCTTCCACTAAATTCACCATCTCCTTCTAGACCTGGTGATCCTTCTCAAAAGTTTGTAGCAACCCCAACAAACCATGAAAGTTCACTACAAGCTTCATCATTCTATAATGATTGAGAAAAGGAAGATAAGACTTGAACAACGAATTCATAATCACATCCTTCCCAAGCTGCTCTTTCAAGAAAAACCTGAGTTTGCTCAGGTGCTCGATCATCTCAATCATGTATATTACATGATATGTGATCGATGCTCGCTCCTTCATTCTGACATTGAAGTTGGCACAACTAGTTTTGTACCTCTCAACATCATCAAGAGTGCTGAAGGATTCTTGCAACACTTGCAATATGTCCTCTAGTTGAGCATCCTCAAACTTATAACTAAATTCATCACTCATAGCTACCCGCATTATACAATGAACAGTGATATGACCATTGAGCCTCTTCTAGTAAATATCTTGAATTGCACCACATGTGTTCGATGCGGGCTCCTTAGGTGCTGGATCTGTTATCATATAAAGGATCTATTTGTGCTCCAAGATAATCTTCAGCTTTCAATACCAACTATCAAAATTGGGTCCCTTTAACTTTTCATTATCCAATAGTGATCTTAGAGACAAAGATTGGCAATATCTAAAAGGAAAACAAGAACCTTATTAGTATTTAATCATAAAGATATGGACTTTAATCTAAAGATTCTCTCACTATTTTATATAAATTGATAGCCTCTATCTCTAACTCGAGGAATTATCCTAATTTCTTAGTGGATACTAGAATCCACATCAACTACATATGAGCCCGACTATGGTCGGCCCACCCATGTGTATCAGTAGGTAGGTTCTTAACCAATTATTTCTTCAAACAACTTCTATGTTGGTGCGGAAAGCTGATAGTTGTCAGAGTTTGCTGGAGGTGGAGGAGACGATCTCACCGAGAAGACCTACAAAATAAAGTTTGAACTGGAGGTGGGTGGCCCTGGCCAGACCCTCCGACGGTCAAGTTAGCTTCTTAGCTGATAAGAATGGAGTATGCAGGAGATTTAGAGTAGAAAGAGGAGAGTTTGGAGAGAACAATATATCTAGAGGGTTCCTTATATAGATGAAGCTTATAATAGAATAATAGTGATAGTTACAACAGAATGTCAGAAGGTCATTTGGGCTACTTAGATTTTGTTATGGAGAGTGGGCTATCGTTTATCGCAACTTGCTGGTGGTTCAATTTTATTTATTGAAGTTCAGATGGGAGATTGGAGGCTTTTGAGTCTGGTAATGAGAGGTTCATACTAGGATAGGAAACTTGAAGTCGGGCTAACCAATCTTGAAGGTCGGTTTCTAAGTATTGGATGACAGGCTCATAACTAGGTTCTAAGTTTAGATCCCGTTAGTGCTATCTTGACTACTTTTGAAAGTTTGGCTGCTTTCAAGATCAACCAAAGGTGGGTATAAATGCTTTGGTCCAGCGAGCTAGAGGTTGGAAAGGAATGGTAGGTTCTTCAATGAGGACTCTGGCCAAGCTCTCTTGAAGAAGTTCAATAGATATCTAAGGTTGACTTGAAGCTGGGATGGAGTACTGAGATTCGCTGCTTGTGGAGTGTCTAATATTTATTTCAGATTGAAGGTCGGACTTATATTGATGGCAAGGTCCTCTTGCCAACTCAAATTCATTCGACCAAAGCACTTGGTGTGAAATTGGCGGGATCTACTATTTGCGAGTGAAGTAGAGATGTTCGATCGATTTCCAAGGTCGACTGCAAGCCCAGGTCGAATGGTGTAGGAGACCTCATATCTGTGAGATGACTATTGCTTGTTCTAGTTTGAGAATCAGAATCAGTCAGATCACAACCTTTTTCACTGTCCAAGTTCGTTCGACCAAAGTTCATAATATAGTTTGGCAAGATCTACTATCATTAGGAGGGAACTGGAGGAGTTACTATTGAAAAAGTCGATCGATGCACAAGATCTAAAAGTCAACCTTTCGAAATCTATTTGGACCAAGAAATCAACTCGACGGAGGTTTGGACTTGACCGTCGCTACTACAGATGGCACCATATCAAGATCAAACTTTTGATTAGACTTTGGTGCGAGCTATTTTATGCCGACATGCTTCCACTGTCATCATGGTCAGATTGAAAGCTAGAGTCTGTAAACCCCACTAGTTTCAAATCTGACTCACCATAGATCAACCACTCATTCTTAGTATTTCTCAAATACTTAAGAATGATTTTTACCATCTTCCAATGCTTCTCTTCTGGATCAGATTGGTATCTACTCACTACTCCTAGTGAGTATGCCACATCTGGTCTCGTACATGTCATGGCGTACATGATAGATCCCACTACCAAAGCATATGGAATTCTATTCATATATTCTCTCTCTTCAGGAGTTGTCGGATAATCCTTCTTAAAGAAAAAATTTTACGGTCTATCGAAAGATAGCTCTTCTTGAAATTCTCCATGTTGAATCTCTTCAGCATAGTTTCTATGTATGTAGACAGGGATAATCCAAGCATCCTCTTAGATCTATCCTTATAGATCTTTATTCCTAGGATATAGGATGCTTCATCCAAGTTCTTTATGAAGAACTAAGATGAGTACCAAATTTTTATTCCTTGTAGTGCGAGGACATAATTCTCGATTAAGAAAATGTCATCCATGTACAGGACAAGGAATACCACTGCCGGATCATTTGTCCACTTGTAAATATAGGGCTCTTCTTCATTTTTAATGAAGCCATATATTTTGATCACCTTATCAAAATGCATGTTCCAACTTTGAGATGTCTGATTCAATTCATAAATGGATTTTTGAAGCTTACACACCTTGGACTCATCTATGGATGTGAACCCCTTATCATATACACCTCTTCGATCAACTTTCCATTCAAGAAAGCTATCTTTACATCCATCTGTCAGATCTTATAGTCTAGATGGGTAGCTATGGCAAGCATGATTCAAATGGATTTAAGCATTGCCATAGAAAAGAACGTCTCGTCATAGTCAATACCATAATCTTGATGATATTCCTTGGCAACCAAATAGGCTTTATAGGTCTCCACCTTCCTGTTTGCACCCCTCTTTCTCTTAAGGATCCACTTATACCAAATGGGTTTAATTCTTTCAGATGGATCAACCAATGTCTATACATCATTGACCTTTATGGACTCTATCTTGGATTTTATGGCCTCAAGCCATTTCTCGAAATCAGGTCTTTGCATAGCATCCATATAGGTGATCGGATCCTTATCATTCTCATCGAGTTCGATGGGATCATAATTCCAGACCAAGAAACTATAGTATCTATCTGGCTGATGCGGTATTCTACTGGATCATCTTAATGGTGCAGGAGGTTTTGGATTTGATCTAATCAAATCTAGCTTAGGTTTAGCTACTAGTGTCGGCTTTTCTACCTATTGAACTTTCTCAAGTTCAACCTTAGAGGCAACAGTTCCTTCACCAAGAAACTTTTTTGCTAAAAAAATTATCTTAAGACTGACGAACACCTTTTATTTATCAGTACAGTAAAAAATATACCCTTTAGATTCTTTAGGATACCCAATGAAAATGCACTTGTCAGACCTAGGTCCAAGTTTATGTGTCATTAAATGCTTGACATAAGCTTGGTATCCCTAGACCTTAAGGTGTGAGAATACTGGCTTACGCCCTATCTATATCTCATATGGAGTTTTAACCACAGACTTACTCAAAATCCTATTTAGAAGATAGCAAGCTGATTTGAGTGTATATCTCTAAAAGAATATCAACAAGCTAGCAAAATCCATCACGGATCGGACCATGTCTAATAGAGTCCGATTCCTTTTTTCAGACACACCATTATGCTATGGTGTCCCTAAAGGAGTATTGGGATAGAATCTCATTCTCTCCTAGATATATGAGAAACTCATCAGAAAGGTATTCACCTCCTCAATTAGATCGAAGAGTTTTAATATTCTTTCAAGTTTATTTTTCTACTTTATTTTAAAATTTTTTGAACATTTTGAATGAATCCAACTTATGTTTCATCATATGGACATATCCATACTTGGATATGTCATCTATGAAAGTGATGAAGTATAAATATTCACCTTTAGCACTTATGCTCATAGGTTCTTATACATTAGTATGTACTAAACCTAAAAGTTCAGTGGCTCTCTCATCTTTTTTAGTAAAAGATGACTTGGTTATTTTTCCAACAAGATAGGACTCATAGTCTGGAAGTGATTCATAATCAGTAATTTTGAAGATTTCCTCTTGAGTCAACCTGTTTATCATGTTCTTGTTGATGTGACCTAGCCTACAATGTCATAGATAAATATCAGACACATTATCTAATCTAGGATGCTTGCCAGTGGAGTAGACTATATTAATAGGTTATGATATTATATAAATTTTATTGTTCAAGTGTCCATAAAAGATTATAACATCATTCAAAATGACATCACAAAATTTTTTTTTATTAAAATCTCATAATTATTTTTGGCCAAAAGACCTACAGAAATGATATTCAAAAAAAAACTCGGACAATAGTGACAATCACTAAGTACAATGGTATGAGACTTAAATACAAGTTTTAAGATTTTTAATGCTAGAACTGGAACTAATCTTCCATCTCCAACATTCAAAAATCTCTTGCCTTGCTCGAATCTCCTACTGACCTACAACCCCTGCAACGAATTGCAAATATGGTAAGAGCTACCAGTATCCAATACCTAGTAAATAATATCATAAATAAAAAAATTATAAGGAGTTATCATATAAATACCTTGTCCAGCAATAGCTTGCTTCTTTCTCGACCTATTTGGATCTAGGAAGGCAACGTACTAAGGATAGTTTCTCTTCTAGTGCTCCTACTTCTTACAGAAGAAGCACCCTGCTTGACTCTTATTGAGGTTTGACTTCTTGGTCTGGCCCTATATAGATGTCCTATCTTGAACTTGCACCTTCTTGGATTTCTTCTTCTTGTTCTTCTTCTCTTTCTTAAAGGATTGAGAACTGGAAGAAGACCCTCCTACTAAGTTCACTGACTTTTTATGGAGCTGGTGATCCTTTTCAAAGTTCTAAAGTAACCTTAGTAACCCATGGTAGTTAACTTCAAGCTTTGTCATTCTGTAATAAGTAAAGAAGGAGAGATAAGACTTGAATAGTGAGTTTAGAATAGCATCTTTTTCTAGTTGCTCGTGCAAGAAAAAGTCGAGTTTGCTTAAATGCTCCATCATCTCGATCATATACAGTACATGATTAGTGACTGAAACTCTATCCCTCATCCTAGCATTGAAAATAGCATAACTAGTCTTGTGCCTCTCAACATCATCGGGTGTGCCAAAAGACTCGTTCAATACTCAAAGCATGTCTTCTGGCTGAGTTGACTTGAACCTGTGACTGAACTCGTCGCTTATGGCTGCCCGCATGATGCAATGTACCATGGTTCTATCGTTGAGTGACTTTTAGTAAGTATCTCTAACTGAAACACATGCATTGGGAGCTGGCTCCTTAAGTGCTGGATCTGTAAGGATATACAAGATCCATTCATGCTTAAGGACAATCTTCAACTTATGGTACCAGCTACCGAGTTAGGTCCTACCAACTTATCATTGTCCAACAATGACTGAAGCAACAAGAAAGTGGCCATAACTATATAAAGAAAAATAAGATCTAATTAGTATATGATTTATTAAATCTAAAGATTTAGACTTTAATCAAAAGATTCTTTTACTATTTTATATGACTTGGTAGCCTCTATCTCTAATTCAAGAAATTATCCTAATTTCTTAATGGATATTAGAATCCACATAAACTGCACACAAGCCCGACTTTGGCTGGTTAACTTAAGTACATCTAAGGATAGGTTCATAACCAATTATTTTTCTAAACAACTTCTAGTAATTAAATTTTGTCTGAGTTTTTAATTAGTAGGCTTTGATCTCCATTGAAAAGGTCCGGTTAGGTCCAACCATTAACATGACCATACGTGGTCCATCTAACTAATGAATGATTAAGCTCAACTTTGGTTGATCAACCTAACTATCATTTAGAGAGATGCAGCCAAGAAATCATATTATGAATGATAGTTCTATTAGCCGATAAGCACCAGGCCTTTGGGCCTCCAATGATTATCCAACTAATGGACCCATTATCACTCACTTAATGGAAGGCTATGAGCTAGTTATCATCATAAGTATTTCATTTTTAAGGACCTAATAATTTTAGAGGATTTGGTTAATTTGATATAGAAAAGAGGGTCAAATGAACTTGCTAATCATGATCTTCTCACTAACTTTATCAAGTCAAATTAAGGAAGATCATAGATAGGCTAGCCTAGGAGCACCCTAATCAGTCACACTGATTTACCTAACTAACATAGGTCAGCTCAAATTGTCAAGTGATCTGATCAAAACAAAACTTCACTGAGAAGCCTAGGTAAGTGAGATCGGTGGGAGGGATATGCCATTAACTCATCAAAGATCGAATCAATTCAAGTACCTTTCAATTAACGACCATCGATCATACATTGTCAGACTTACCTTAAACATCAACTGGTTAATTAGTTTCGATTGGATCAACCTAATAGTTCGGGCTAGAGTACTTAACCAAGAATCAAGTCTATTTTGGTTCTCGTTAAAGTCATGAACTTGACCAACTACAACTATTATAATTGATTTAGAAAATCCTTAACTTAATCTAAGACAATATTTGATTAGATTTAGTCAATTCTCTAATTAAGTTCATTCTTTAATCTAACCTTAGGTCTAATCCAATTAATAGATCTAATTTTCTCTAACCCATTAACCTAAGTATTATGATTTTATGTCTTAGGATCTTTAATTCGCCATTCTAGATACTAAACAAACAACTCTTAATTCTTAATTAAGTTTTGGATTGAGGGTTGGGATTCGATATTTTGAAAATAATTTTCATGTTTGTAACATATTTTTACAATATGGTTCTACCAACCAGTTGTATGTTTGATTTATAATCAATATACAAATAATATAAACATGAATCTACTTTAGATCTAATCTAAAAATATTCATGTAATTTTAATTAAAATAATTTTAATTTTAATCAATTATAAATCATCTTAGATCAAATCTGACATATTTATGATCATAAAAATTAGATTGAAATACTTTCAATTAAATTATAAAATTTCTTAGATCGAATCTAAAATTTCAAGATTAGAATTATAAATCAGTGCATACTAGGACATCCTTTACACTATAAGGGATAAATCTTACAACAGGACAACCTTATAAGATCTGTTCATGCAATCTAAAATATTTATTTTTAGATTTAAATAATTTAAATTTAATAAATAATAAATTAATCTAGATCATATTAGATTATAATTTAGATTTAATCTAAATAAATAATCTAAACAAGCATAAAAATCATGTCATAAAAGTCCTAGTCTTTGATAATAATTGAAGGAATTAGGTCTAGAATTTCTTGTAGGTATTTTAAAACTTTTTTAAAACTAGATCAGCGAAAGTAATAAATTAATCATATTAATTTTTTAAAATATATAAATAAATCTTAGATCTAGGATCTAATAACATGATCTATGCATGCAAATGAATTGAAAATTAAATGTTACATAAAGATAATGATGTTGGTCATATCAACATCAAACCAAGACTAGATCTAATCTAGTGGGAGAAAGAGATTGAATCTCTTTTATCTTTCACAAGTCAGAAACTCTACTTACTGATCCTAGGCTGAGGTCATCACTTTGAGCCATGCATGCATCCAGCCTCTGTAGAAAGTCCACATGAAGTCTCAATCGTTGATCCGAAGTCCAGCGACTGAAAATCAGCACAGCATGCTAGTACTGTGCTGATCCTTCTTCAACGATTGATGGTGAAACTCTATCTTTAATCAACTTGGACATTCCAAAGCACCAATGAAGAGATTGGAGGATTTGAAAAAATTCTTTTTCTTTAGCTTTTTCCCTCAAAAAGATTGTAGAAAAGGATCTAAGAGAAACCCTAGAGAAGACCTCTCTTCTCTCTTTCTTTTCTCTTACCTAGATACAATAACTTGTGTCTTTACAAAGCACCATGCCCAAAGCCCCTTTGCACCCAAGCTTCCCACACCTAAGCACTCTCTCTTAGGTTTGGAGTCTATAAAAATTTCATGACCTAACTCTCTTTAAATAAAGAGATATGATAGAGTCCTTATTTGGGTCAAATACTTAGAAAGGCATGTCCAAATTAAGCAAGGATTGGGGCACCCAACTCTTAGGTGCCCCCTCCTTATTTTTTTTCTTGGACTCTAGGGAATATGTGCACAAAATCTTTCTATTTCTCATAAAAAAATTAGAAAGAAATCAGGTGAGTTGGTGCCTCAAAAGAATAAGAAAAGTTGATGTGTGAAACTCTATCCAATAGAGTCCTAGGTCAAAATAACTTATTTGTTTTGACCTATTCCACAACTAATTTTCTTCTAAAAAGATAAGAGGCATAAAAGGGGCATGGAGGCTCTATGAAAATATAATTTTTCATGCAAATCCCAAGAAAATTAGCATGAAGGGCATGGAAAGCAAGGTGGCATAAGATGGAGAAAAATCCTAGTCATACTAGGACTTCTAGTTTTGACTTGGTCTAACGTATTATTTAAACCCAATTAAATCAAAACTAATGCAACCCAATTAGAGGTAATATTAGTTCAACTAAGAGCATAATTAAATTAGATTAAATTAAATTTTAATCTAATTTAGTTTTTAATCAAATTAAAAATTAGGTGCACGCAAATTCTAATTGAATAGGAACTTGTTCTCCCTTATAATTGGCTTATCTAATAAATCAATTGGACTTTATACAATCAAGCCTAAATCATAACTAATTGAATTTTATTCAATTAGACTCAATCTTAGCCTAATTACTCAATCAAATTGAGCCTATTAGCAATCAATTGCTAATCGATCCTCTTGCAATACTTGTACTAGGTCAAATATCAATCATATTGATTATTTGATCTTAAATTGATTCTAAATTATGGATCAACTATCCCATCAGATCAAGACATCTTATTTTTAGGATTTGATGCCTCAAATTTGATCCATAGTAAGAGAAAAATCAGTATCAGCAAGCAGTCGGACTGGCTCGGATATGAGATCGAGCTGGCTCGGATCACAGTCGAGCCGACCCTCTCAGGTAGATAAAAATTAGGTGTTCAGGCAAGATGCAGTCAAGCTTGCTCGACCTTTAATAGAGCCAGCTCGACGAAGGCAAATAGAACAGGATGAGATTTTTTGTTTGGATTTAGATTATGATTAATCAAAGAGGTTTATGAGAGTTGCGTGTGGACCACAAGATCCAGCGAACATGGAGGGCTGTGGTCATGATCTAAAGATTGGAAAATTTTTTAAGACTCCATCAAAATCCTGTTCGACACATGTTAGGAGATAGAGGCCTATTAAGACTCTTGTAAACTTCTGAGAAGAGGATTCTCATCCTATTTAAAGGCCTAAGGTGCTGTGGAGCAAGGTGTGGCACGTGTGAAGTAAGAGACATGTAGAGAGACTCAGGCAGTGGCCAAGAGGAGCTTAGAAGAGCACCGAGTACGTATAGCCCGTAAGAGAGAGAAGTAATGGTGCATAGCATCCGCTGTTGAGGTCGTAAGGGTAGAGCATCTTGTAGCTTCTGAGGGTCTTCTTAGAATTATGAATGAGCTTTTATGAGAGTAGCTTCTAATTGAGAGAGATTTGTATACAGCGAGTTGAGAGTGGATGTTCTCCTCTTGTACTTATTTTTCTCTTTCATAGTAGAGCTTTGCATATCCCATGGAGGTGAGCCTTTAGACTGATCCATGTACTTAATTATTTTCTTATATTATTTTTTCTTTCTTTCTACCATAATATCCTAGTATGAGATCCTCAATAAGTGGTATCAAAGGAGTTGATATCACCAAAAATAGGTACTAGAGCATAAATTACATAGTGGTGTTAAAGATTAAAGAATATGGAAAGCGCAATCAAGGTGGAGATCAATAAGTTTGATGGGAAGGATAATTTTTTCTTATGAAAAGCAAGGATGAAGGATGTGCTCATCCAACAAGATTTGATCGATGCTCTCTTGTATGAGAAGATGCCAGCTACCATGGAGGTGAAGGATTGGAAGTGGATCCAAATGTAGGTGGTGAGCACGATCCGCTTGTATCTAGCGGATGATGTTATGATCCATGTACTTTATGAGACCTTTTTGATGGTGCTATGGTCGAAGCTCGAAGAGTTGTACATGGAAAAATCACTCACCAACATGCTATTTCTTTGGAGATAGTTTTACCATGGATGGATGAAGGCTAGAGCATGCAGGAGCATCTATCCAACTTTCAAAAGATCCTCACCGACCTCCTTGGCATTGGTGAAAAAGTTGAGAAAAAGATCAGGACATTGGTCTTGCTAGCATCTCTTTTTTCTTCATATGAGTTTTTGGTGACTACTCTTCTTGTAGGCAAGAGCACCATCAAGATGGATGAAGTCACTATAGCGATTCTCAGAAGAAAGAATCCAGCTTCGAACTCAGATGGTGGTAGCTCAGCTTTGGCAGTTTCTAGAGGAGCAGGAGGTAGTAAACGGAGCAACAAAGGATCGAGAGGAGGATGATCCAGGTCCAGGATGAGGGGCCATAGCAAGATCAAATGCTATCGGTGCAATGAATTAGGGCATCGAATCAAGGATTGCCCATAACTCAAAGATCGAATGAAGGCTACTATAGTGATGGCTAGTAGTGATACAGAAAATAGTGATGATATCCTTCTGATTACTGATGAGGTATCTATTTCTTTCTTCCAGAAGATTATGGATTTTGCTTATTCCCATCATGTATGTTATAGAGAGAAGATGTTTGACTCTTTAGAGACCAGTGAGGATATTGCATTCCTACCATACGGATCAAGCGATGAGATCAAGGATAGTAGAATGGTCAGCATGAAGCTCCATGATGGAATAGTGAAGAAGTTGGGTGAGGTTTGATACATATCCAACTTTAAGAAGAATCTAATCTTACTGAGCAGACTGAATTCGATCGACTTTAGATGAAAAGCTGATGAAAAAATCCTAAAGGTCATGCACGGTAGCAGGATGGTATTAAGAGGAAGAAAGTATGGAGGACACTACTTCATGGCAGGAAGCCCAGTGCGAGGTGGAGATGGATCGGACACGAGATGGAATACTCGAAAGGATGACATGCGACATCGCAAGGTAAAGTTTCTATTACTATAGGAGGCTATCTCAAGTAGGTCTCAATTCAGGAGGTTCACAGCCATTAACAGAGGTGGGATCGAGTGGCTTGGCTTGACTCCCATATTTTTTCATCCATAATCAGTAGGTGATTGCCTCAGGGCATGGGGGTGAAAAGATTCAGAAGCTCTCAAAGTCAGGTGGAAGCTGAATATCTAGTCAAGGTGGAGATTGTTAGGATTTGACATTTTAAATTCAACCCATAGCAAGAGGAGAATCTATATCAGCAAGCAGTTGGGCTGGCTCGGATATAGGATCGAGCTAGCTCGGGCTAGGATTGAGTCATCTTAGACCGCAGTTGAGCCAGCCCTCTCAGGCAAGCATAAATCAAGTGTTTGGGTGAGACATAGTCGAGCCAGCTTGACCTCTGATATAGCTGGCTTGACGAAGGTGAATGAAATAGGATGGGATTTTCTGTTTGGATTCAGATTACTATTAATCAAAGGGATCTATGAGAGTTGCAAGTGGACCATAGGATCCAACAGTCATGGAGGGCTACGGTCATGATCTGAAGGTTGGAAAACATTCCAAGACTCCATCAAAATTCTGTTCAACACATGTTAGGAGATAGAGCCCTATTAGGACTCCTATGAATTGTTGAGAAGAGGATTCTTATCCTATTTAAAGGCCTAAGGTGCTGTGGAGCAAGGTGTGGTATGTATGACATGAAAGGCACATAGAGAGACTCAGGTAGCCACCAAGAGGAGTTTGGCAGAACACCGAGTACGTGTGCATAAATCTATCACAAAAATCTCTTTTAACCATCAACATGCTGATGATTGGCTTTGAGACATATTTTCCAACATATGGGTTCTTCTTAGAGATAATTGCTTTTCTCTTTAATTTGAATACATGCGCGCTCTCCAATAATAACTTATATTTTGCTGTTTGTAGCTGGAGCACTACCTCTTGACAAACATAGAGGCGATCAACCTCTGAAAGATTGAGGTCGCGAAGGCAAGTGGCCTAAGAATACAAGGCCAAAGTGGAACATCTTTTGACCGAGGTTGGGCATCTGTAAGAGGTGCTCAAGAGGAAGGAAAAGGCAGTGGCAGGGTTGAAGGGTACACTAACATTGGAAGAGGAGAAGAAGAAGGAGGCCGAGGCCAAGATCATCGAAGAAAGGAGGAGAGTCATCGAGGCTGTGGAGCAAGCCATTTCATCCTTCAAATCTTTAGAGAAACAAAATAATATCAAGATGACATTTGCCTAGGAGGCCTTCATCAAAGGGTTTGACCTCTACTGGAGAAAGGTTACTGAGGGGTTCTTGGAGTTGGACTTCAGCTTCCTAGCGGAGGAATCTTCTGATGATGAGGCGGAACCTTCTACGGCTGGAGCTAATCTTTCCCATGCCGAGTCTACCACTACTGAACCTACTGAACCTGCCCTTATGCCTATTGAGGAGCCGGCACCTACTAAGGCCACGTCGAGCTCTTCTGCTGCTCCATCTCTAGAGGTTTGAGACCTCTAATCATTATACTTTTTTTTTTCTCACTCCATGTACTTCAATATTTTAGTTAATGAAATTAAGTTTCTACTTTTGTCATATCTCTATGTTGTGATATGTTTATACATCGAGCATAGTCTTCGACTGAAGCAGTACCACTGCCTCAAGGCATTCCCTTAAAGGCCAACATTAGGAATTTAAGGAAGGAAGTTCATCGGGTCAACAAAAAGTTGAAGAAGATCGAAGATGAGCTTCAAAAATCGAATAAAAACTATGCAGAGGCTGTGGTCAAAATCAACTACCTCCGTCAGGCATCCAAACAAACTTTCAAAGAATATACTGCCAAGAAATACCACTTGAGTGAAGAGCTTGAGGAGACTAAGAAATGCACCAGCAAAAAATTTTGGATTTTAACTATGAAAGTTAGCTCCCTTAAAGTCAAGCTTAGAGCAATGAAAGAGAAGATTTTGCTACTAGAGAGGAGCTCAGCATGGTCCATCGATCAAGAAGAGTATGGCTAGAATTGATTCAAAAGGTTCTCCAAGCTTCAAAGTTAATTACGCATGGCCGAGTAGTCATACAACACCTACAGGCTTGGCTAGTGTGATCAAATTGCCAAACTTAAATGAAAATTTCAAATTATTGAAGAGAAAGTAACTTGACTTCGAAAGCGATTAGTGAATAGGGCTCAAGCTAGCCCAAGTGCAGATCCAAACAAAGTTGCTACTTTGAAGAATACCCTTGGAAATCTCACTATAACATTTGAGAAGACCAAGAACGAGCTCTTTCAACTCAAAATCTAGATAACCTACCAGGAGAATATGGTGAAGGATGCTAAGGTTGAGTCCACAGTTTTGAGGAAGAGACTGAGAGAAGTGGAAGATGACTCCTGAAGGATCCAAAAATTACTTGATGAGAGCTTGGTGGCAAGGCAAGATCTCGAGGAGAAATTAAATGACTTAAAGCACTCTCTTGTAATGGTCGAAGCGAGTAGCCCAAAGTTCGAGTAGGACTTCATTCCTATTTTTTTTTTTTATGTAATTGATCTTGAAGACCATTATTTGCAATGAACTTTGTTTCAATGAAATGATACTTCTTTTGATCGTCCTTCACTATCTTGCTTTGATTTAATATTTGTAGAATTCATTGTTTCTGTGCCATGTCTTAAATGTTGGTGTTGTTTTGAAATGGTAAACCTGGTCCGATGTCTTGTAAGCATGTCCCCCTTGTTTATGATCAAGGGTCCTCCAAACTTATTTTGCATTTAGCCTTTCTCTTAGTTTAGAAACTGGAGGCTTTTGTATCCCTCGTAAAAGTCTTCACCCACATCAGGATAAGGTCCTCCTCTTATTTTTGATATGGTTAACCTCCTATTTAAGAATTAGAGGCCTTCAATCTCTTGTAAGGGGCTTCACTCATGTCAGGATGAGGTCCACCTCCTGTTCTAGACATGGGATGGCTTTTATCCTTGTTAGGATGAGGTCCACCTCCTATTCCTAATAAGACTGCTGGAGCATAAAAGGATCATTGTAAGGGCCAATTCTTGTTACCTCCTATTTAGGAATTGGAGGCCTTCAATCCCTCGTAAGGATCTTCACCCATGTCAGAATGAGGCCCACCTCCTGTTCCCAATGTGGGATGGCTTTTATCCTTGGTAGGATGAGGTCCATCTCCTATTCCTAATAAGATTACTGGGATACAGAAAGACCATTATGAGGGCCTCTCCCTATTACCTCCTATTTAAGACTCAGAGGCCTTTAATCTCTCATAAGGATCTTCACCTACAATAGGATGAGGTCCATCTCTTACAAGGATCTTCAATCTCTTATAAGTCGGAGTGTGATCAAGATGGAATTGACCACTCTAAGAGTTGGAGAAGAATGTAACACTGTATTTCAATATAGCAAAATCTTGGTCAGGATAATCCATCAAATGGATTAGATATTTTAAAATACAATGTAGACAACCTGATCAGAGTTGATAGTTGAACTCTGAGGTATCCTATGAGCATTGTTGTCAAGGGGATGAATTATATGAAAACTATATCCACATGGATTCTAAGGATGGTGTTCTACACCTTCAACCTATCTGACCATTGAGTATCATTGCTAGATGGTCACTTTGATTGGTATAAAAATTTATTTCTATGCTACCAACTTAGGTTCGGACCTATGAGGTCATATACATTAGAACTTATGATCTGATCGGATGGTTGATCAACGATTAAGAATGGTTCTTGGGTTAAACAATCAATACGATTAGTGTTTAACCTAGTGCAAGTATTGCAAGAGGATCGATTAGCAATAGAATTGCTAATTAGCTTAATTTGATTAAGTAAATAGGCTGAGATTAAGTCTAATTAAATATGATTTATTTAGATTTGGTTTGGGCTTGATTGGATCAAGTTCAATTGGTTTATTGGATAAGCCAAGTGCAAAAAAGAACTAGTCCTAGTCTAACTAGGATTCAGATTAATCCAATTTTATAATTTGATTAAAAAATAAATAAAAATTAAATCTAATTTAATTAAGTTCTTAAATGGGTTAGGACCTTATTTAATTGGGTTGGTTTAATCTTAATTTTATTTAGTTAAAAGATCTTGTTTGACCAAGTCAAAATAGGAGTCCTAGTGTGACTAGAACTCCTTATCACTTGCGCCACTTAATCCTCACGCCCCATGCCCTTTTTATTTTGTTTCTTATGTGAAAATTCTCCACTCCCATGGCTTCTCATGCCCTCTTTCTCTCCTCCTTTTCTCATAAGGCAATTGGTTGGAAGACCAAGTCAAAAGAGGACTTAGTTTTACTTAGGATTCTATGAGATAGAATCCTTGTTGACCAAAACACCTTCCCTTGAGTGCCGCCTCCTCTTCTAATTAATTCTTCTCTTATTCTATGAAAATAATCTTCTTTTTTGTGTGCCCAAGAGTTGGGCGTCCCAACAACTTCCCATGTTTGGATATTCCTAGTTCAGGATTTTGATCTAACTTGGACTCTTCTTTTTCTCTATTTATTGGATGAATTTTATTCTAATTTTTTCATAAAATATAAAGCTTTAGGAGAGGTTTGGGGTGTGCAAAAATTATTGGAAGAGGGTCCTTGGGCATCGGGGTTCTATAGGCACCAAACTAGGTGTCTAGGTGATAGAAAAGAGAAGAAGAAGAGGGTCTTCTTCTAGAGCTATTTTATTTTCAATCTCTCCTCTTTTTTTTGAGTTTTTTTGAGAGAGTCTTAGATTAGTAAACTCTCATATTTCTTTTTATATTTTGAGAAGTTTAAATTTTGAAAAAGAAAGCATCGGATCGACCGTTGAAGAAGGATCAGCACAGTACTAGCATGCTGTGCTGATTTCCTGTATCGAACTTCAGATTAGAGATCATAGGCTCGTGTGGATGACTCCTAGTGTCCAGATGCATGTGTGGCTCATGACTTCATCCTCAAGCCCAGATCAACAAGTTCGAACATCTAACTTGCTCAAGTAAGAGATATGATCTATAAACTTCATACCTATATTTGATGTAGTGTAGATTTAGGTTGATTTGATCAACCTTTTCTTTCTTGTTTGATTTTAATTTTTGATTTAATATCATGCCTTGATCATGTAACAAATTTGAGATCTAGGTATTTATATATTTATTTAAATAAATATTTAATTTATTTAAATTTTCTGCTGTAAGATTTTAAAAAAGTTTTAAGATCTACCTGTAAAACCCTAGATCAAGAACCTTCAATTGGTATCAGAGCCAGGTTTTTATTACATGATTTTTATGTATGTTTAGATTATTTCTTAGATTGGATCTAATTTATAATCTAATTATTAAATCTAAAATTAAAAAAAAAATTAGATCTCATGAAGGTTGTCCTACCGCAAGGTTTATCCCTTACAGTGAAAAGATTGTCCAAGTTCATGATGATCTAACTCTAATAATAAATTTATTAGATTTAATTTATTTTTATTTATAATTTAATAGATTTAAAATAGTTTTAGATCTAAAAATAAAATATTTTAGATTGCACGGAATGCCATAAGGTTGTCCGATTGTAAGGCTTATCCCTTACAGTGAATAGGTTGTCCTAGTACGTACTGATCTAAAATATTGATCATAAAATTTTAAATTAGATCTAAGAGATTTTATGATCTGATTAAAAATATTTTAATCTAATTTTAATCTTCATAAATATGTTAGATTTGATCTAAGAAGATTTATAATTGATTATTATTGAAACTATTTCAATTACATGAACCTGTTTAGATTAGATCTAAAGTAGATTCATGTTTATATTACTTGCATATTGATTATGAATCAAATATGCAATGTGGTTGATAGAACCATGTTGTAAAAATATTTTATAAATATAAAAACTATTTTCAAAAAGCCAAATCTCAACCCTCAGCCTAAAACTTAATTAAGAATTAAGAAGTTGTTTGATTAGGTTTTAGAATTGTAAATTAATGATCCTATGACACGAATCATAACACATTGGGTTAATGGGTTAGTGGAGATTAGGTCCATTAATTGGGTTAGACCTAGAGTTAGATTAAAGAATGGATTTAATTAGAGAATTGATTAAATTTAATTAATTGTTGTCTTAGATTAGGTCAAGGATTCTCTAGATCAATTGCAATAGTTGTAGTTGTTCAAGTCCATGTCTTTAACAAGACTTAAGATAGACTTAATTCTTGGCTACGTGGTCTAGCACGAACTATTAGGTTGATCTAATTAAAACTAATTAAATCAATTGATGTCTAAGGTAAACTAGACCAATGGTTTTTAATTGGCAGCCCGCTTATCTAGCTATTTCTGATGGTGTCTAAGGTAAGCCTGGCAAATCCTTCCACTGATCGAACTTATCTGGCCTCTTGGTGAGATTATGTTTTGATCAGATCGCTTAATAATTCAAGCTGACCCATGTCAGCTAGGTAAATTAGTTTGACTGATTTTGGTGCTCCTAGACCAGCCTATTAATGTTCTCCTTAAGCTAACTTGGTGAAGTTAGTAGGAAGATCATGACAAGCTGGTTAATCTGACCTACTTGCTTCTATAAATTAAATCCTCTAAAATTATTAGATCCCTAAAATGAAATAGTTATGTGATAACTGGATCATAGCCTTCCATTAAAGTGGATGATAATGAGTCCATCAGTTGGATAATCATTAGAGGCCCAATGGCTCGGAGCTTATCGATTGATGGAATTATCATTCATTATATGATCTCTTGGATACATCTTTCTAAATGATGGTCAGGTGGGCTAACCAAAGTTGGGCCTGATCATTCATTGGTTGGATGGACCAAGTATGGTCATGTTAATGGTTGGACCTAACCGGATCCTTTTCTGAGAAGACCAAAGCCAACTGATCAGGGCCTGGGATAAAATTTAATTACTAAAAATTATTTAGAGAAATAATTAGTTATGAACCTACCCTTAGATGTACATGGGTGGGCCAACCAAAGTTGGACTCGTATACAATCTTTGTGGATTCTAGTATCCGCTAAGAAATTTGGATATTTTCTCGAATTAGAGGTAGAGACTATTAATTCGAATAAAATAGTAGGAGAAACTTTTTGCTTAAAGTTCAAATCTTTAGATTTAATGAATCAATTACTAATTAGGTTTTGATTTTTCTTTGTGCAGACATGGCCACTTTTCTATCGCTCCAATCATTGTCGGACAATGATAAGTTGGTGGGATCCAACTTCAGTAGCTGGTACCGAAAGTTGAAGATTGTCCTAGAGCATGAACGGATCCTACAGCTGAGGAGCCAACTACCAATGCACGTGGAATAGTCAGAGATACTTATCAGAATTGGCTCAGTGACTGAATCATGGTGCACTGCATTATGTTGGCTATGATGAGCGATGAGTTCAGTCGTAGGTTTGAGATAGCTTAGCCAAATAAAATGCTCCAAGTGTTGGAGGTTCTTTTGGCACACCGGATGACATTGAGAGGCACAAGACTAGTTGTGCCATTTTCAATGCCAGAATGTAGGATGGAGCCTCTATCACTGATCATGTACTGTATATGATCGAGCTGATAGAGCGCTTGAGCAAACTTGGCTTTTTCTTGCATGAATAACTTACAAAAGATGCAATACTAAACTTGTTTCCAAAATCCTATCTCCCTTTTCTTACTCATTACAGAATGACAAAGTCTGAAGTAAACTACCATGACTTACTGGGGTTACTTCAAAACTTTGAGAAGGATCATCAGCTCCATAAAGAGTCGGTGAACTTAGTGGGAGGTTCGTCTTCTGATTCTCGACCCTTTAGAAAAGGGAAGAAGAACAAGAAGAAGAAAATAAAGAAGGTGCTAGTTCAGGTTGGGACATCAATGCAGGGCCAGACCACGAAGATCAAGCCTAAAAAGGGTCAAGCTGAATGCTTCTTTTGCAAGAAGCAGGAGCACTGAAAGAAAAACTGTTCTTAATACATTACCTCCTTGGATCCGAATAGGTAGAGAAAGAAGCAAGCTGTTGCTGGGCAAGGTATTTATATGATAACTCCTTGCAATTTCTTTATTTATGATATTACTGATTGGGTATTGGATACCGATAGCCTTTACCATATTTGCAATTCGTTATAGGGGTTACAGGTTAGTAGAAGATTTGAGCAAGGCGAGAGATTCCTAAACGTTGGAGATGGAAGACCAGTTTTAGTTCTAGCTTTAGAAATTTTGAAACTTGTATTTGAATCTCATACCATTGTTCTTAGTGATTGTCATTTCTTTCCTAGTTTCTTTTTAAATATCATTTCTGTAGGCCTTTTGGCCATGAATAATTATGAAATTTTAATAAAAAAATGAGTTTGTAATGTCATTATGAATGATGTTACTGCTTTCTATGGACAATTAAACAATGGTGTATATATGTTATTACAACTTGTTAATATAGTCTATTCTATTGGCAAGCATCCTAGATTAGATAGTATATCAGATATCTACTTATGACACTGTAGGCTAGGTAATATAAATAAGAACAAGATAAACAGATTGACTCAAGAGAAAATCCTCGAAGTCAATGATTATGAATTACTTCCAACCTGTGTCCTATCTTTTTGGTAAAATGACCAAGTCACCTTTTATTGGAAAAGGTAAGAGAGCCAATGAGCTCTTAGATCTAGTACATACTGATGTATGTTGACCAATGAGCATAAGTGCCAGAGGTAGATATGTCCACTTCATCACTTTCATAGATAGTCTATCCAAATATGGATATGTCTATTTGATGAAATATAAGTCGAATTCTTTTGAAATATTTAAATAATTTTGAAGTAAAGTAGAAAAATAAACTAGGAAGAGTATTAAAACTCTTTGATCTGATCGAAGAGGAGAATACCTTTTTGGTGAGTTTCTCACATATCTAGGAGAGAATAAAATTCTCTCCCAATTGACTCCTCCTGGAACACTATAGCATAATGGTGTGTCTGAAAGGAGGAATCAGACTTTGTTAGATATGATCCAATTCATGATGGGATTTGCCAGCTTGTCGATATCCTTCTGAAGATATGCACTCGAATCAGCTTGTTATCTATTAAATAGGATTCCAAGTAAGTCTATAGTTAAAACCCCATATGAGATATGGACAGGGTGTAAGCCAGCACTTTCACACCTTAGGATTTGGTGGTGCCCGACTTATGTCAAATGATTAGTTACAGACAAACTTGGACCTAGGTCTGACAAGTGTACATTCATAGGATACCAAAAAGAGACCAAAGGATACTATTTCTACCATGCTAATGAACAAAAGGTGTTCGTCAGCCTTAGGAAAATCTTTTTGAAAAAGTAATTCCTTGGTGAGGGAACTATTGCCTCTAAGGTTGAACTTGATGAAGTTCAATACGTAGAAAGTCCGACATAGAATGTGGAACCTAGGTCAGATTTGATCAGATCAGATTTGAAGCCTAGTGAATTCACACCATTAAGGCGATCCGATAGAGTACCGCACCATCCGAACAGATACTATGGATTCTTGGTCCAAGATGGTGATCCCATCGAACACGATGAGAACAATGAGGACCCGATCACTTATATGGATGCGATGTAGAGATCCAACTCTAAGAAATGGCTAAAAGTCATGAGATCCAAAATGGATTCCATGAAGGTCAATGATGTATGGACATTAGTTAACCCATCTGAAGGGGTTAAATCCATTGGATGTAAATGGATCTTCAAAAGAAAGAGGAATGTAGATGGAAAGGTGGAGACTTGTAAAGTCCATCTAGTTGCCAAGGGGTATCGTCAACATTATGGTATTGACTATGATGAGATGTTCTCTCCATGGCAATGCTCAAGTCCATTCGGATCATGCTTGCCATTGCTGTCCATCTAGACTATGAGATCTGGCAGATGGATGTGAAGACAGCTTTCCTAAGTGGAGAGCTGATCGAAGAGGTGTATATAATACAACCCGAAGGATTCACATCCATAGATGAGTCCAAGGTGTGCAAGCTTCAGAGATCCATTTATGGATTGAAGCAGACATCTTGGAGTTGGAACATGCATTTTGATAAAGTGATCAAAATGTATGGCTTTGTTAAGAATGGAGAAGAACCCTGCATTTACAAATGGGCAAATGGTCCAATAGTGGTATTTTTTATTTTGTACGTGGATGACATTCTCTTAATTGAAAATGATATCACCTCACTACAAAGAATAAAAGTCTGGTTGTCATCATAGTTCTCAATGAAGGACTTGGGTGAAGCATCCTACATCCTAGGGATGAAGATCTATAGGGATAGATCTAAAAGGATGGTTGGTATATCCCAGTCCACATACATAGAAACTGTGCTGAAGAGGTTCAGCATGGAGAATTCAGAAAAGGGCTATCTTCCGATAGGCCAAAAAATTTCTCTTTAAGAAGGATTGTCCGACTACTCTTGAAGAGAGAGAGAGTATGAGTAGAATCCCATATGCTTCGGTAGTGGTGTTTATTATATATGCAATGATATGTACGAGATCAGACATGGCATACTCACTAAAAGTGGTGAGTAGATACCAGTCTGATCCTAGAAAAAATCACTGGAAGATGGTTAAAACCATCCTTAAGTATTTAAGAAATACTAAGGACCAATGGTTGGTTTATGGTGAGTCAGATCTGAAGCTTGTAGAATTTACAGACTTCAGCTTTCAATCTGACCATGATGACAGTAAAAGTGTGTCGGGGTATATCTTTACTCTAAATGGTGGAGCCATTTGTTGAAAAAGTTCCAAGCAACATACAGTGACTGACTCTATTTGCGAAGTAAAGTGCATGGCGGCATCAGATGCAACAAAGAAAGCTGTATGGCTGAGGAAGTTCATCACCGAGCTTGGAGTAGCATCCTCCATTGATGGTCCAATCCTGCTTTACTATGACAGCACTAGTACCACAGCTTAGGCAAAGGAATCGAAGGCACACCAGCGGACAAAGCACATTCTGCATCGCTTTCATTTGGTCTATGAGATCATGGATCATGGTGATGTCGATCTTCAGAAGATCGATGGAAAGGAGAACCTAGCCAACCTCTTCACTAAAGGCTTGAAAATCAAGGAGTTCGACAACCATAAGTCGAAGATGGGTATTAGATATTGTGCCGAGTGGCTTTAGGACAAGTGGAAGTTGTTGAAAATTGTGTTCCAAATCCAATCGTCAGCCTATTAATGGTTGAGCTATTTTATAATTATAATTAATTTATTAATTAATAAAAATATTTTAGCATCTTTTTCATCATAAGTTTATATTTTTTAATGAGCTCCATTGTTGTGATGAAGTCCTTAGGACTATTTAGTTTTGATAAAGAGAGAATTTATCGATTAGTTCTTAAATGGGTTCATGACCAAATGATAGGCTATTAATTAGGACAACGCATCTATCGAGCATAGGTCACTATATGCCATATAGGTTGGTTATCCTCTTAACTAAGAAGTATGGAGACACTGGTATGGCATATAGGTGAGATGTATGGATACATTATCATTGAACGTGACCAACTCCAGAGCATTCTACTATCAAGAATGTCTCTGATGGGATATAGATATAAATATCCCTTAGACCTGAGATCACCTCAGTGACTTGCAAGCAACTCACTGTGCTTTGGTACCGAACTAACTAAATTAATAATTTAGCAATGGAAGGCTTCTGGGCATAGTTAAGTACTTACAAAGTTAGAGTGTGATCAAGATGGAATTGACCACTTTAAGAGTTGGAGAAGAATGTATCACTGTATTTCAATATAGCAAAACCCTGGTAAGGATAATCCATCAAATGGATTTGATATTTTGAAATACAATGTAGACAAGTTGATCAGAGTTGACAGTTGAACTCTGAGGTATCCTATGAGCATTATGGTCAAGGGGATGAATTATATGAAAACTATATCTGCATGGGTTCTAAGGATGGTGTTCTACACCTTCAACCTGTCCGACTGTCGGATATCATTGCTAGATGGTCACTTTGATTGGTACAAAAATTTATTTCTATGCTATCGGCTTAGGTTCGGACCTATGAGGTCACACACGTTAGAGCTTATGATCTGATCGGATGGTTGATCAATAATTAAGAATTATTCTAGGGTTAAACAATCAATACGATTGGTGTTTAACCTAGTACAAGTGTTGCAGGAGGATCGATTAGTAATTAAATTACTAATTGACTTAATTTGATTAAGTCAATAGACTGAGATTAAGTCTAATTAAATATAATTTAATTAAATTTAATTTGGACTTGATTGGATCAAGTTCAATTGGTTTATTGGATAAGCCAAGTACAAGGAAGAACTAGTCCTAGTCTAACTATGATTCGGATTAACCCAATTTTCTAATTTGACTAGAAAATAAATCAAACTTTAATCTAATTTAATCTGATCTAATAAGTTCTTAAATGGGTTAGATCCTTATTTAATTGGATTAGTTTAATCTTAATTTTATTTGGTTAAAAGATCTTGTTTAACCAAGTCAAAATAGGAGTCCTAGTATGACTAGGACTTCCTATCACTTGCGCCACTTAATCCTCATGCTCCATGCCCTTTTTATTTTATTTTTTACATAAAAATTCTCCACTCCCATGGCTTCTCATGCCCTCTTTCTCTCCTCCTTTTCTCATAAGGTAATTTGTTGGAAGACCAAGTCAAAAGAGGAGTTAGTTTTGCTTAGAATTCTATGAGATAGAATCCTTATTGACCAAAATATCTTTCCTTGAGTGTCACCCCCTCTTTTAATTAATTCTTCTCTTATTCCATGAAAAAAATCTCCTTTTTTATGCATCCAAGAGTTGGGCGCCCCAACAACTTCTCATGTTTGGACATTCCTAGTCTAAAATTTTGATCTAACTTAGACTATTCTTTTTCTCTATTTATTGGATGAATTTTATTTTAATTTTTTCATGAAATATAGAGCATTGGGAGAGGTTTGGGATGTACAAAAATTAGAGGAAGAGGATCCTTGGGCATGGGAGTTCCATAGGCACCAAACTAGGTATCTAGTTGAGAGAAAAGAGAAGAAGAAGAGGGTCTTCTTCTAAGGCTGTTTTATTTTCAATCTTTCCTTCTTTTTTTGAGTTCTTTCTGAGAGAGTCTCAGATCAGTAAATTTTTATCTTTCTTCTCATATTTTAGAGAGTCCAAATTTTGAGGAATGGAGCATTGGATCGACCGTCGAAGAAGGATCAGCACAGTACAAACATACTGTGCTGATTTCCTGCATCGGACTTCATATCAGAGATCGTAGGCTCGTGTGGATGACTCCTAGAGGTCGGATGTGTGTATGACTCGTGACATCATTCTTAAGCCTGGATCAGCAAGTTAGAATGTCTAACTTGCTCAGATAATAGATATGATCTATAAACTTCATACCTGCATTTGATGTAGTGTAGATCTAGGTTGATTTGATCAACCTTTTCTTTCTTGTTTGATTTTAATTTTTGATTTAATATCATGCTTTGATCATGTAATAGATTTGAGATTTAGGTGTTTACATATTTATTTAAATAAATATTTAATTTATTTAAGTCTTTTGCTGTAAGATCTTGAAAAAGTTTCAAGATCTACCTGTAAAATCCTAGATCAAGAATCCTAAAAAACCTTCAACTCATGCTGAGGGAAGTCCAAGTTCAACTGGAATAATGGCTTCAGTTTCAAAAGCTAGGGCAAATAGAGTCTTTCTAGTTGGCAATCTTTGAGTGGTTATATAAGCCCAAAACACATGATAGGATTCATCCATCCATGTTCTGTTCACTCTCTTGAGTCTTGCTTTTATCCTCTGCAATAGTGTCCTATTGGTTATCTCTGCTTCACCATTCGCTTGAGGATGGGCCATAGATGTGAAATGATGGAAGATGTTCAAGTCCTCACAGAATTCAACAAACTTTATCCTTGCAAATTGGTATCCATTATTAGTGATCAAAGTTCGTGGTAGGCCGAACTTGCATACTATTAACTTCCAAATGAAGTCCTGTACTTTAGCTTCAATGATCTTCGTTAGGGGCTCAGCCTTAATCCATTTCGTGAAGTAGTCTCCTACTTCTAAAAAAAAAATTTCCTATCTAGATGCCACAAAAAATAGTCCGAGCATATCCATTTTATACTGTGCAAATAATCATAGAGCACTTAGGGGTGTGAACTGGAAAGCTGGCTGCCTTTGAATATTAGCATTCTTTTGATATTGGTCCCATTTCTTTACATAATGAACTACATCTTATTGCATGGTTGGCCAATAATATGCTTGCCAAAGCAGCTTATATGATAATGATCTAGCTCTAAGGTGGTTTTCACATACTCCTTCATGAACTTTTCTTAAGGCATAATCAGCTTTAGATGATCGGAGGTACTTGAGAAGTGGCAAAGAGAAAGACCTCTTATATAATTTGTTCTCATATAAGACATAGCAGGAGGCCTGATTTCTCAATTTTTGAGCTTCTTTGGGATCTCTGAGGAGGATGTCATCTTTAAGATATATGATTAATGGGTTGATCCAACTAGGCTCAGGATCCACCTGCATTATTGGTTGGGATTCCTCTGAACTAGGGTACTAAAGAACTTTAAAGAAAACTTTCTTGGGCAACCCATTCGGAGCTAAAGTAGCCAGCTTGGATAGGAGGTTGGCCCTAGAATTCTCTGCTCTTAGGATCTACTAAATGTCAAAATTACTGAAGGCCAAAGTTAGACTTTTCACTTTATCTAGATACTTCTTCATACTTTCCTCCAGGGCTTCATAGTTACCATTGACTTGCCCTACCATCAATTATGAATTACTATAAACTTTCACTTGATCCATCCCTAATTCTTTGGTGATTCTCAATCCTATGATCAGAGCCTCATATTCTACTCCATTATTGGTAGCAGAAATTTAAAGCACAATGCGTATTCGATAATAATTTCATCTAGATTGATAAGAATCAAACCTGCACCTACCCCAAAAGCATTAGATGAACCATCGACATGCAAAGCCCAAAAATCTTTAGGAAGGTCTACTTTCTCTTTAGGAATGTTTGGTTGTAAATTGGAAGTGTTGACTTCTTGCTGCTCGAGTTTGGCTAGGTCAGGAATGGTGCATTCTATCATAAAATCAGTCAATATTTGAGTTTTAATTGATGGCCAAGGTTGAAACTTAATATCAAATTTAGTGAGCTCAATCGCCCACTTTGTTACTCTCCCAGAAGTATCTGGCTGGTGAAGAACTATTTTTATTGGTTGGTCGATGAGGATTGTTATTGTGTGCCCCTAAAAATAAGTTCGGAGCTTTTTAGGTGCAATCAACAAAGCATAGGTCGGCTTTTCTAATTTAGTATACTATGTTTCCGCATCCCTTAGAACTCGACTTATATAGTAGATTGGCTTTTAAACTTTCACCTCCTCTCTGATTAGGACTGCTTTAATGGCCATAAGAGATACTACCAGGTATAGGAACAACTCTTCACCAAATCTAGACTTGGCAAGGAGGGGAGGTGAGCTGAGATATTTCTTTAATTCTTCAAAAATTTACTGACATTATGGGATCCAACAGAAGTTCTTTGGTTGTTTGATAATGATGCGTGCTAATCTATCACTATGGCAAGTACACTAGTCGATCAAGTAATAAAGTATGTGAGTAGAGTATCGTTCCTAAAGGATTGAAAAATAAGTACTAAAAATATTCTTTCCTAAGCTTTATTTGTTGAAAATTATGTTCCAAAGCCAATTATCAGCCTATTGATGGTTGAGCTATTTTGTAATTATAATTAATTTATTATTTAATAAAAAAATATTTTGGCATCTTTGTCATCATAAGTTTATATCTTCTAATGAACTCCATTGTTGTAATGAAGTCTTTAGGACTGTTTAGTTTCGATAAAGCAAGAATTTATCGATTAGTCCTTAAACGGATTCATGATCAAATGATAGGTTGTTAATTAGGAGGTTGCTATATGCCATATAGGTTGGTTGTCCTCTTAACCAAAGAGTGTGAAGATACTTGTATGGTATATAGGTGAGATGTATGGGTACATCATCATTGAACATGATCAACTTCAGAGCATTCTGCTATCGAGAATGTCTCTGATGGGATATAGGTATAGGTATCCCTTAGACCTGAGATCACCTCAGTGACTTGCAAGCAACTCACTGTGTTTGGTACTGGACTAACTGAATTTTTAATTCAGCAATGGAAGGCTTCTGGGCACAGTTAAGTACTTGCAAAGTTGGAGTATGATCAAGATGGAATTGATCACTCCAAGAGTTGGAGAAGAATGTATCACTATATTTCAATATAGCAAAATCTTGGCCAGGATAATTCATCAGATGGATTTGATATTTTGAAATACAATGTGGACAATCTGATCAGAGTTGACAATTAAACTCTGAGATGTCCTATGAGCACTGTGGTCAAGGGGATGAATTATATGAAAACTATATCCACATAGGTTCTAAGGATGGTGTTCTACACCTTCGACCTATCCGACCGTCGGATATCATTGCTTGATGATCTCTTTGATTGGTATAAAAATTTATTTCTATGCTATCGACTTATATTCAGACCTATGAGATCACACACATTAGAGCTTATGATCTGATCGGATGGTTGATCAATGATTAAGAATCATTCTAGGGTTAAACAATCAATACGATTGGAGTTTAACCTAGTGCATGTGTTACAGGAGGATCGATTAGCAATTGAATTACTAATTGACTTAATTTGATTAAGCTAATATATTGAGATTAAGTTTAATTAAATATAATTCAATTAGATTTAGTTTGGACTTGATTGGATCAAGTCCAATTAATTTGTTGGATAAGCCAAGTGCAAGGAAGAACTAGTCCTAGTCTAACTAGGATTCAGATTAACCCAATTTTTTAATTTGATTTGAAAATAAATCAAAATTAAATCTAATTTAATTAAGTCCTTAAATGAGTTAGGGTCTTATTTAATTATGTTAGTTTAATCTTAATTTTATTTGGTTAAAAGATCTTGTTTGACCAAGTCAAAATAGGAGTCCTAGTGTGACTAGGACTTTCTATCACTTGCGCCACTTAATCATCATGCCCCATGCCCTTTTTTGTTTTATTTCTTACATGAAAACTCTCCACTCCTATGGCTTCTCATGCCCTCTTTCTCTCCTTTTCTCATAAGGCAATTTGTTGGAAGACCAAGTCAAAAGAGGAGTTAGTTTTGCTTAGGATTCTATGAGATAGAATTCTTGTTGACCAAAACATGTTCCCTTGAGTGCCGCCCCTTCTTTTAATTAATTCTTCTCTTATACCATGAAAATAATCTTTTTTTTTGTGCACCCTCCCTTGTTGGTCCACGCCAATAATTGTAGAGGAGGTGCCCAAGAGTTGGGTGCCCCAACAACTTTCCATGTTTGGACATTCCTAGTCTAAAATTTTGATCTAACTTTGACTCTTCTTTTTCTCTATTTATTGGATGAATTTTATTCTAATTCTTTCATGTAATATATAACTTTTGGAGAGGTTTGGGGTGTGAAAATATTATAGGAAGAGGGTCCTTGGGCGTGGGGGTTCCATAGGCACCAAACTAAGTGTCTAGGTGAGAGAAAAGAGAAGAAGAAGAGGGTCTTCTTCTAGGGCTATTTTATTTTCAATCTCTCCTTCTTTTTTTAAGTTTTTTCTAAGAGAGTCTTAGATCAGTAAATTCTCATCTTTCTTCTCATATTTTGGAGAGTCTAAATTTTAAAGAATGGAGCATCGGATCGACCGTCGAAGAAGGATCAGCATAGTACTAATATGCAGTGCTGATTTCCTGCATCGATCTTCATATCAGAGATCGTAGGCTCATGTGGATGACTCCTAGAGGTCGGACACATGTGCAGCTCATGACATCATGCTCTAGCCTAGATTAGGAAGTTAGAATGTCTAACTTGCTCAGGTATTAGATATGATTTATAAACTTCATACCTGCATTTGATGTAGTGTAGATCTAGGTTGATTTGATCAATCTTTTACTTTCTTATTTGATTTTAATTTTTAATTTAATATCATGCCTTGATTATGTAATAGATCTAAGATCTAAGTATTTACATATTTATTTAAATAAATATTTTATTTATTTAACTCTTTTACTATAAGATCTTGAAAAAGTTTTCAAGATCTACCAATAAAATTCTAGATCTGATTCCTTCAATTGGTATCAGAGTTAGATTGTTATTACATGATTTTTTTTGTATGTTTAGATTATTTCTTAGATTAGATCTAATTTATAATTTAATTAATAAATCTAAATTTTTTAAAAAAAATTTAGATCTCACGAACTGTCATAAAGTTGTCCTATTGTAAGGTTTATCCCTTACAGTCAAAAGATTGTCTTAGTTCATGATGATCTGACTCCAATCATAAATTTATTAGATTTAATCTAATTTTATTAATAATTTAATAGATTTAAAATAATTTTAAATCTAGAAATAAAATATTTTAGATTATATGGACTGCCATAAGATTGTCCTGCTGTAAGGTTTATCCCTTAAAGTGAATAGGTTGTCCTAGTTCGTGCTGATCTAAAATATTGATCATAAAATTTTAGATTAGATCTAATAAATTTTATAATCTAACTAAAAATATTTTAATCTAATTTTAATCTTCATAAATATATTATATTTGATCTAGAAAGATTTATGATTGATTATTATTAAAATTATTTCAATTACATGAACCTATTTAGATTAGATCTAAAGTAGATTCATGTTTATGTTACTTACATATTGATTATAAATCAAACATGCAATTTGGTTGATAGAATCATGTCATAAAAATATTTTATAAATATGAAAATTATTTTCGAAAAGCCAAACACCAACCCTCAGCCCAAAACTTAATTAAGAATTAAGAAGTTGTTTGATTAGGTTCTAGGATTGTAAATTGAAGATCCTATGACATGAATCATAACACATTAGGTTAATGGATTAGTGGGGATTAAGTCTATTAATTGGGTTAGACCTAAGGTTAGATTAAAGAATGGACTTAATTAGAGAATCGACTAAATCTAATCAATTATTGTCATAGATTAGGTCAAGGATTCTCTATATCAATTGCAATAGTTGTAGTTGGTGAAGTCCATGTCTTTAACAAGATCCAAGATGGACTTGATTCTTGGCTACGTGGTCTAGTACGAACTGTTAGGTTGATCTAATTGAAACTAATTAAACAATGGAATAGTTATATGATAACTGGATCATAGCCTTCCATTAAAGTGGATGATAATGGCCCGGAGCTTATCAATCGATGGAATTATCATTCATTATATGATCTCTTGGATACATCTTTCTAAATGGTGGTTAAGTGGGCCAACCAAAGTTGGGCCTAATCATTCATTGGTTGGATGGATCAGGTATGGTCATATTAATGGTTGGATCTAACTGGACCCTTTTCTGAGAAGGCCAAAGCCAACTGATCAGGGCCTGGGGCAAAATTTAATTACTAAAAATTATTTAAAAAAATAATTAATTATGAACCTATCCTTAGATGTACGTGGATGGGCCAACCAAAGTTGGGCTCGTGTACAGTCTATGTGGATTCTTGTACGCACTAAGAAATTATGGTAATTCCTCAAATTGGAAGTAGAGGCTACCAATTCGAATAAAATAGTAGGAGAAACCTTTTTATTAAAGTCCAAATCTTTAGTTTTAATGAATCAATTACTGATTAGATTTTGATTTTTCTTTGTACAGACATGGCCACTTTCTTATCGCTCTAATCATTATTGGACAATGATAAGTTGGTGGGATCCAACTTTGGTAGCTAGTACCAAAAGTTGAAGATTGTCCTGGAGCATGAACGGATCCTATATATGCTGATGGATCTTGCACTTGAGGAGCTAGCTGCCAATGCACGTAAAAAAATCAGAGATACTTATCAGAAGTGGCTCAGTGATTGAACCATGGTGCGCTGCATTATGTTTGCTACGATGAGTGATGAGTTTAGTCGTAGGTTTGAGACAGCTCAGCCAAATGAATTGCTCCAAGTGTTGGAGGATTCTTTTGGTACATCCGATGACGTTAAGAGACACAAGACTAGTTGCATAATCTTTAATGCCAGAATGTGGGACGAAGCCTCTAACATTGATCATATACTGTACATGATCGAGCTGATAGAGTGCTTGAGCAAACTTGGCTTTTTCTTGCATGAACAACTTGAAAAAGATGCAATATTGAACTCACTACCAAAGTCCTATCTCCCTTTCCTTACTCATTATAGAATGACAAAGCCTGAAGTAAACTACCATGGCTTACTGGGGTTTCTTCAAAATTTTGAGATGGATTACCAGCTCCATAAAGAGTCGGTGAACTTATTGGGAGGTTCATCTTCTGGCTCTCGACCCTTAAGGAAAGGGAAGAAGAACAAGAAGAAGAAAACATAGAAGATGCAAGTTCAGGCTAGGACATCAGTGTAGGGCTAGACCAGGAAGATCAAGCCTGATAAGAGTCAAGATGAATGCTTCTTTTGCAAGAAGCAAGGGCACTAGAAGAGGAACTATCCTCAGTACATTGCCTTCCTAGATCTGCACAGGCAGAGAAAGAAGCAAGCTGTTGCTGGATAAGATATTTATATGATAACTCCTTACAATTTTTCTATTTATGATATTACTAATTGGGTATTGGATATCGGTAGCCCTTACCATATTTGCAATTCGTTGTAGGGGTTGCAGGTCAGTAGAAGATTCGAGCAAGATGAGAGATTCTTAAACGTTAGAGATGGAAGACCGGTTCTAGATTTAGAAATTTAGAAATTTGTATTTGAATGTCATACCATTGTTCTTAGTGATTGTCAATTCTATCCTAGTTTCTTTTTAAATATCATTTATATAAGCCTTCTGGCCATGAACAATTATGAAATTTTAATAAAAAAATGAGTTTGTAATGTCATTATGTATGGTGTTACTGCTTTCTGTGGATAATTGAACAATGATGTATATATGTTATCACAATCTGTTAATGTAGTCTATTCTACTAGCAAGCATCCTAGATTAGATAGTATAACAGATATCTACTTATGGCACTGTAGGCTAGGTCATATAAATAAGAATAGGATAAACAAATTGACTTAAGAGGGAATCCTCGAAGTCAATGATTGTGAATCACTTCCAACCTGTGAGTCCTGTCTTCTTGGTAAAATGACCAAGTCACCTTTTACTCGAAAACGTGAGAGAGCTAATGAGCTCTTAGGTCTAGTACATACTGATGTATGTAGACCAATGAGCACAAGTGCTAGAGGTGGATATGTCTACTTCATCACTTTCATAGATGATCTATCCAGATATGGATATGTCTATCTGATAAAACATAAGTCGGATTCTTTTGAAATGTTCAAATGATTCCAAAGTGAAGTAGAAAAATAAACTGAAAAGAGTATTAAAACTCTTCGATCTAACTGAGGAGGAAAATACCTTTCTGGTTAGTTTCTCACATATCTAGGAGAGAATGAAATTCTCTTCCAATGGACTCCTCCTGAAACACCACAGTATAATGGTGTCTCTGAAAGGAGGAATCGGACGTTGTTAGACATGGTCCATTCCATGATGGGATTTGCTAGCTTGCCGATATTCTTCTAGGGATATGCACTCAAATCAACTTATTATCTATTAAATAGGATTTCAAGTAAGTCTGTAGTTAAAACTCCATACGAGATATGGAAAGGGCGTAAGCCAGCACATTCTCACCTTAGGATTTGGAGGTGCCCGGCTTATGTCAAATGGTTAGTTACAGACAAACTTGGACCTAGGTCCGATAAGTGTACATTCATAGGGTACCCAAAAGAGATCAAAGGATACTATTTCTACCATGCTGATGAACAAAAGGTGTTCGTCAACCTTAGAACAACCTTTTTGGAAAAGGAGTTTCTTGGTGAAGGAACCATTGCCTCTAAGGTTGAACTTGATGAAGTTCAATGGATAGAAAGTCCGACACAAAATATTGAATCTAAGTCAGATTTGATCAGATCAGATCCGAAGCTTAGTGAACCCATCCTATTAAGGCAATCCGGTAGAGTACCACACCATCCGAACAGATACTATGGATTCTTGATCCAGGATGGTGATCCCATCGAACTTGATGAGAATGATGAGGACCTGATCACTTATATGGATGCGATGTAGAGATCCGACACTAAAAAATGGCTAGAAGCCATGAGATCCGAAATGGATTCTATTGGGGAAAAACCCCGCTCCTGTCGAAGTTCAGTTCGATGCTCAGCTTAACGCAATTGGTAGCCACGGAAGAGCTTCAGCGGTCGGGTCTTAGTCGAATTCCCCCAAGCTTCTCCTTCGATCGAACTTCTTCAGAAGCTGAACTCTTACAACCGACCGAACTACTCAGCGATCGAGCTTCTTTGGACTCCTAGCGATCAGGCTTTAGCCAAACTCCTCAGCGGTTGAGCTCCTTCGGACTCCCAGCAGCTGAGCTTCAGTCGAACTCTCGTAAGAGCCAAACTCCCTCCATTCTCTTCCAGTCAGACGCCTGCGGGAGCCGAACTATCTCCAAGCTTCTCCTTCGATCAAACTTCTTCAGGAGCTGAACTCCTCCCAGGCATCTCCTTCGGTTGGACTTCTTCAGGAGCCGAACTCCTCTTAGACATCCCCTTCGATCGATCGAGCTCCTTCCAAACTCTCCAACGATCGAGCCTTAGCCGCACTCCTCGAGCCAGATGCCTATGGGAGCCAAACTCCTTCCAAGCTTCCTCTTTAGGAGTCCGAACTTCTTTAAAATTGATATATGTTGAAGTCCACCAATCAATGCCTACTTTCTCAGAGCTACGACTATTAAATCTAGATGAATGGTCACCATCTATCTGCCACAGGCGACGCGATCGAATGACATAGCCACCACTATTGGCGATACCACTCTCTTCGTAACCAGTCCCATGCGGCCCACGACCCATCAGTATGGCTGCCATTATCCGCCTGATGATGCCTTCCTCTCCATACCGGACTCCATGTGGCCCCGAGCGGCTCGCTACCAGGCAGTATGGTCGTCACCATTAATCAAGCTCCGCCTATAAAAGGATCCTTCAGATACGCTAACTCTAAGCTCTAAGCTCTCCTCTTCTTCTCTAAACTCTACTAAACTCATTCTAGAGCACTCCATATCTATTGGCAAAAGCTAACTTGATCGTCGGAGAGTCCTACCGGAGCCATCCCCCACCGACTCTGGACAGGACTTTATTTTGCAAGTCCCCAACGGTGACCTCGTCGGCCTCCACTCCAGCTGATTTCAACGACAACCAATTTTTGTACCAATAGATTTGGCGCTAGAAGGAGGGCCGCCTCTGTTCTTGAGGTGTTCTTGAGGCCTCCTTATTCTTAAAGGAGTGCTCAGTGACGATCTCTCTCTAGAGATCTTCCTCTTTCCTCTCCAGAGTTCTTTTCCAAGAGAAAATGCCTCCCAAGAGAGCTTCGACTCAGCGATCGACGGCCTCCACGCCAGATCCATCTGCTCCGACTTTAGCCCCGGTAGCTCAGGTTCCACCTGTACCCACGGTAGATGTGGAGTAGTGCAACCTGCTTGTCTGGCAGGTCCGTGGCCTCACGGAGGTAATGTAGGCTATACAATAGCCCCTGGCAGTGACTCCACCAGGAAACCCACCATCGGGATGTTGAAAATCGATCCCAAGGAAGAGTACTTGGGCCAGCATACCCATCACCCTTGAGAAGGAGAAATAGAGAGTCAAGGATCCATATTCGGATTATAGTTCTCCTCTGGGGGAGACCTTCCCCATTTGTAGTCGAAAGCCTCCCAAGATCTGCAACCAAGATAATGCCCTCGATCACAGACTACGGGAGATGGACCGATGGATTGAAGAGCTCGACCACGTCGCTCCGGCTCATTATGCCGACGTCCACACTGGTCCTCCTTTCTCCCTCCGAATTATGTAAGAGCCCATCCCACCAAACTTCAAGCTTCCTCAATTCAAAAGCTACGATGGAACTTTTGATCCAGTTGATAATCTAGAGGCCTTCCGAACCATGATGCTACTCCACAGTGTTTCAGACGCCAAACTATGTTGAGCCTTCCCATCTACTTTAAAGGGAGCAATGAGAAACTGGTACTCGATGTTGAAGTCGGGTATAATCTTCTCTTTTGATCAGATGAGCCGTCAGTTCGTGGCTCACTTCATCAGTAGCCGACGTCTGCACCGAGGTTTAAATTTTCTGATGAATGTCAAGCAGAAGCAGGAGGAATCCATTCGGACTTACGTCATCTGATTTAACATTGCAGCATTGGAGGTCCGGGACCTACACTAGTCTGTTGCGATGGCCGCACTCAAGGGTGGCCTTCGAAAGAATGATTTGCTGTTCTTTCTGAAAAAAAAGTATCCCAGGGACTTCGTCGATCTGCTAGCTTGGGCCGAGGGATATACCCATGCGGACGAAGCTTTCAAGTTGAAGGATGAAGAAGCCTTAAGAGAGCGGTAGGTGGACGAGTATAATAGATCCATCATCGATGAAGAGCCGAGCGAAGTTCGACCACGCTCATGGACTCCCTCTGAGCGCAGACAAGCCCGAACTCCTTGAGCTCGCCACCAAGAAAACTCCGATAGAAGGGCTTAAAGAAGTCCTCCTCCCAAAAGGTTCCACGACTACGCCCCCCTCAATGCTCCTCGAACTCAAATTTTTACTGAAATTAAGAACCAGTTGCCAAGACCAGAAGGATTATGATCTCCCCCAAACAAGCACAATCAAAGTAAGTACTGCCTCTACCATCGCGACCATGGCCACGACGTTGAGGAATGCATTCAGCTCTAATATGAAATTGAGGAGCTTATCAGAAAGGGACGGCTGGGTAAATTCCTTCGACGCCAGTCTAAAGCAGAAGAAGATCGACCAAGGGCACCATCGTAACCAAAAACGACAAGAATTCCGATCACATGAAAGGAGGTCGGCCGCCTCACGGCGTCATCAACATTACCTCTAGAAGGAGCTTGGTACATCAATGATTCATCATCTCCCAGCATCAAAGCCAAGAGAAGCATGCTCTAAATTGAGAAGGCCAGCATGAGATAGAGGAGGTCGTTCGGCCTGGAGCTTATCGCCTGAAGAAATGTGGAGGAACAATGCCCCCATGACCCTGAAATATAAAGAATTTGGGGATGTGCTGCTAGTAACTTTCTTTCAATAAAATTCTTTTCTTTCAATAATATTATTTTTGGATGCAAAAACTATGTGATGATAGGAAAGAATCAGTCAATAGTTGCCGTGTTAGGAACAGAAGGAGAACCTCATCCTAACACGAGCAGGTCAAAGATCATCAACCTCGGCCAGAGATAAGATCTCTCTCGAGTGACCGAGTCAACCTTGGCTAGAGATAAGATCTCTCCCAAGCGACCGTGGCAACCTTGGCCAAAGATAAGATCTCTCCCAAGCAATCATGGCAACCTCAGCTAGAGATAAGATCTCCCCCTGAGTGATCGACAACCTCGGCTAGAGATAAGATCTCTCCCGAGCGATCCGGCAACAACCTCGACTAGAGATAAGATCTCTCTTGAGCGACCAGGCAACCTCGGCTAGAGACAAGATCTCTCTCGAGCGATTGATCAACCTTGGCTAGAGATAAGATCTCTTCCAAGCGACCGTGGCAACCTCAGTCAGAGATAAAGATCTCTTTCGAGTGATCGTGGGCAACCTCAACTAGGAGATAAGATCTTTTCGAACGATCGAGTCAACCTTGGCCTAGAGATAAGATCTCTCCCAAGCAACCGTGACAACCTCGACTAGAGATAAGATCTCTTTCGAACGTCCGTGGCAATCTCAGCCAAGATAAGATCTCCTCTTGAGCGATCCAATCAACCTCGGCTAGGAGATAAGATCTCTCCGAGCGATCGCGTCAACCTCGATTAGCCAGAGATAAGATCTCCCCGAGCGACTAAGTCAACCTCGGCTAGAGATAAGATCTCTCCCGAATGATCGTGGCAACCTCGACTGCAGGAGATAAGATCTCCTTCCGAGCGACCCGTGATAACCTCGAGCGTAGGAGATAAGATCTCTCCTGAGGTGATCCGTGACAACCTCGGCCAGAAATAAAATCTCCTCGAGCGATCGAGTCAACCTCGCTAGAGATAAGATCTCTCTTCGAGCGACCGTGACAACCTCGGCTAGAGATAAGATCTCTTCGAGGCGATCGATAGCAACCTCTAAGATCTCTCCCGAGCAACCATTACAATCTTGGCTAAAGACAAGATCTCTCTCGAGCGTCCATATCAATCTCCGAGTTAACCTCGACTAGAGATAAGATCTCTCCGAGCGACCGTGGCAACCTCGGTCAGAGATAAGATCTCCCCGAGTGACCGGCCAACCTCGGCTAGAGATAAGATCTCTTTCGGCGATCGATCAACCTCGCTAGAGATAAGATCTCTCTCGAGCACCGTGAAACTGACAGAGATAAGATCTCCTAAGCGATCGGTCACCTCGGTTAGAATAGATCTCTGAGCTTGAAGAACCTATCATAGCCCTTAGGAACAGGAGGAGAACCTCGTCCTAACGCGAGCAAAGTCGAAGGCCTCGTTCACCTTAGACGAGATGGGGGGAGAGGCGAGGACGACGGTCCCATGTGCCCCCACAGCCCATTAGGAACAGGAGGAGAACCTCGTCCTAACGCGAGCAAAGTCGAAGGCCTCGTTCACCTTAGATGAGATGGGGGGAGAGGCTCGGACGACGGTCCCTTATGTGCCCCCACAGCCCGTTAGGAACAGGAGGAGAACCTCGTCCTAACGCGAGCAAAGTCGAAGGCCTCGTTCACCTTAGACGAGATGGGGGAGAGGCGAGGACGACGGTCCCTTATGTGCCCCCACAGCCCGTTAGGAATAGGAGGAGGACCTCGTCCTAACGCGAGCAAAGTCGAAGGCCTCGTTCACCTTAGACGAGATGGGGGGAGAGGCCCTGACAATGGCCCTTATGTGTCCTGATAGCCCATTAGGAATAGGAGGAGGACCTCATCCTAACGCGATCAAAGTCTAAATTCGAGCTTCGAAGTCTACAGAAGACAGGATCTCCATCAACCTCGGCTGGAGATGAGATCTCTCCCGAGCGCCCGCATCAACCTTGATTACAGGAGATAAGATCTCTCCCGAGGGTCCGCAGCGATCTCGGCCAGAGATGAGATATCTTTCGAGACCTTGAGTCAACCTCGACCAGAGATAAGATCGAAGACAATCTCACCCAGAGATAAGATCTCCCCCGAGCAATCATGTCAACTTTGGCTGGAGATAAGATCTCCCCCGAGCTTCAACCTGAACCAGCACGGAGCCCAAAAGATGACTTCGGCAGTCGCCTTTTCTGCACTCCCTTCCTTCGAATTTTGAACTCGAGAGTGGGGGGACTATTGTTGGAGATAAATCCCGCTCCTACCAAAGTCTAGTTCGATGCTCAGCTTAACGCAATTAGTAGCCACTGAAGAGCTTCAGCGGTCGGATCTTAGCCGAATTCCCTCCAAGCTTCTCCTTCGATCGGACTTCTTTAGAAGCCAAAACTTACAAGTCAGCCAAACTGCTTAGGCGGCTGAGCTCTTTGGACTACCAGCGTCGGGCTTTAGTCAAACTCTCAAACGATCGAGGGCCTCCTCAAGACTCCTAGCGGGTCGAGCTTCAGCGAACTCCTACGAAGAGCCGAACTCCCCTCCACGCTCTTACCAGTCAGATGCCTGCGGGAGCCAAAATCTCCTCCAAGCTTCTCCTTCGATTGGACTTCTTCAGGAGCCAGATCCTCCTACTAGACATTTCTTTGGTCGGACTTTTTAAGGAGCTGGACTCCTCCCAGACATCCCCTTCGGTCGGTCGAGCTCCTTCCGAACTCTCCAGCGATCGAGCCTTAGCCGCACTCCTCGAGCCAGATGCCTATGGGAGCCGAACTCCTTCCAAGCTTCCTCTTTAGAAGTCCGAACTCCTTTGGAATCGATATATGCCGAAGTCCACCAATCAATGCCTGCTTTTTCAGAGCCATGGCTATTAAATCTGAACGAATGGTCACCATCAGTCTGCCATAGGCGATGCGATCGGATGACATGGCCACCACTACTGGCGACACCATTCTCTCCGTAACCAACTTCATGCAGCCCATGACCCGTCAGTATGGCTGCCACTATCCACCTGACAATGCCTTCCTCTTCGTACCGAACTCCATGCGGCCCCGAGTGGCTCGCTATCAGGCGGTATGGCCGTCACCATTAATCAAGCTTCATCTATAAAAGGACCCTCTAGATACACTAACTCTAAGCTCTAAGCTCTCCTCTTCTTCTCTAAACTTCATCGACCTCATTCCAGAGCACTCCATATCTGTTGGCAAAAGCTGACTTGACTGTCGGAGGGTCCTATCGGAGCCACCCCCCATCGGCTCCGAATGGGACTTTATTTGGTAGGTCCCCGACGGTGACCTCGTCGGCCTCCACTCCAGCTGATTTCAGCAATGACCAATTTTCACACCAATAGATTCCATGAAAGTCAATGATGTATGGATATTAGTTGATGCACCTGAAGGGATTAAATCCATTGGATTTAAATGGGTCTTCAAAAGGAAGAGGGGTGCACATAAAAACATGGAGACCTATAAAGCCCATCTGGTTGCCAAGGGATATTGTCAACGTTATGGTATTGACTATGATGAGATATTCTCTCCTATGGTAATGCTCAAGTCCATTCGGATCATGCTTGCCATTGCTAACCATCTGGACTATGAGATCTGGCAGATGGATGTAAAGATAGCTTTTCTAAATGGAGAGCTGATCGAAAAGGTGTATATGATATAATCTGAAGGGTTCATATCCATAGATGAGTCCAAGGTGTGCAAGCTTTAGAGATCCATTTATGGATTGAAATAGGCATCTTGGAGTTCGAACATGCATTTTGATAAAGTGATCAAAACGTATGGCTTCGTTAAGAATAGAGAAGAATCCTGCATTTATAAATGGATAAATGATCCAGCAGTGGTATTTCTTATTGTGTACATGGATGGCATTCTCTTAATTGAGAATGACATCCCCGCACTATAAAAAATAAAAGTCTGGTTATCATCACAATTCTTCATGAAGAACTTGGGTGAAGCATCCTACATCCTAGGGATGAAGATTTATAAGAATAGATCTAAAAGGATGCTTGGTATATCCCAATCCACGTACATAGAAACTGTGCTGAAGAGGTTCAGCATGGAGAATTTCAAAAAGGGCTATCTCCTGATAGGCCAAAAAAAATTTTCTTTAAGAAGGATTGTCCGACAACTCCTAAAAAGAGAGAGTGTATGAGTAGAATCCCATATGCTTCGGCAGTCGGGTCTATTATGTATGCAATGACATGTACGAGACCACACGTGGCATACTCACTAGAAGTGGTGAGTAGATACCAATCTGACCCTAAAAAAAATCACTGAAAGGTGGTTAAAACCATCCTTAAGTATTTAAAAAATACTAAGGACCAATGGTTGGTTTATGGTAAGTCAGATCTGAAACTTGTGGGGTTTACAGACTCCAGCTTTCAATCTGACCATGATGATAGTAAAAGTATGTCGGAGTATATTTTTACTCTAAATGGTGGAGCCATCTGTTGGAAAAGTTTCAAGCAGCATATAGTGGCTGACTCTATTTACGAAGCAAAGTACATGGCAGCATCAGATGCAGCAAAGAAAGCTGTGTGGCTGAGGAAGTTTATCACCGAGCTTGGAGTAGCACCCTCCACTGATAGTCCAGTCCTGCTCTACTATGACAGCATTGGTGCCATAGCTCAGGCAAAGAAATCGAAGGCATACTAGCAGACAAAGTACATTCTACGGTGCTCTCATTTGATCCATGAAATCGTGGATCATGGTGATGTCGACTTTCAGAAGATCGATGGAATGAAGAACCTAACCGACCCCTTCACTAAAGCCCTGGCAATCAAGAAGTTCGACAACCATAATTCGAAGATGGGTATTAGATACTGTGTCGAGTGGCTTTAGGATAAGTGGGAGTTGTTGGGACCCAAAGCTAATCATCAGTCTGTTGATGATTAAGCTATTTTGTAATTATAATTAATTTATTAATTAATAAAAATATTTTGGTATCTTTTTCATCATAAGTTTACATCTTCTAATGAACTCCATTGTTGTGATGAAGTTCTTAGGACTGTTTAGTTTCGATAAAGAAAGAATTTATCAATTAGTCCTTAAATGGGTTTATGACCAAATATAGGCTATTAATTAGAACAATAGTGTCTATCGAGCATAGGTCGCTATATCCCATATAGGTTGGTTGTCCTCTTAACTAAAGAATGTGGAGATACTAATATGGCATACAGGTAAGATGTATGGATACATCATCATTGAACGTGACCAACTCCAGAGTATTCTATTGTCGAGAATGTCTCTGATGGGATATAGGTATAAGTATCTCTTAGACCTGAGATCACCTCAATGACTTGCAAGCAACTCATTATGCTTTGGTATCAGACTAACTGAATTTCTAATTCAGCAACAGAAGGCTTCTAGGAAAGTCAAGTATTTGCAAAGTTGGAGTGTGATCAAGATGGAATTGACCACTCCAAGAGTTGGAGAAGAATGTGTCACTGTATTTCAATAGAGCAAAACCTTGGCCAGGGTAATCCATCAGATGGATTTGATATTTTAAAATACAATATGGACAACCTGATTAGAGTTGACAGTTGAAATTTGAGGTGTTCTATGAGCATTGTGGTCAAGGAGATGAATTATATGGAAACTATATCCGCATGGGTTCTAAGGATGGTGTTCTACACCTTCGACCTATCCGACTATCGGATATCATTGCTAGATGATCACTTTAATTCATACAAAAATTTAGTTCTATGCTATCGACTTAGGCTCAAACCTATGAGATCATACACATTAGAGCTTATGATCTAATTGGATGGTTGACCAACGATTAAGAATCGTTATAGGATTAAACAATAAACGATTGTGTTTAACCCTAGTGCAAGTGTTGTAGGGAAAGGATCGATTAGCAATTGATAATACCTAATTGCTTTATTTGATTAAGTCAATAGGCCTGAGATTAAGTTTAATTAAATATGATTTAAGTTATATTTGGTTTGGACTGATTGGATCAAGTCCCTAATTCGGTTTTTTTGGATAAGCCAAGTGCAAGGAAGAACTAGTCCTAGTCTAACTAGGATTTGATTAACCCAATTTTTTATTTGATTAAAAATAATTAATTAATTTAATTTTATTAATCTTAATTACATCCTTAAATTTAGATAGGATCTTATTTAATTGGGTTTGATTTTAATCTTGATTTTATTTGGTTAAAAGATTTTATTGACCAGTCAAAATAGGAGTCTAGTGTGACTAGGACTCTCACTTATGCACTTAATCTCATGTCCCATGCCTTTTCTATTTTGTTTCTTATTGTGAAAACTCTCCATCATGGATTCTCATGCCCTTTTCTCTCCTCCTTTTCTCATAAGGTAATTTATTGAGACCAAGTCAAAAGAAGAGTTAGTTTTGCTTAGATCATGAGATAGATTCTTGTTGGCCAAAACACCTTCCCTTGATGCCGCCCCTTCTTTTAATTAATTCTTCTCTTATTCTATGAAAATAATCTTCTTTTTTGTGCACCCTCCCTTGCTGGTCCACATCAATAATTGTGGAGGAGGCATCCAAGAGTTGGGTGCCCCAACAACTTTCCATGTTTAGACATTCCTAGTCTTGGATTTTGATCTAACTTGGACTCTTCTTTTTCTCTATTTATTAGATGAATTTTATTTTAATTTTTTTATAAAATATAGAGATTTGGGAGAGATTTGGGGTGTGCAAAAATTAGAGGAAGAGGGTCCTTGGGTGTGGAGGTTTCATAGGCAGCAAACTAGTTGTCTAGGTGAGAGAAAAGAGAAGAAGAAGAGGGTCTTCTTTTAGGGCTGTTTTATTTTTAATCTCTCCTCCTTTTTTTTGAGTTTTTTTCTTAGAGAGTCTTAGATTAGTAAATTTTCATCTTACTTCTTATTTTTGAAGAATTTAAATTTTAAAAAAGGGAGCATCGGATCAACCATCGAAGAAGGATCAGCATAGTACTAGCATGCTATGCTGATTTTCTGCATCGAACTTTAGATCAGAGATCGTAGGCTCATGTAGATGACTCCTAGAGGCCAGATGTGTGTGCAGCTCGTGACATCATTCTTAAGCTTGGATCAGCAAGTTAGAACATCTAACTTGCTCAAGTAATAGATATGATCTATAAACTTCATACCTGCATTTGATGTAGTATGGATTTAGGTTGATTTGATCAACCTTTTTCTTTCTTATTTGATTTTAATTTTTGATTTAATACCATGCTTTGATTATATAATAGATCTGAGATCTAGATATTTATATATTTATTTAAATAAATATTTAATTTATTTAAGTCTTTCACTGTAAGATCTTGAAAAAGTTTTCAAGATCTATCTATAAAATCCTAGATCTAGTTCCTTCATTATTTAGATAATCAATTTATGAGAATTAAAAAAAAAAGAAAAAATAAAGAAATAAATTAATAAATTATAAGAAAATAGAGAGTGTATAATTTTTAGAATTTTAAACTCAAAAGTAATAGGTTACTAAGGCAGTCGGTTCACAAACTCAGTCAGTACAATGTTCAAGTATTTATATAAATTAGATTAATTTTATTTCATGTGACAGTCAAGTCTCCTAGATTATTCACTATCCTTTGATCTAAGCATAGTAAAACTATTAATTTTTATTAACTATCATTTAATCTAGGCATAATTTAAATAAATATCAATGCATTAAAATATGCTACATCCAAAGCACACTAAAATTCTCCATGTATATGAATTCTAATTTAATTTATGATACAAGGCATATAAATCAAGAAGCATTGATATAGATGTACTTGGTCCGTATCATCTATGTCCATCAGATTAATTAGAAGATGGCTAGTAGTCTAAAAGCATTAAGAGCAGATTTATATACTCCTCATCAATAAAATATAAACTTAAAAGCAAATCATATTGAATATTGCATTAAGAGAGTGGCTACACCTTAGCCTTTGTCAAAAAAATTTAGTTCATGGTAAAAGGATCAAAAATAATAATTAAAATAAAAAGCATGTAAAAATTTAAATAGAAATTTATTTGTTGCTGAAATTTGTCATTCGTTGCTCTTAGCATGGAGAACTTGATGATGAATAAGAGAGATGCTTGCTTCATGTACTGGTCGTTGGAAGAAGAAAGGAAGAAGAAAGAAAGAAAAAAAATAAAGAAGAAAGAAAGAGAAACTAAAAAGCTCTCTCTTCTTTATTTCTCTCCTTATTCTCTTTAGCTCTCTCTGCTCCTTTGTTTATTTTTTTTGCTCCCAGACTCTCTCTAAGACCTCCTCTCAAATCCTCTTTCCTCCTTCTCTTCTTGTTAACTCTCAACTATAGGCAAATAAATAGGCTAGAGGTGGTTTTTGGATCGAAATCCCATTGAAATCCTAAAAAAGATCAGGTTTAAAACTCTTAAAACAAGTCAAAGAGAACCGTGGATCATTCTAACAGTTGGATGTCGATCAAATGGGCCAAAAATCACTCAAAAATCTGTTTTAAAATCCAAATCAAGTCAGAATAAACCTTAGCTATCAGATCTTCTCTTGATGACTGAATCTGGGCTGTTCGCCGGTGCATAGGAGCCTCAGGCATTAGTTAAAAATCGGGATCTCATGCTGACCATTGGATCCTGATTGGGAGCCGCATCCACCATTCGTCAACACCTTGATCTCAACCGTCATATCAAAACTCCAGCGAAAGTAGCCATCCGATCCTGCCTACATCCCATGTAGACCGATCGTGAGCCAGGTTCACCATGGACCATCCATCTATTAGCCAATCTCGTCGTGCGCTGTCACATGAAATTTCAATTTTGCCCCACGCTGGGTATTGTAGCGGTCGACCATATGCCATGAAAAATCCTGACATCTGTAGGCCAGGTGGTCTGGTTCTTTAGCAGTTTGGTCGGGCCGATTTGCTAAGTTGGTTCTAACTAAACTGGCCAGCACTTTTTATTTAATTTAATTTTTTTTATTTCTTTTAAAAATTAATTTTGGGCTCATTTGAAGTCCATTTTTTTTGAAATTTATTTTGTTTGAACCAAAAAATTTAGATCTTCAATTGGTGGCCTTCTTTCCTACATAAGATCAATAAAAGCATTAATTTTTTAAAAATAAGATTAATTATTTTATAATTTAATACTTTAATTAGTGTATTTTTATCACTTATCACACCTTCCAACTTAGTCATTGCTAGTCCCTTAGCAATGCTTTATTTATCACCATATTTCAATAAGATCCTCCTTCACAAAAATAAATCTAGGATTAAAGATCAAAAAATTTAGAAAATACCACTAACAAGTATTGAGCTTTAGAAGTAAATTTTGTAGTCAGTACAATCAGAAACTTTCTTAGAGTACATCTAAAGGTCTATAACACTTGTATTCATGATGACTAACTTAGCATTTGGATGTTAATTTAAAGAATAAAAGTATCTTCTCTATCACTTATTTTGGTTAATTTTCTATACACTCCCAAGTTAAGCTCACGAATTAGGATAGCTTTCACACTGCCTCTCTCTCTCTCTCTCTTTTTTTATGCTGAGCATCCTGACCTTTCCTCTACCATTTGACGTGAACCTCCATACTTGACCTAGGTGTAGAGATCCAGTTACTAAGCTTTAGGCAATCCACATATACTCTATCTTTTACACTTTTTATTTTGGTAGGTAGCTCTTTCCTTAAATTCAAATTTTTTTGATTGGAATGTATATTAATTACTAATTTTTAGTGATAATTGAATTCTCAATTGGCCTTATAATCAGCACCTACTTTGCCTTACTAGTGTGCATATGCAATTAGAAGTGCTAATAGTCTTTAGGTGATCTAAGTAGGCCTCTAAAAATCAGACCAACTAGTCTACTTCTTTAGCTCGCTACATTTATTAGCCAATACTTCTAACTTTTATTACTTTTTCTAGTCTATCTTGCTCAATATTTTCTTTCTTGACACATGATTTTTATTTTATATATATTTTAATTTTTTTTAATAAAAAATTTTTCTAACCCCCAACTTATTCTACATTGTCTCAATGAAGAAAGAAAAAGTAAAGGTGCAATAAGAGACCAGAAAGAATACACCTATACTATTTTTTCAAACTAGTTCTTTGAAGCTTTGCGAACTGGCTTGAGCTCTCTTTTTCTTTCTTTGCAAAATTGAAAACATACACCAAAGCAATAAAAGAGCAATAAGAAACTATGAAAAATAAAAGAAAAGGATCAAAACTATAAAGAAAAGAAATAAGCTATCTAGTAGTTCTGATTTATAGTCTTCAGCTTGACTTTCTTAAAGCTCTAAACTAGATCAATCTGGTGCCACTTCAATAGGTATACTTTTATGTTTGGTCGAACTCTCTTTCAATTGGATATTTCTAGCTTTACTAGTCTCAAACATGTTTTCTACAAAATTCTCATATACTGATTTGTCAATAACATCAATTTAAAAATAAGTTTGATTATCATCAGGATATTTAGTATCTTTAAAAACATTAAAAGTCACCTGTTCATCTTGGACTAAGAATTAATTTTTCTTATTGAACTTCTATTAAAGCTCCTCCAGTAGCTAAAAAGGGTCTCCCTAAGATAAGGGATATATTAATATCTTCTTCCATATCAAGAATAATAAAATCAATAGAAAAAATAAACTTTTTTATCTTTATCAAGACATCCTCCACTAAACCTTTTAGATATTTGATGGATCTGTCAGCTAGTTGAAGAGTGATAATGGTAGGCTTTAGTTCTCCTAGACCCAGCTTCCTGAAAATAGAAAAAAAGTATGAGATTAATACTTGCTCCTAAATCATATACAATTTTATCAAAACTACAATCACCAATAATGCAAGGAATAGTAAAACTCCTTAGATCCTTTAGCTTCTATGGTAATTTATTTTGAAGTATTACTGAGCACTCTTCATTCAAATTTATTCTCTTATGCTCCTTTAGCTTCTTCTTATTTGTTAGAATTTTTTTGAAAAACTTAGCATACCTGGGCATCTGAGTGATAGCATCTACAAAAAAAATATTGATATGTAAATTCTTTAAAATTTTGAAAAAGTTAGAAAATTTCTTATCTGGGTGTTGTATTTATCTCTCTGGGAATAGTAGTGGTGGCTTGTAGGGCTTTATTTGGATCGGCAAATTTTATTCTTGGGGACCATCCATCTACTGGTTGTTTCGGTGACTGACAAATTTTAATTGATTGTTTTGTAGTTTCCTCTTCAGCCTTTTTGTCTTGATATGACTCCTCCAGCTCTTTATCGCTTCTTAAGATGATGGCATTGACTTGCTCCCTTGGATTGGTCTCCGTGTTACTTGGCAAGGATCCTTATGGTCTCCTGGAGATTATTTTTTTCATTTGTCCTACTTGCATCTCCAAGTTTCAAATTACTGCTGCTTGGTCTTGCCTGAGTTTTGTTTCCAGATTTCTTATGGCTGCTTCTTGACTTTGCATGAATTTTGTCTCCATATTCTTCATAGCTGCTTCTTGATTCTGCATAAATTTAATGAGCAGCTCCTCCATATTGGACTTCTTTTTAGGTGCTTGGAATCCTGAGGGTGGTTGCTATGCTGTATTTTGATTGCTCCATGAAAAGTTTGGATGCTGCCTCCATCCTTGGTTGTAAGTGTTGGAGTAGGGATTGTTTTGCTGAGATCTAAAAAAATTATGAAGATAGTTAGCTATATTAGGGGCTTTAGTAAAGGGATTACCTGTCTGGCATTTATTTGTATCATGTCCTCCTCCACATAGGTCACAAGTGATGCTCTGCACATGCATAGTTGCTCCCTTCAAGTTGTTGAGTTCAGCCCAAAGAGCTGCAATCTCTGCTATTAAAGTTGGGATGCTAACTATTCCATGTATAGCTGCTGGTCTTCTCGGCATCATGCGATCTGCTTACCACTGATAACTATTTGATGTCATCTCATCGATCAGATCACAGACTTCTTCCTCTATTTTTTGATTAATAGTTCCTTCTACTGCTACATCAATCATAGAATGATTTGTAGGAGATAAACCATTATAAAAAGTTTGTCCCTGAAGCCATACGGATAGTTGATGATATGGACATCTCCTCAGTAGTTCCTTAAAATGCTCCCGAGCCTCATATAGTGTCTCCATCTCCATCTGCATAAAAGAAGTAATATCATTATGCATCTTTGCAGTCTTGAAAGGTGGAAAGTACTTGGCTAAGAATTTTTGGGCTAGGGCATCCCAAGTAGTGATAGAACCTGTAGGAAGAGAATGAAGCCAACTTTTAGCTTTATCTCGTAAAGAGAAAGAAAATAACCTTAATCTAATAGCATCATCCGACATCTTATTAATTTTAAAAGTATCATAAAGTTTAAGAAAGTGAGAAATATGGATATTTGGATCATCATGCATGTATCCATTGAATTGGATAGTTGATTGAATCATCTAGATCATCATCGATTTTATTTCAAAATTATTCGCTTGCACAGGAGGTCTCCTGATGTTCAAAGCTGCATCGACTATAGATGGTGTGATGTAATTATTTAATGGATGATGTGCCACTCGAATAGCTTCTTGTTATCCCTCGGTCATCCTATCCAATCTTAGATTGATGTCGTTAGGATCTTCAATTGCCATGTTTCTTTCTTGATGTAGTCATCTAATTGTCCTCTCAATTTTTGGATCAAAAGGTAGTAAAGCACCATGTCCAGTATGTGTCATGCACTGAACATAAATCTAAAATTAAAATTAAAAATTAAATTCTAAAGTAAAGCAAGGATCAAAATTTTAATATTATTTTAGATACAATTTCTAGCAACGGTGCCAAAAATTTGATGCATGCTAATCTATCACTATGACAAGTGCACCAATCAATTAAGTAATAAAGTGTGTGAGTAGAGTATCATCCCTAGAGGATTGAAAACAAGTATTAAAAATATTCTTTCCTAAGCTTTATTTAGATAATCAATTTATAAGAATTAAAAAAATAAGAAAAAATAGAGAAATAAATTAATAAATTGTAAGAAAATAGAGAGTGTATAATTTTTAGGATTTTAAACTCAAGAGCAATAGGTTACTAAGGCAGTCGGTTCACCAACTCAGTCAATATAATATTCAAGTATTTATATAAATTAGGTTAATTTTATTTCATGTGATGGTGGAGTCTCCTAGATTATTCACTATCATTTGGTCCAAACATAGTAAAACTATCGATATTTATTAATTATTCTTTGATCTAGGTGTAATTTAAATAAATATCAATGCATTAAGTTTTATGAAATCCTCTAATTAAAATTCACTACGTCCAAAGCACACTAAAATTTTTGCATGCATATGAATTCTAATTCTATTCATGATACAAGATATATAAATCAAGAAGCACCGATATAGATGTACTTGGTCTGTATCATCTATGTCCATCAAATCAATTAGAAGATGTCAGTAATTTAAAAGTATTAAGAGCAGATTTATACACTCTTCATGAACAAAATATATGATTAAAAGCAAATCATACTGAATGTTGCATCAAAAGAGTGGCTACATTTTAGCCTTAGTAAAAGAAAATTTAGTTTATGGTAAAAGGATCAAAAATAGCAATTAAAATAAAAAGCATGTAAAAATCCAAACAAAAATTTGTTTGTTATCGAAATTGATTGTTTGTTGCTCTTAGCTTGGAGAACTTGATGAAGAATAAGAGAGCTGCTTGCTACATGTACTGGTCATTAGAAGAAGAAAGGAAGAAGAAAGAAAGAAAAAAATAAAGAAAGAAAAAGAAACTAAAAAGCTCCCTCTTCTCTATTCCCCCTTTCTATTTCTCTCCTTATTCTCTTTAGCTCTCTCTATTCCCTTTTTTTTTTTTTTGTTCCTAGACTCTCTCTAAAACCTCCTCTCAAACCCTCTCTTCTCCTTCTCTTCTTGTTAACTCTCGGTTGCAGGCCTTTAAATAGGCTAGAGGTGGTTTTTGGGTTGAAATTCAATTAAAATCCTAAAAAAGAATTAGGTTTAAAACTCTTAAAACATGTCAAAGAGAGCCCTAGATCGTTCTGGCCGCTGGATGTTGATCAAACAGGCCAAAAACCACTCAAAAATCCATTTTAAAATTCAAATCAAGTCGGAATAAACCTTAGTCATCAGATCTTCTCTTGATGATTGAATCTGGGCCATCCGCCAGTGCACAAGAGCCTCAGGCATTAGTTAAAAATCGGGATCTCATGCCGACCATCGAATCCTAATCAGGAGTCGCATCCACCGTCCGTCAGTGCCTCGATCTCAACTGTTAGATCAAAACTCTAGCAAAAGTAGCCGTCTGATCCTGCCTACGTCCCATGTAGACTGGATACTGTAGCTATCCACCGTATGCCGCAAAAAATTTTGACGTCAGTAGGGCGTCAGCAGGCCAGGTGGTCTAGTTCTTTAGTGGTCAGGCTGGACCGATTTGCTGAGCCGGTTCTAACCAAATTGGATTGCTTTTTCTTATTAATTTAATTTTTTTATTTTCTTTGAAAATTAATTTTGGGCTCGTTTGAAGTCCGTTTTGTTGAAATTTATTTTGTTTGAACTAGAAAATTTAGATCTTCACATTATGGCCTTCTTTCCTACATAAGATTAATACAAATATCAATTTCTTAAGAATAACATCAATTATTTTATAATTTAATACTTTAATTAGTATTTTTTTAGCACTTATCAGAGAACTTGAAAGAAGGGCATGCAACATTTGGCTAATCTTGAGATAAAGTAATTCAAAGTAGTGAACTTTCCTATCAAGCATTGAACTTTCTTTATTGTCTTGGGAGCAATCATCACCTAAATGGCCTTGATCTTTTCTGGATTCGCTTTGATACCACACCTTGATATCATGAATCCCAAGAACTTTCTCAAAGTCACTCTAAAAGCATATTTGGTTGGATTCAACTTCATTTTATACTTTTAGAGTATATTGAGTGTCTCTTCTAGGTTGGCATATGGTTTGTCAAAGATTGACTTTTGATGAGCATGTTGTCTATATAAACTTTCATGTTGCAGTAGATCTACTCCTTAAAAATTTTATTCACCAGGTGCTAGTAGGTCGCACCTACATTTTTAAGTCTAAAAGGCATAATCCTATAACAATAGAGACCATGGTCAGTAATAAAAGCAGTTTTCTCTTCATCTTCTAGTGCCATCTAGATTTGGTTATAGCTAGAGAAAGCATCCATGAAAGTGAGGAGCTCATGGCCTGAAGTTGCATCTATCAGTTGATCAATTTTGAGTAGGGAATAGCTATCCTTTAGGTAGGCTTTGTTTAGATCAGTGAAATCTATGCACATCCTCCACTTGCTATTCACCTTCTTGACGAGAACCACATTTGCAATTCAATCTAGGTAGGATACCTCTCGAATAAACTTGACTTTGAGGAGCTTGTCTACCTCGTCCACTATCACCTTCTATCGCTTTAGCACAAAGCTGCACTTCTTTTATTTCACAGGTCGACGCTTATGATCTACGGTTAAGCGATGTTCCATTATCTCTACATCAATCCCAGGAATATTTATAGGAACCCAAACAAAGACAATAGTATTCTTTTGCAAAAAAGTAACGAGTTGGCTTCTGACTTCTTCGCCCAGGTTGGAGCCAATTTGGACTATATGGTCGTCACTTCCATCATTCAAAGGGATTGCAATAAGATCGTCGATTAGTTTTCCTTATTCTCTTGTTAGATCATCATAGGCATCAATTCTATCTACTGGATAAGATTTTGATTGCTTTCCTCCTTGCAAAGCAATTATGTAGTAATGACATACCAAGACTTGATCTTTCCTGACCTCTCTGACTCCATATTTTGTTGAAAACTTTATCTTCAAATAGTAGATTGATTCCATAGCTCAGAGTGCATTCAACCTAGGTTGGCCAAAAATTGCATTATAGGTAGAGGGAGCCTTTACCACCAGAAAATCAACCTAAGCTTTGGACTGCTTTGGGTACCGACCTACCACAGCTAGTAAAGTAATTATTCCTTCAACTGGTATAGCATCATCAGTGAACCCAACTAATGGAAAATTTATTGGTCCCATATAGTTATCAGGTACGGATATTTTAGAGAAAGCATCGTAAAATAAAACATCAGTAGAGCTTTCATTATCAATCAAAATATGGCGTACATCATAATTAGCAATATTTAAAGTAACTACAATAGCATCATTATGTAAAAATTAGATCCCTTGTGCATCATCTTCAGTGAAAGCAATGAGTTCCTCAATCCTCTGCTTCTTCACTAATCCTGTCGATCTACTAGCATCCTCTTACCAATGTCCTCCAGTGATTATGTTGATGATCCCAAGTGGAAGCCGATCTCCTTGTGGTTCATCCCTCCGATGCGATTCTGGTTGTGGTAAGGCTCTTGGTCGATCTTTCCTCCTTTTTGATCAATTTTTCCTCCTTTTTGGCCGATGTCATAGGAATCGATCTAGTCGGCCTCATCTAATTAGTTTCTCAATTTCATCCTGAAGTTGGATGCATTTCTCAATATCATGACTATGATATTTGGATTGTGCTTGCTTGGATGAGACCGCATTTTTTTTCGATTTTGGTAGTTGCTCCTTGATTTCCATCAGTACTTGGATTTTCGGAGCATGAGGAGAGACTAGTTATAGAATCTTCTAAAAGGAGAACTTTGCCACATCCTTTGGTTTGAGCTTCTTGATCAATGAGCTTGAGGTGGAGTTCGAGCCCATCTGCATTCAAAAGGGATCCTGGAGCACAGCTGAGCTTCACTCGACTTCTCCTCATGTGCGGGCTTGTTAGATTCTCCCACTTGCCACTCTCTAGCGGTCTCATTATCTCAAAGCTTGAAAGCTTTCTTAGCTCAGGCATAGCCCTCAGCCTGAGCTAGCATGTCGGTGAAGCCTTGAGGGTACTTCTTCTCTAGGAAGAAGAGGAGATTATTTTTCAGAGGACTATCCTTTAGCGTGGCCATAGCAACAGACTGGTCAAAGTTGCGAACCTTCAAAGCAGTAATATTGAAGCAGCTAGCATAAGCTCGGATGGACTCTCCTTCTTTCTATTTGATGTTGACAAGAAAATCTGAACCTCGTCTTTGATGCTAGCTACTAACAAAATGAGCCATAAACTGGTGCCTCAGCTAGTTGAAGAAGAAGATGGTATCTAGTTTGAGGTCTGAGTACCAATTTCTTGCTGCTTCCTTCAATGTAGAGGAAAAAGCCTGGCATAAAATGGCATCTGATGTACCATGGAGCAGCATCATAATTTGGAAGGCTTCAAGATGGTCGACTAGGTCCGAGGTCCCATCATAACTCTCAAACTAAGGAAGTTTGAAGTTCAACGAGATGGCCTCCTGCATAAACTGGATGAAGAATGGAGGGTCGATGCAGAAATCATCATTGTAGATGGGGCAATATGGCAAAGCTCTTCGATCCATCAGTTTATCTCCTAGAGCTTTTGATCGAGAATATCATCTCCATCATGAATCTCAAAGGATGGCTGGATCGATGGGGGCAAAGACTTTTCGGGGGTAGAGTCATGCTCAGAATAGGGGCTCTCCACTTTCTGCTTTCCCCTTTCAGGGTTTATCGGTTGACTTACCCATATGGGCCTTCCTTGTGCTAGATTTTGGTGCTTCAATGATGGCTTTTTCAATGATGCTGGTGCTAGAATCTACTGCATGGTCTACACTGCTTTTGTGAGGCCTCTCACCTGCTGTAGCAGTAGGTTAAACTATTCTAGATCTACTATAATCACTAGCGGAGGAGGTTGGGGTGCAAATGATGGGGTCGGGATGGGCTGATCCGCTAACTTTAGGTTGCATCTAGCAGTAGAGGCGATGGATCATCGAGAAGGAGCCTTCCTACGTGTCATCTCACTAAAGCAAAGAAAGATCAGGACAAAAAAGTGAAAGAAGAGAGGAAGAAAAACTTGACTTGGTACTCCTTTTAGAATAAGGGCTCAAAGGCCCTTCCTCTAGCACCAATCCTCTTGGTGCAGAAAACTAATAGCTGCTAGAGTATGTTGGAGGTGGAGGAGACGATCTCATTGGGGAGACCTACAAAATAAAGTTTGGACTATAGGTGGATGGCTCTAACAAGACCCTTCGATGGTCAAGTTAGCTTCTTGGCCAACACGAATGGAGTATGCAAGAGATTTAGAGCAGAAAGAGGAGAGCTTGGAGAGAACAACCTATCTAGAGGATCCTTTATATAGATGGAGCCTGTAACAGAATAATAGTAATGGCCATAATAGAATGTCAGAAGATCATTCGGATTACTTGAAATTTTTATGAAGAGTGGATTGTCATTTATCATGACTTGCTAGTGGTTGAATTGCATTTGTTGAAGTTTAGATGGAATATCGGAGGCTTTTAAGTCTGGTAATGAGAGGTTTATACTGAGATAGGAAACTTGAAGTTGGGCTAACCGAGCTTGAAGGTCAGCTTCTAAGTAGCGGATGATGGGCTTGCAACTGGGTTCTGAGTTTGGATCCCGTTAGTGCTATCTTGACTATTTTCAGATGCTTGGCCGCCTTCAAGGTTAGCCGAGGATGGATATAAATGCTTTGGTCCAGCAAGCTGGAGGTTAAAAAGGAATGCTAGGTTCTTCAATGAGAACTGCGGCCAAGCTCTCTTAAAGAAGTTTAGCGGATATCCAAGGTTGACTTGAAGTTGGGATGGAGTACTGAAATTCACTACTTACGGAGTGACTACTGCTTATTGCAGATTGAAGGTCAGATTTATATTGATAGCAAGATCCTCTTGTTGACCTAAGTTCATCCGATCGAAGTTCTTGGTGCAAAATTGGTAGGATCTACTAGCTGCGAGTGAAGTAGAGGAGTTTGGCTGATTTCCAAGGTCGGCCGCAAGCCATGGTTGGATGGTGTAGGAGACCTCATATCTATGAGACGACTACTGCTTATTCTAGATTTAGAACCAGAATCAATCAGATGGCAACCCCCTTTACTATCCAAGTACATTCGCCAAAGTTCATAATATATTGATAGCAACCCCCTTTACTACTGCTTATTGCAGATTGAAGGTCGGATTTATATTGATAGCAAGATCCTCTTGTTGACCTAAGTTCATCCGGTCAAAGTTCTTGGTGCAAAATTGGTAGGATCTACTAGCTGCGAGTGAAGTAGAGGAGTTTGGCTGATTTCCAAGGTCGGCCACAAGCCATGGTTGGATGGTGTAGGAGACCTCATATCTATGAGATGACTACTGCTTATTCTAGATTTAGAACCAGAATCAATCAGATGGCAACCCCCTTTACTATCCAAGTACATTCGCCAAAGTTCATAATATATTTTGGCAAGGTCTACTATCATCAGAAGGAAATTAGAGGAGTTACTATTGAGAAGGTCGATCGATGCACAAGATCTGAAGGTCGACCTTCCAGAATCTATCTGGACTAAGGAATCAACTTAGGGGAGGTTTGGACTTGACCATCGCTACTACAGATGATACCATATCAAGGTCGGACTTTCGGCTAGACTTTGGTGAGTGCTATTTTACCCCCAACATTCTAGTATTTTGATTTTGCCCCAAGACCCTTTTTAGTTAATTTGATCTTCTCTGCAAGGTCTAGCTAGGTCCAACCATTAACATAATCAATTAAGTACATCTAACAAACAAATGATTAGGCCTGACTTTGGCTAGCCAACCGAACCATCCATTGGAGAGAGCAACTGAGTTATCATATTATGAATGATAATTCCAATGGTAGATGAGCACCAATTCTTTGGACCTTCAATAATCATCGGACTAATGGACCTATTATCACCCAACGTAATGGGAGGATATGATCTTGTTATCCCCATAACAATTTTATTTTATGGACATAATAATTTAGAAGATTTATTATGCATTTAAAGAAGAAGAGAAAAGATCACACTATTACAAAAAGAGGCTACGACAGCACATACTATGGCAATAATTTTTGAAATTGCTGCAATAGAATTTACAATAGTGGTTAAAAGGAACCGCTGCTATATGATCGATCTATGATAGTAGTTATAAAAAATCACTGCCATAGGCTAACCTATGGAAGCGATTCTTTATAACCACTGCCATAGGTCCGACTTATAGCAGCGGTTAGGAAAATCACTACCATAGATCGGACCTAGAGCAGCGGTTTCTTGTAACCGCTGTTATAAGTCTATCTATGGCAGCGATTATTTGTAACCGTACTAATATTTTTTTTTATTTTTTTAAAATATTATATAATTTTAAAATTTAATGTCCATCTTCATTGTTCATTATCTAAATAATTATCATTAGAGTATCATCGCAAAAGATTAAGTAACGATTATTTATAACCACAGCTATATATTTTTTTTTTCTTTTCTAAATATTATATAATTTTAAAATTTAATGTCCATCTTTACCGTTCATTATCTAAATAATTATCATTAGAGTATCATCACAAAAGATTACCTTGATCCGATGGCCCTAGCTTCATCGATCAGAAAAATTTGATTTCGACGACCATGAATGATGATGCGATGATCTGATAGATGAAGACCTCCGATGGATCCAAAAACCTACAATGATGATCTTGGTTATATTTATAGCATACTATCAAAGTTTCATTTCAATCGAATATCATTATCTTGGTCAATTTAGTATAAATTAATTTCGATCGTTAAATAATAAATGAGTGATCAAAGGACCAGATGGTGTTCGATTATGAGATAATTTTTATTATAAATGATCTTGGCTATTATTTTAATTATTTTTTATGATGGTGATTATAAAATTCAACTCGTGAGACTAAGAATGATCTAAAACTATACGTCATCTGATAACCATTCAAAAACTCCATTGGTTGTTATGCTCGTGCTTTTGCAATATCTGCTTAACGTGAATAGTTCATACAAAAATGATTTAAATTTTACTATCATCATCATCATATAAAATGATTAAAATTATAGCAAATATCATTTAACTAAAAAATTATCTCATAATCGAACGTTGTTTAGCCCTTTGATCGCTTGTTTCTAATTTAACAGTTGAAATCATTTCATACTAAATTGACCATTATAACGATATCCAATTGAAGATAAACTTTGATAGTATGCTATAAATATCATCAAAATCATCGTTATAAATTTTTGGACCAATCAAAGATCTCAATCTATTAGATCATCGCATTGTCGTTCGTGATCGTCAAAATCAAATTTTTCTGATCGATTAAGCTTGGGCCATCGGATCGAGGTGATCTTTTGTGACGACACTCTAATGATAATTATTTAGATAATGAATGGTGAAGATGAGCATTAAATTTTAAAATTATATAATATTTAAAAAAAAAATTAAAAAAAATTATTTTCAATCTACGACAGCGGTTATTGAAAATCACTACTATAGATCTATGGCAGCGATTAGAAAACCGCTGCCGTAGATCTATACAGTAGTTTTCAGTAACCACTACCATGGATCTATGAGAGTGGTTTGAAAATCGCTGTCATAGGTTAGATTAAAAATCCTCAAATTTTTCTTCCCTCCCGTGCGCTCTCTCTCTCTCCCCCTCTTCATCGTCAGTGAGACTCCACCCAAATCCTCCCCCCCCGACCGACGCCGCTCCTCCTTCCACCTTGGCCAGCCCTGCCTCTCGACGGTCTTTGCCCACCCCCTATGCCAGCCCTTGTGTCGGTCCCCCCAGCGGTCTTCGCCCACCCCCCGCCCGTCCCACCCCCCGTGCTGCCCTTCCCATCCCCGATCGCCACAGCCCCATGCCCTCCCCATCCCTGGCCGCCAATGCCCCTGCCCAGCCCTCCTCGGTCACCAACCCCCTGCCCTTCCCATCCTCATTCGCCACCACCCACCCCACCGCCCCTGCCCTCCCCATCCCCACCGCCCGCCCCCTGCCCTTCCCATCCCCAGTCGCCCGCCCCTGCCCTTCCCATCCTCGACCGCCACCATCCCTGCCCTCCCCATCCTCGGCCACCACCATCCCTTGCCCTCCCCGGTTGTCGCCCCCTACCCTTCCCATCCCCGATCATCGCTGTCCACCCCCTGCCCTCCCCATCCTCGGCCTCCACCACCCCTGCCCTCCCCATCCCTAGTTGCCCGCCCTTGCCCTCCCTCTCCCCTAGCCTCCCCATCATGGTGCCCCTCCAGGCCCCCTCTCCCTCTCTCTCCCCTCTCTCTCTCTATCCTCTTTCTCTTTCTCTCTTCTCTCTCTATCTCTCTATCTTGCTCTTATTTCGTAGGTTACCTCTAGCGCCGTCGTCTTTCTCTAGCGCCATTGTCGATGACCCTTGGAGCTTTCAGTGCGACCCCTTCTCTATAGTCGTAGGTATAATTTTTATTTTAATTTTATAATATTATTTATTAATCACTAGACTAGATCCGTTAATGAATTGAATTTGGATTAAAATCTAGATATTCAGATCCAGATCTAATTTTAATTACTAGTACTAAATCCAAATTCGAATACCCGATGGATCCATACTTGAAGTACCAGATCCAGATCCTAATGGATCTTGGGTATCTAGACCCAATTTTGGGACCCTAAACTAAGAAAGGAAGAGGGAGAGACGAAGGGAGGGGTTCGGCCTTATCGCCATCGTCGGCAAGGGAGACCGAGAGAGAGGAGAGAGGGAGGGTGGGGGTCCGGCCTCATCGGTATCATTGGAAAGGGAGGGGATCTGGCCTTACCAGTGAGGGAGATCGAGAGAGTGAGAGAGGGAGGAAGGGGTTTGGCCTTGTCACCATCGTCGATAAGGTAGATCGAGAGAGGGAGAGAGGGAGGGAGGGGGTCCGACCTCGCCAGCGAGGGAGATCGAGAGAGGGAAGGGGTCTGGCCTTATCGGCGATAGAGATTGAGTGGGAGACGGGTAGTCAAAAAGATGAGGGAAGTACGGAGATAGCCAAGAATAGAGGATAGAACATAGTCGAGCCAGCTCGGATACGTAGTCGAGCCGGCTCGGGCCAAGATCGAGCCAGTTAGGGTAGGATTCGAGCTGGACGTCTCAGGCATAGAGCCGGCTATCTCAAGCATAGAGCCATCTCAATTTCTAAGCGAGCCGGCTCGATGGCTGTGAATAGAATTTGATATGTCTCTCTAAGGTTCCAACTTTAAGCTCTAAGGTGCCACCATCATCTACCTCATTCTTCTTTCAAGTTTCTAGATTAATACTCAGATTTGCGTAAGAGATCGGATCTACGACTGTTGCTCATCCTTAATTATTTATGAATGTAATTCATGTTGTAAAATTTATTGGATAATATTTTTTGGATGTTTATATCTTGTTGCTTTTGTTTATTGCATTGCATAATGATAGATCCGTCAATTGATTAGCGTACATAATTTTCGACATTCATATAATTATATATAATTATATGGATAAGAGAATTATGTACAATGATCAATTGATTATTTAATTTGGATAATTTAAAAATTATAGATAATTCTATAGGTAGTTGCAGTAATCAAACAATATGCTAAAGATTCTGAATAAAATTTTGGATAGTATTTTTCTTTTGTTCTTCCCACATGGGAGAACTAAGAAAAAATGCTGTTAAAATTTTATTTGATTTCTATTGCATATTGTTTAATTACTGTATTGAACCTATAAAATTAATGTAATTTTTGAATGGGATAGAACCTATCTTTATCTATTAGTTGGTGATAGGATGCATTTATTGCATGTCTAAAAATAATATTTAATGTGAGTTCCACACATAATATTTACTTCAATCCTTATTTATGATACATTTTTTATTTATAATACATATTTATTTATAATGCATTATTATATAATTTAAGTTTTATAAATGATTTAATTATAGTATCATCATTTTTAAAATGGATAAGGGATGGATTAAGTTGAGTAGGTTCTCGTCAGAATATGAGGCTGGACTTCAAAAATTTCTTAATTTTACTATAGAAAATTTAGGGACCATGGACTGATCTAATGTCCTTATAAAAATGTATGGATGGACCGTGACTACCTCATCAAGATGTAAATGATCACCTCACTATTTATGGCTTTAAAGCTAGCTATGAAATTTGTTGGGACCAACATGGTGAGGGCAAACCACAAGGAGGTGATTAACATGATGGGGGAGTGGAATAAATGGTTTGTGATATTTTTTCATTTGTTGGCCATAATGATGGTGCATCTACATCCATGCCTGATCCCATGGTTGGTGGAATGACAAGCAGTGAGGATGTAGAGAAGGTCCGCAAGTTGATGGAGGATGCTAATGTTTCATTGTATCCCGGATGTGAAAAGATGGCAAAGTTAGAGTTCTTAATCCGATTGTATCATGCAAAATATTCCAATGGATTCAGTAATAATGGAGTGAACTACATATTAAAGCTTTTGGAGGACATTCTTTCGAATGATGCATAAATTTTGAAGAATAATTATAAGGCATCGAAGATTATTGAATAGTTGGACTTTGCTTACACTAAGATACATGCATGTCCCAATGATTGCATGCTCTATTAGGAGGGGGATGTCAATCAAAATGAGAGCATGAGGTATGGTGTGTCAAGATGGAAATAGAATAAAGATGGCACATCGACTCATATACCTCAAAAGTTGATATGGTATTTTTCTTTGATTTTGAGACTATAAAAGTTGTTTATGTCGGCAAGGACATCGAAAGACATGAGATGGCATGAAGAGAATCGAACAAAAGATGATGCATTGAGGCATCCAGCCGATGAAGAGGCATGGCAGAAGTTTAATGAATTACATCCTGACTTCGCACATGAGATATGTAATGTAAGGTTGGACTTGTTGTGCAATGGTTTTAATCCATTCAAGCATATGAATACTGTCCATACTGTATGGCTAGTATTTATTTATGTTTACAATCTCCCACCATGGATGCATATGAAAAAATTCTTTACTTTCATGATAGTGCTCATCCCTGGATCGATGGAGGTTGGTAATGACATTGATGTTTATTTGCAGCCTCTTATTGTCGAGCTAAAATAGTTATGGAGCATTCAAAGTGTTCCAACTTTTGATGCTTTGCTGAATGAGTCATTCTTTATGCATGCAGCACTTTTGTGGACAATAAATAACTTTCTGGTCTATGCCATAATGTCGGGTTGGAGCACCAAAGGTGAGCTAGCATGCCTGATTTGTGGAAAAAATACCTAATCTAGAAGGTTGATACATCAGAAGAGCTTTAGTTATCTGGGGCATCGACGTTTTCTCCATCGAAACCATCCATATAGAAGGGATGCATGCTCTTTCGATGGCACCATTGAAGAAGGTGAGGCGCCTAGCCAGATGTCTGAAAGTGATGTACTTAGAGAGTTGGATGGTCTCAATGTTAAATTTGAAAAAGATGATCTGATTGATGGTAAAAAGAAGAAGCGTCGATCAAAAAAAGGTGGCACACTTTAATTGGAGGAAAAAGAGCATCTTTTTTAACTTGCCATATTGGGAGACAAACTTATTGCACCACTGCTTAGATGTAATGCATATTGAAAAGAATGTGTGTGAGCTTCTATTGGCAACAATCTTAAATATCAAAGATAAGACTAAGGATGACTTGAATTCTCAATTTGACTTGAAAGAATAGAGTATTAGGAGATCACTCCATCCAGAGCCGACAGGAAGAGAACAATAGAGGCTTCCTCATGCATGCTATGTTATGAATGCCTCCGAACGGTCCATATTTCTTCATGTGTTGGAGAACATAAAGATCTCTGATGGATACTCAAGCAACATATTAAAGCATGTGAATAGTAAGAATGTCAAACTTGGAGGATTGAAGACTCATGATTATCATGTGTTGATATAGAAATTAAACCCAACAGCTATTTGCCGCGTGTTGCCAAAAAATGTCAAAATAGCTGTTATTCATCTTTGCAATTTTTATAGAGATATTTGTGCAAAGAGGTTGCTTAAGAAAGATGTAAAAAAAATAAAGGCAAGGGCGGTGACTATATTATGCGATTTGGAGAAGATATTTCCACCATCATTTTTTACAGTTTTGATGCATCTCACCATATACCTTATGGAAGAAGTTATACTTGGAGGTCCAGTGTTCTGCCGATAGATGTATCATATTGAGAAGAATATTCAAACTCTAAAAACTTATGTAAGAAATATGAATCATCCGAAGAAATCCATAGCAGAAGATTATTTAGATCAAGAGTGTATGGAGTTTTGTACCATGTACTTAAATAAGCTCAAAACACGTCGTAATCGGCCAATAAGAAATAAGGATGATCAGTATGAGCTAATTGAGCCTGCATTTGGGTTCATTCTACAGCCAGATGGACTTTCCACTTTATACCATCTCATTGATTTAAGCATTAAGGAAACGGATAAGGCACGCCGCTACGTGCTCTTTAACTATGATGTCATTGAACTATACATAAGGTGAGTCACTCAGTCTTATTTATTTTATAATAATTATACCTAAATTTATTTTTTGTGCATGCAGCAAACACAAAAAGGTCATAAGAGTAAAATATAGCACTCTAAGTATGTGGGAGAAAGAGAAAATGCACAGCAAAAAATTTTCTGAATGGTTCAAAGATCATGTAAGCGATTATATATTTTTGTCTTATACAATATATTTGAATATGTTTACTAATTAGGTGTCATCTTCTTAATTAGGTATTGAGATTGCCGCTCATTGATATGAGCTCTGAAGTGCATGCTCTTTCAATGGGTCCTAATCATATCGTGCATGAGTATAAACAACTCATCATTAATGGCTATAGATTTAATATTCATAGCAAATCCATAAATATGGCAACACAAAATAGTGGTGTCATGTTGAGTGCCACCACTGGGTGTTATGCTAGCTCGAGGGATTCATAGCCTCATATGGAGGATTTGAACTATTATGGCGTGGTGGAGAAGATAGTCATCTTGGACCATTATTCTAAAGGAAGGAGGATTGCGTTGATGAAGTGCAATTGGTTTGACATCTTGTCATAGTCTGGGATGAAGACCGATGAGTGTGGTTTTACTCTCGTTAACATGCAACGCCATCTCCACACTGAAGAATCGTATATACTTGCCTCCCAAGCTAGTCAAGTCTTCTACGTTAGTGATCCCTTGGAGCCTCAATGGGGTGTTGTTGTGAAGATGGTACCTAGGCATATTTTTGATGATACTGAACTTGATGATGATGTTGGACCATGCATGCAAAGTGCTCCTCTAGGACAAAACTTACTTGGTACTGTCGAGGTCCTAGACACATTTATCAGGAGTGATGGTGGTGTCCATATTGTAGATGCCACTAGGTGATGACTTCAACATTCTGATATAAATTATTAGAGTCTATTTATTGATGTATTGCTAATATTATTGTTCAACATGTTATATTTGTTGCCCAGAGGTTGCAACCTAAGAGGAGAGGTGAATTGGGTTTTTAAAATAGAGATGGTTGGAGAGAGATTTTGAGACCTCTCGATTTTGAATGAGATATCTCATCAAAATCGTGAGACCTCTTAAGAATCCTGCGACACTTCTCGCTCTCAAAGCACAGAAACTGAGTTTCTATTTTGGTCAAAGAGATTTTTGGGGGATTTTTGCTATCAATCAAAGAGATTTAATTTTTATTTGAATTCTCCTTTATATCTTTCTTGTTTTGGTTAAAGAGCTCTCTTTCTTCTGATCTTTGGAAGCTTAAGAAAAAATTCTTCTTTAAGGATCTTGACTTGATGAATTTTTGTAGATCTTTTCTTGAAATGATTCTTTAATTTAAATACCTAAAAAAACCTATATCTACTCATAAAATACATGGTTAAATACTCAAACTCATATTGATTAATGTTGTAGGTCACAATGACATCGAAATGCCATCTAGCTTTCATCCCCATCCTTTGAATGACTATGCTGAGCTTCACATCTAAGCCATGCTAGTAGGCCATGCCGTGCCATGCTGTGGGCCATGCCGTGTCAGTAGGCCATGCCTTGAGCCATGCCGTACTAGTAGGCCGTGCCTTGAGCCATGTCGTACCAGTAGGCCATACTGTGCCATGCCGTGCCTTGGGCCATGCCATGTTGGTAGGCTATCCCATGTCGTGTCGTGTCGGTAGGCCATGCCTGGTGCCGTGCCCTGCCGATCGCTAAGATTAGTGTACATAATCTTTGGCATCCATATATTTGTATATAATTGTATGGATGGTACCTTGGCATATATTTGATTATTGTTCAACTTGTTATATTGGTTAATGTTCATTAACATTGCAGGTCACGATGGCACCGAAATGCCATCTAGCTTTCACCCCTGCCTCTCGGCGGGTTATGCAGAGTTCAGTATCTGAGGAGCAGTCGGAGCATCCTTCATCCACCTCCACATTGACTACTCAGAGATCTCCACCGCCGACATCTACTCCATGATGACATCTACTCCACCGGCATCTGAGCCTTCACCATCACCCACATCTCCGACACATGCTACTCCATCGACATCTGAGTGTATATTTTTATTATATTATTTATTTATTTTTTATATAGTATTTATATACTTATATATTTTTATAACATATTTTTATTGCAGGTGCATCATCCAGTCGGACATTTTGCAGTCCCATACGTATGGCGCATGTGTGAAACCGCCAGCATTAGGTAATGGTGCAGTATGATGCAGAGGGAAGGTCAGTAGGGGAGACCGCATGGGAGATGCATTCCTTTTTTAGAGTGCTTGTGAGGTGGTCAGACATTATTCCCATAGAGCCTAGAGACTAGCGATTGATGGATGATGCTATCAGGAATCGGGTGTGGGAGAAGATATGGATAACTGCATCTTAATTATATTTATGCATTTTACATGTTTACACTATGTTTGATTAGAATAATTTTATAACTGACTTTTGATAATATTGTGCAGAGGAGGTACGACTTTCCTGATTATGAGAGGGCTCGAGATATTCGACTAAAAAAGAACGAGGAGTTGTAACGGGACTACAAGGTCAAGCTCCATAGAGGATGGCTCGAGCACCGACGAGATACTCTAGAGGAGCTTGTTCCTTGGATATAGAACTATCCTTCGAGTCAGTGGAAGATGATGGTTACACATTGGAGGAGCCAAAAGTTTAAGATAAAATTACTAACTTTTAAATTTTTCAATACGCTTAAAGTTATATTTAAATATTTTTAAATATTTATTATTTATTTGAATACTTGTTAGGCTATCTTCCATTAGAACCGAAAGAATCGAATAGTCCAGGAGTATACGCACCCTCTCGGCCATGAGTCTATGGCCAGTCGTATGCATAGAGAGGTAATGAATTCTAAATCTTACTAAATAAATTGAATTGATATTTTTTTCATGTTTCTGATAAACTGATTCATTGTTATAGCTGATGAGAGATGGAGTGATGTCCAGTCATAGTGAGATCTTCAATCCTGCCATAAGCGATCGTAAGCGAGGGCCCGGATACCTCTGGCCCCCATGACCATCTATCTCAGGTCTTAGGGCCTGAGCACTTTGAGAGGATCCGATGCAAGTCTAGACATACGCTGACCAGCTATTGGTCTGAGGTGAGCGTCTCTTCACAGGCTTTCGGTGTCATCAATCGGGAGGAGCTTGAGGAGGAGTTGGCACGGATAGATCATGCTGCAATATGGGCAGATCGGGCTGAGGAGCGTGCATCTCATCTAGAGGGCATCATGAGAGACATGATGTCGATGCTCAGGTGCATTTTGGAGGTGCCTTCATGGGCTTTGAGGATATGTTGGCCTGCATTCAGCTCCAGCTTCTCTAGCTCCAGCTCCAGCTCCAGCTCTGGCTCCATCTCGTGCTCCATCTTTCGATGACGACGATGATATAGATTTAAGAGACTTTTGATGTATTTTTTTTAAAAAATATTATAATAAATTTTATTTAATAATAAAATTTAGCATTTAAAAAATATTTTTATATTTATAATAATTTTTTATGTTATATATCTCTGCATTTATTAGGTAAAATATATAAAAAATTAAAAATTTTATATTTTTTTAATTATTCAGAAGCTACGGTAATAATTTTACAATCGCTGCCATAAATATGCCAACCACTATCGTACGCAATGTGTCAACTACTGCATTAGACCTATGGCAGTGGTTACATAACCGCTACCATAGACTAGTCTATGGTAGCAGTTATATAACCACTGTCATAGATAAGCCTATAGCAGTAGTTTAGGAATTACTGCAATAGATACTCTATGACAGCAATTTCGAGAACCGCTGTAACAACCACTGCCACAGACCTATGGTGATGGCTGTAGTGGCAGTAGTTAGCTAACCACTACCATAGAACAATCCTCCCACTGACTTTACCAAGTCTTAAAGAGGACTTATGACTTGCTTGGTTGATTGGCACATAAATCAGTCACACTGATCAACCTTAGTGATATGGATCAACTCGAATTTAATTATTATGTGATCTATTCAAAATACAATTAGTCAGGATGGCCAGGTAAGCAAGATCGATGAGAGGGATATGCCATTAACTTGTCAAAGAATCATTAGTGTGAGTAGCTCCCAATTAAAAAATCATCGGTATAAACTACCAAGCTTATCTTAGACACCATTCGGTTAATTAGTTTTGATTCAATCCACCTAACAATTCTAGCTCTACCACTAAGCCACAATCAAGATCCATTTGGTAGAAATATGGACTTGATCAACTACAACTATTGAGAATTAATCAAGAAAAAAATTGACCTAATTAATAATTAATTAGATTTGATCAATTACTTAGTCCATCATCCATGTGATTTCTACCTCTAGGTCTAACCCAGTTAATGGAGCCTGATCTGAGCTAATCTCATAATCCCAAGGTTAACGAACATGGCCTTTAGATCTTTGATTTTTCAATCTAGATCTCTTGATTTCATAGCTTAATTCTCAATTAAGTTTATAAATATTGAAACATTTTTATTTGTAAAATAATTTTATATAAATTTTATGCAAAAACATTCTATTTTCTAATTGGGGTCGACCTCTTCCTGATTGGAGTCAACTCCATACAGCAAGTCGACCCATAGGTCAACCTTTGTGATGAAATAGAGAGCTAAAAAATTCTCATCTACAGTAATTGGATTGACCCCTTTAAGAAAAGGGTTGACCCTCAAGGATTCGGATCGACTTGAATAGGACATAAGTCGACCCCTCCAAGCATCCAACAACTATTGTAGAGTTTCAGACTTTTTGATTTTTGCATAAAACTTAATTAAATCAATCATAAATCATTTTTAGATCTCATCTAAATTTATTTATAATTTCAAATTTTATTCTTAATGATTAGATTCATCTTTTCATGCAATTTTTGTATCACATACAAACAATCTTAGGATTTCACAAATCTAGGATTTTGCAGAAAGTAAGTTTTGATCCTTTTACATTTCTTCTTTATGGAAAATCATAATAGCACCCCTATATTCCATAAGAGAATCCTATCAAATAGGAAGAAAGGCCTTTAAACCCTTCTTACTCTTATGACTAGATGGCCTGGTGATTTACCCAATCCAAATACTAAGTTATAAGAAAATAAACAAATCTAATCATCATTTAGATCTAATTAAAAAATTTAGATCTCATCTACATCAAATATTTTGCATCTTATGCATCATCAAATTTAGATTTTACTAATTATGCATGCATATCATATCATAGTTGGAACCAAATGCTCTGATACCACTATTGACAAAAGCACGGGGTTTCATGCATTGTTTTCAAATTTTTTTTAAAAATTTAGCAGTGGAAGAATTTAGATTAACCTTTTAATCTAAACATGTATTAGATTTAATCTACAAACACCTTATACCAAGACCTACGATATGATATCATGCATATAAAACCTGAAATAGAAAACTATCGAATCTCATACCTGAACTTAAAGCAAAGATCACTGCTTACGTAGATCTTGTTTGTTGCTTCAGCTGTGTACTTGAATGGCCTCTAAGGATATCTATATAAAGCCCAATCCATCAGCTTCTAGAGTGCTAGCTCCTTACGAAGACTCTCTTAATGGCTGAATAAAAGGAAGAAGATGATGGGATTGTTACAAGATAATAACCTTCTCTTGTTTCTCTCGCAAAACTTTAGCCTCGCACCTAATAGAGGAATAGTTTCCTCTAGATCTCAAATGCCAAGGATGCCCACCCCAAAGCTCATGCTTAGAGACTCTCACTTTGGTTTTCTCACATCCAAAAATCTCTCAAAAATTTTGTTAGTCTTTTGTCTAATAAAGGGCCGAATATATAGGGCTAAATATTAGAATTGGAGATTGGAACGAAGTCCAATTCAAAATAATTTTGAATTGAAATTTTCTTAAACCCTAACCCTAACTAATAGTGGGCAGGAGGGGGTTGGCATCCAGGTTTCTCATGCACAAACCCTTTGTGAGTTGGGATAGATGGGGCGGCATCTAGGGCTAGGCGCAAGGGATAGATGCAATCCAATTGGACTTTTTAGTTCTCATCTAATTTGGTTCAAATCAAACAACCTTTGATGAGACCCAACATGATTTAACCTAATCTAATTAGGCTCTTAATCTTTTGATCAAATTAAGGATTAACTAAGTCCAAGATTTGAATAAATCAAAATCTCATCTCTCTTAGCAATTAGGTCATCCAATAACCTAATTGGATTAGACCTAATTGAATCCAATTCAATTAGTCTTATTGGTGCAGAATCTAGTGGATGCCAGAACTGACTGGAGCTAGGAAGCCGAGGTCGCCATCGGAACCTACAAAAGAAGTATAAATTGGAGGAGGGGTGGCTCTGGCAGGACCCTCCGATGGTCAAGTTAGCTCTTTCGGTCAATAGAAATGGAATGCTCAGTAGAAAAAGTAGCAGAGTATTAAGAAGGAGAAGAGAGCTTCTGGAGGGGGAAGCGTATCTGGAGTGTCTCTTATATAGAAGAAGCTTGTAACAAACTAATAGTGACAGTCATAACCATCCGATAGTGGGTCGTTCAGGGCCATGTGAAGTTTGTTATAGAGGATAGTATATGTTGTCGTGATGTGCTAGCTGGAGTTTGGATGGGATGGCTGTAGGTGATGGAGCATCCCTCACTAATGTTGTTCTAGAGGAGCTTAGAAGTTTTTGAGATCAACTGTGCATGGATCGTTATTTGCCATATTGTGGGATCCTTCTAGGCAATCAGAAGAAGTTCAAAAGAAGTTCGATAAAAGGAGAAGTTCGGGAGGAGTTCGATTGGTGGAGTCCGACTGAAGGAGAATTTTGGAAGAAGCTCGATTGGTAGAGAAGTCTGAAAGGAGGAGAGCTGATTGGTGGAGAAGTCCAAAAGGAGGAGAGCTGACTACCTAGGGTGGAGGAGCTCGGCCACTCCTGCTATTCAAGCTCATCTGGGCAAAGTCTGGAGGGATCTTGCAAATTCGATCGAGGGTCAATCTTGGTCGTCACTACCAAACAAGATCATTCATTGATCAGATACCTAGCCGAACTTCGACGGGAGTAGATTCACCACCAACAATAGTCTCCCCACTCTCGAGTTTGAAATTTGAAGGAAGTATAAATGTGGCTGCCAAAGTTTTTTTTGGCTTTCTACGCTTGTCAGGATGAGATGTTTTGGCATTTACCGTGCTGGCATCGAAGCTTTTTAAATTCGAGCTGAGTTTGAGAAGATGGCCCTTTGGCTTTCCCACCACAACACTGCCCTAGGCACGGTGCAATTAAGGATTCGCCCATAGTCATTACTCTGCCATGACGAGTGGGACACGCAGCACTCATGGTCTGACCGAATGAGATCTATCATCATAACCGTCTCGGGCTCCACTTGACTATTTAAGGCCTTCTTCCACCTTCGAAATTCATTCTTGCCTAAGTCTTCTTCTTCCTTCAGCACCTACTCTTCTTCCATCTGAGATTTTCAATTCCTCCCTTCATTTTTTCTGGTTCTGGGCTTTCCTCCATCCGATTCTTGTCATACTCATCATCTCTTTGTCATTCTTATTCAGCTTAGGTCAGCCTCTCAACACCTATTTTTAATTACACTTGTCTCTTTTATTTCTTGGTCTTTCGATTTTTTCTTACAAGTTTTTGCACTTCATTTTTTCCTGCTTTTTAGGATTTTTCGAAGGGTTTACTTCGATCTATATGTCTTTTGAAACTTTCCAATCCATTGGTTCTTGGAGCTCGTCTGAACCGGCCTTCCTAGATCTCGCTCTCCTGACCAAGGTTGAGCCTAGGAACATATCCCATCAGCCTTTCATTCCAGACACCATCCTTTCTATCCTTACTCCGAATGACCTCTTCCTGATCAGGATATAGTATGGCATCCCATCGAAGTACGACCTTAAGATCCCCAAGTTAGATGACCGTACTAGTTCTCCTCTAACTGGTCGATTTTGTTTGTATGCAGAAATCTTGCATACCAGGCTTCAACGTCCACCTCCTCCCTTTATAGTCGCCCTATTTTGCCTTTTGAACATCTCCTTTGCCTCCATAATATCGAACTTCTTTCAATTCATAATCGGCTTTCTTTTTCTCTATCGCCTAGTCGAAGTTCAGCTAACAGTCTCGTTGTTTCAAAATTTCTATCCCTTCAAACATCTTCCTTCCATAAAAAATTGATAGTACTTCTTTCCTTAGTTCGGTAAGAAGGGGTTGTTGAAAGGTGCTCCTTCTTCCATTCAGAACTAGAAGGAGAAGTACTTCTTCATCCGATGCCCAACCTTGCTACTTGACCTTCCTCCTTGGGGCTTCCTTAGGGAATCCATCCATCGAGCCCCTAGCCTAGATGGAGCCAAGCTTGAGTCTTCTAACAGACTCAAGGCACACCGAGCTCCCAGTCTTCCTGAGCTTTTGAAGGAATAGATCTTTTTTAACCTTCGCCTGAGCCCTCTGGATCCTACCGGTATTAAGTGCATTCGCATATATGTATGGACTCTTGTGAAATTGGATGCATACCTCAGCTGATTGTGGTCTTTCTTTGCTACAGAAATAGACTCTGATGCCATAGGAAAGCTTGTCGAGAGCCTTTATGCCAAGAAGAGAAAGGGGGAGGCTCCATGCAAAAGCTCGAAAAGGGCAAAGGTCGGCAGCCCAAGTTCTGAGGTCCCGAATATCCCCGTGGCCACTCCCGAAGTCATTCCCGGGCATCGGGGTCCTTTCAATCTCCAGGGGCAACGTCAGGGGTGAGGACCCTCAGCCTCCTAGACCCTTGGGTCTCCCTGCTGGAGGGTCGGTGTTGGAGCCCCTCACTAAGAGGGTTGGAGGGGTCGGAGACAACAACAAGAAGAATAGGGTCACTATCGCAAAGGTGGTCCAAAAGGCTCGTTCAGGCAGGTCGAGCGATAGCTGCAGTGATAATCTAGGGGCGTACCCCTTCAGTAATTTAGAGATCATCCGAGATCTAATCAACAAGTTTACCATGCTCGAAGAGGTGGACTGCCAAGCCGACCTTGACCAGATGCAGTTCATTTAGGAATTCCTTGGAACCTTCCTCAAGGTAGTCATCTTGCCATTTTTCTCTTTCATTATATATATGTAATTATCATTATTATTTTTTATCTTACTATGACTCATCCATGGCAGTTGGGCCAACATATACTAGCCCACCTTAAGAGGATAAATCGTTAGGAGGCGAAAGCGTTGAAGGTCCATGGGGACCTTTGGGTCGAGATCGATAGCCTGCAAGGGAAGGTAGCTGAGGCCAAGCACCTCGGGGAGGAGAAGGTGGTAGAAAATGAGAATCTCCGGAGGGCGCTTCGAAAGGAGGAGCTCATCTCAATCGGGCTTAAGGCCGCATTGGACTTGGAGGAGGAGAAAAAGGAGGCCGAGATTAGAGTCACCGAGCTGGAGGCTCAAATGTTGAAGTCCATTTTGGAGGTGGTAGCCCGAGCCATGGAGGAGTTCAAAGCCTCCTCTGAAATGAAGGATTTGAATATTGCATTTGACAAGAAGGCATTCATAAAGGGCTTCAAACTTTGTGAAGGCAGGGTGGCTCAAAGATTTCCTGAGCTTGACCTCAGCTTCCTAAAAAAGGAGTCCGATGAAGAAGCGGGGCTGTTCGGTGCCACAGCTGACTTCTCTCCCATCGAAGTGGTTTTCGAATCCTCTGAGCCCACTGTCGAGATACCCAAGCCCACACAGAAGCCCAAGGTCGCTATCGAAGCACTGATCAAACCCACTCCTGAACCCATGGCTATCCCTGGAGTGCCGAGCTCCTCCACTGCTTCTCCTCCAGAGATCAGAGGCCTTTGATAGTTGTATTCTTTTTTTCTTTTTTCTTTTGCTTTGTACCTAAAAATTCTTAGTTAAATGAAAGCAAATTCACTTTTGTCTATGCCTTTCTTTATATTGGTGTTATGCCATGTGTTATTTAGAATTCTTCCAATAATCGGAGCCATAATCTACCATCTCTAGTCAATGCCGACCCCTTACCTTAGGGAGTTTCGCTGAAACCTTTAATAAAAAGCTTAAAGAAGGAAGTCCACCATCTGAAGAGGAAGTTGAAGAAGATAGAGGATGACCTTCAAGCTTCTCGGAGGACTGCTTTGGGGGAGACCAAGGAGGTCATTCGCCTCCAAAATTTACACATGAAGGACTCTACAAGCTTTAGCATTCAGAAGGGCAGCTTCAAGAAGGAGATTTTTGAGCTCAAGAAAAATGCCAATGACAAATCTTGGACACTAACGATGAAGATCAGCTCTCTCAAAGCCAATCTCAATGTGGCAAAAGAGAAGATCCATCTACTGGAGGTGAGCTCGCCATGGACTTTTGATAAGGCTCGGTATGAGTGGGATTGCTCGAAGAGATTCTCCACGCTCCAAAAGCGACTGCATGATGCTGAGCTCATGATATCTACCAGTTGGGTTGGAGCAATAGGATATCCCAGCTTGAGCAAAGGCTTTGTGCTGCTAACAGCGAGGTAACTCGGCTCCAAAAATAACTTGATGACAGTCATCAATCCAGCGGGAGCAGGGGATCAGAGTAGGTTGCCTCCTTAATGAGGACTCTGGGTGAGCTTTCGAAAGTGGTGGAGAGGGAGAAGACCGAGGTTCAATGGCTAAGGATCCAACTGTTGTACAAGCAACAAGCCATCAAGGATGCGGAGGCCGAGTCTGAAGTCTTAAAGAAGCAGCGGTGAGAGCTCGAAGGCAAATTCCAACACGCCAATAGGATATACATAGATGGCCTATATAAGAAGAAGGAGCTTGAGGAAGAAATCCTTAGGCTGAGTAGTCTTTTGTAATGGCGGGGGGTCGATAGCCCGAAGTCTGAGGGTTTTGGGCCTTTTTAGGACTTTGTCATTTTTTTTTCTCTTTTTTGTACATGGTCTCATAGACCTTCACTTTGTAATGAACTTCGGTTTTAATGAAGGAATATTTTCTTTGATCATATTTTTGCTTTATTTAGATTTAGTGCTTGTTAATTTTCCCATTTCTCTCTTCTGCTTTGACTTTTGTTGAAATGATTATCGAAAAAGTAGTTTTTCTCCTATCTTTTCATAACCAAAGATTTTTTTCCTACACTAGGATGAGTTTATCCTTCCATGTTCGACTCCATCGATTTTTCTTCAACCTTTCATTAGGATGAGGTTCTTCCTCCTATCTTAGGTAACTGGAGGTTTTTATTTATGTCAGGATGAGATTCTCCTCCTATTCTCGATGAGGTTGATTTTTACTTCTGTTAAGGCGAGGCCTTCCTCCTATTCCCACTGTGGTCGTTGAAAGGTTCTCTTCTCCTATCTTAAGTAACTAGAGGCTTTTGTCTTGCTCATGTTAGGACGAGGTTCTCCTTCTATTCCTTTCATGGCAGTAGGGACATAGTTGGGCCGTTAATAAGGCCTCTCCCCTCATCTCGTCTTAGGTTAACGAGGTCTTCATTTTGCTCAAGTTAAAATGAAGTTCTCCTCCTATTCCTATCAAGATTGTAAGGACACATAAGGGCCGTTGAAAGGGCCTCTCCCCTCATCCCGTCTTAGACTAACGAGGCCTTCGACTTTGCTCACATTAGGATGAGGTTCTCCTCCTATTTTTAACATGGCTGTAAGGGCACATTAGAGCCATTGGAAGGGCATCTTCTCTCATCTCATCTTAGATTAACGAGGCCTTTGGCTTTGCTCACATTAGGATGATGTTCTCTTCCTATTTCTAGCATGGCTATAGGGGCATATTAGAGCCATTGAAAGAGCCTCTATCCTCATCTTATCTTAAATTAATGAGATCTTTGGCTTTGCTCACGTTGGGATAAGTTTCTTCTTCTATTCCTAACATGGCTGTAGGGGCACATTAGGGCCATTGGAAGGGCCTCTCCCCTCATCTCATTTTAGATTAACGAGATCTTTGACTTTGCTCACATTAAGATGAGGTTCTCCTCCTATTCCTAGTATGGCTGTAGGAGCACATTAGGGCTATCGAAAGGGCCTCTTCTCTCATCTCATCTTGGATTAACGAGGCCTTCAACTTACTCGAGTTAGGATGAGGTTCTTCTTCTGTTCCTAACAAGACCACTTTTGATTATTTTGAAAAGTCATTTTCTATCATCACATGATTTTTGCAATAAAAAATAATAATATTAAAATAGAAAAGTTTTATTGAAGGTAAATTACTGATAATATATTCTTAGATTTTCTGAATTCCAAGGTCGTGGGAGTGTTGATCCTCCAAGCCCCTTCAAGCAATAAGTTTCGGACTGAATGACCTCCTCTACTTCATATGGGCCTTTCCAATTTGGAGCGAGCTTTTCTTGATTCTGAGGTTGTGAAATAACTGCTCATTGAAGTACTAAGTCTTCCACTTTGAATATTTTGCCTTTGACTTTAGAGTTGTAGTAACGAGCTACTTTTTGCTTATAGGATGCCATCCAAACTTGAGCTTTTTCTCATTTTTTCTTCAATAAGTCGAGGTTAGCCCTGAGGTCCTGTGAGTTTGCTGCTCATTAAATGCCATGACTCGTGCTGACGGGACTTTGAGTTCTATTGGGATGACTACTTTTGTTCCAAAAGCTAAGGCAAATAGGATCTCCCTAGTTGGCAATCATTGGATAGTTTGGTATGCCTAGAGCACATGATAGAGTTCATCCATCTAAGTCTTCTTTGCTTTTTCAAGTTTTGCTTTGATACCTTGCAGCAAGATTCTGCTTGTTACTTCAACTTCGCTGTTTGCCTGTGGATGGGCTACTGATGTAAAATGATGTGAGATATTCAAATCTTCATAGAATTTGATAAATCTTGCTCTAGCAAACTGCTGCCCATTATCTGTTTTGAGAATTTAAGGCAAGCCAAATCTATAAATAATCGACTTTTAGATGAAGTTCTACACTTTTGCCTCAGTGATTTTTGTCAGAGGTTCAGCCTCGATCTACTTTGTGAAATAATCTTTTACCACCAAGAGGAACTTATGTTGTCTAGATGTCATGGGAAAAGGTGTATGTCCATCCCCCATTGAGCAAACAGCCATAGGGCGCTTAGGGGAGTAAGTTCAGAAGATGGCTGCCTTTGAACGTTTGCATTTCTCTGATAACGGTCATATTTTTTGACATACTCTATAAAATCTTGGTACAAGGTCGGTCAATAGTAACCCTAATAAAGTAGTCTATGTGATAGGGATCTAGCCCCCACATAACTTTCATAGATTTCTTCATGCACCTCTCATAATGCAAAGTTGGCTTCTGAAGGCCTAAGATATCTTAAGAGTGGTATGAAATATGACCTTTTGTATAGCTTGCTTTCATATAGAACATACCGGAGGCTTGATTTTTGAGTTTTTGAGCTCTTTTCGGATCATGAGGAAGAGCTCCATCTTTGAGATAAGCAACCAATGGGTCAATCCAACATGGCTCATGGTCGATCTGCACTATAGATTGTTCTTTCAGACTCGAGTATTTCAGGACTTCAAAGAAAACTTCCTTGGGCAACTCAGCCGGGGCCAATGTTGCCAACTTTGAGAGAAGATCAGCCCTAGTGTTTTTCACTCTTGGGATCTGCTTGATGTCAAAACTATTGAAAGATGGAGTCAAGCTCTTCACTTTCTCAAGATATTTTATTATGCTTTCTTCTCGAGCCTCATAATCACCACTAACTTGTCTGACCACCAATTGAAAATCACTGTAGATTTGGAGTTGATCTGCTTCCAATTCTTCAATGATTCTTAACCCTACAATCAAAGCTTCATATTCGGTCCCATTATTTATGGTAGAAAATTCAAAGCATGATGCATATTCAGTGATGACTCCTTTTAGGTTAACCAAGATCAGCCTTGTGCCTACACCAAAAGCATTGGACGAGCCGTCTACATATAGGGCCCAAAAATCTTCAAGAAGGTCGGCTCTTTCCTCAGAGGAACTTAGTTGTAACCAGGGAACATTGAATTTATTCTATTCTGGCTCGGCTTCATCCAGAATAGTGTATTTAACTATAAAATTTGCCAAAATTTGAGCTTTGATCGATGGTCAAGGTTGGTAGTTGATGTCAAACTTGGTGAGCTCAACTGTCTATTTTGCTATTCTTCTGATGGCATCTATTCGATGAAGAATTATCTTGATTGGTTGATCAGTGAGGAGGGTTATGGTATGCCCTTGAAAGTAAGGTCGAAGTCTTCGGGCTACAATCAATAGGGCAAAAGTTAGTTTTTCTAACTTAGTATATCTAGTCTCGGCGTCCCTCAAGACTCGACTTATGTAGTAGATCGACTGGTATACTTTCGTCTTTTCTTTGACTAGTTCTATCGCAAGGACCACTGGAGAGATCGCCAGGTACATAAATAATTTCTCTCTAGGTTCAAACTTTAATAATAGGGGAGGTGAACAGAGGTGGTTCTTGAGCTCTTTAAAGGTTTGTTGATATTCAGTGGTCCAGCAGAAGTTCTTCGACTATTTTAGGACTTGAAAGAAGGGCATGCATCACTCGACCGATCTCGAGATAAAGCGGTTCAGGGCTGCCACTTTTCTAGTCAAGCATTGAAATTCTTTGATTGATTTTGGAGCAGTCATCTCTTGAATGGCCTAAATCTTCTCTGGATTTGCTTCAATTCCGTACCTCAACATCATGAATCCTAAAAACTTCTTCGAAGTCATGCCGAAGGTGCACTTGATTGGATTTAGCTTCATCTTGTACATTTTAAGAGTACTGAAGGTCTCTTCAAGATCGGCAATATGACTTATTGAAGCTCAGCTCTTGACAAGCATGTCATCTACATATACCTCCATATTACGGTCGATCTGCTCCTTGAAGATTTTATTGACCAGGTGTTGGTATGTTGCTCCTACATTTTTGAGTCCAAAAGGCATAACCCTGTAATGGTAAAGACCACAATCAGTAATAAAAGCAATTTTCTCCTCATTCTCTGGTGCCATTCGAATTTAGTTATAGCTAAAAAAAGGCATCCATGAAAGTGAGGAGCTCGTGGCCCGAGGTTGCATCCACCAGCTGATCAATTTTGAATAGGAGGTAGCTATCTTTTGGGTAGACTTTGTTCAACTTTTTAAAGTCTATGCACATTCTTCACTTGCCGTTCACCTTTTTGACAAGCACGACGTTGGAGACCCAGTTCGGATAGTTGACTTCTTAGATGAATCCAGCCTTGAGGAGCTTATCAACTTTCTCTGCAATTACTTTCTATCTCTCTAGGGCATGGCTACGCATCTTCTCTTTCACCGACCAACATTTGGGATCAATAGTCAGACAATGTTCCATGACTTTAGCATCTATTCCGAGCATGTCGTCGGGGATCCAAGCAAAAACATCTGTGTTCCTCCATAGAAATTCCACAAGCTGCTCTCGTATCTCTTTCGTCAGGTTGGAGCCAATCTGTACCATGTGCTCTGCATTCCCGTCATTCAGTGGGATAGAAACAAGGTCTTTTATGGGCTCACCCTGCTCTTCAATTAGATCATCGTAGACATCCAACCCATCAATCGGATAAGGATTTGACTACTCATCCCTCTACAAGGCAATTGAATAGCAATGTCTTACAAGAGCTTGATCTCCTTTGACTTCTCTGATCCTATAGCTTTTTGAGAACTTTATTTTCAAATAGTAGGTCAACACTACTACCCAAAGCACGTTTAGACCAAGTCGATCGAGAATTGCATGGTAAGCCGATGGAGCTTTTACTACTAGAAAGTCCATCTGTGCCCTAAACTATCTCGAATATTGTCCTGCAGCCACAACCAAAGTTATTATGCTTTCAACTGGTACCGCATCACCAGTGATGCCTATCAATGGGGAGTTCATTGGTCCAAGCCAACTATTGGGTATAGACATTTTGGAGAAAGCATCATAAAATAAGACATCGATCGAACTTTTATTATCAACAAAGATATGGCGTACATCATAGTCTGTAATATTTAAAGCAATTATAACCATGTCATTATGCGGGAACTGAAGTTCCTGTGCATTTGCTTTAGTGAAAGTTAGGGGCTCCTCAGCTCTTCGCCTCTTTACTGATTCCCCAGATCCGCCGACCTCCTCTTGTCGAAGTTCCCCAAAGATGGTGTTGATGATGCCGAGAGGCAGCCGATCTTCTTATTGTTTCATCCTCCTCGGTAGTTTTGCTTATGGTAGCGCCCTTGGCCGATCCTCTCTTACCATAGATCAATGCCACAAAAATCGACCAAGCCAACCTCGTCTGATAAGCTCCTCGATCTCATCTTGAAGCTGAATGCACTCCTCAGTATCGTGACCATGGTCATGATGGTAGAGATAGTATTTGTTGGGATTGTGCTTGCCAGGATGAGTGCGCATCCTCTTCAACCTCGACAGCTGCTCCTTGATTTTCATCAGCACTTGAATTTTTGGAGCATTGAGGGGAGCATAGTTGTGGAACCTTCTGAGGGGGAAGCCCCACCATGCCCTCCTATCTGGGCTTCTTTGACTTCAATTCCAAGGAGGAGTTCGGGCTCGCTTGCACTCGGGGAGAGTTTGGGAGCGCGATTGAGCTTCACCCAACTTTTCATCAGTAGTGGGCATACTTGATTCATCCATTCGCTGCTCTTCAGTGGCTTCACTATCCTTGGCCTTAAAGGCCTCTTCTACTCGGGCATAACCTTCAGCTCGAGCCAGCATATCAGCGAAATTCCTAGGATACTTCTTCTCCAAGGAGAACAACAAATCATTCTTCTAAAGACCGCCCTTTAGTATGGCCATTACGATAGATTGGTCCAAGTTTTGAGATGGATGAGATCTGATCGTAGATCTAGATGAGATCTGATCGTAGAGGCGATCGACCGTCAGGTGGAAGCCTTTCTGGGAGGCATCCTCATGAGATCAGTTGGAAAAGAAGAACTTTGAGGGAGAAGAAAAAAGATCTATGTTGAGCACTCCTTAAGAATAAGAAAACCTTAAGAGAAAGTGGTCCCTTCCTCTAGTGCCAATCCTATTAGTGCGGAATCTGGTTGACGCCAAAATTGGCTAAAGCTAGAGAAGCCAAGGTCGCCATTGGGACCTACAAAAGAAGTCCAAATCAAAGGAGGGGTGGCTCCAGCAGGACCCTCCAATGGTCAAGTCAGTTTTTCTGATCAACAGAAATGGAATTCTTAGTAGAGAAAGTAGTAGAATGTCGAAAAGGAGAAGAGAGCTTCTAGGGGGAAGCGTATCTAGAGGATCTCTTATATAGGTGGAGCTTGTAACAAACTGATAATGACAGTCATAACCGTCCAGTAGTGGATCATTCAGGGCCACATAAAGTTTGTTATAAAGGATAGTGTCTGTTGTCGTGACGTGCCAGCTATTGTTTGGATGGAATGGCTATGGGCGATGGAGCATCCCTCACTGATGTTGTTTTAGAAAAGCACAGAGGTTCTCAAGATCAGCTGTGTGTGGGTCGTTATTCGGCATATTGAGAGTCAGTGCTGGGATCCTTCTGGGCAACCGAAAGAAGTTCAAAAAAAGTTCGATAGAAGGAGAAGTCCAGGAGGAGTTTGACTGGTAGAGGAGTTCGACTGAAGAAGATATTCGAAAGAAGCTCGACTGGTGGAGAAGTTCGAAAGAAGCTCAACTGGTGAAGAAGTTTGAAAGGAGGAGAGCTGACTGATGGAGAAGTCCGAAAGGAGGAGAGCTAACTGCCTGGGGTGGAGGAGCTTGGCCACTCCTGCTATTCAAGCTCATCTAAGCAAAGTTCGGAGGGATCTTGTAAATTTAGTCGAGGGTCAATCTTGATCGTCGCTACCAAATAGGATCATTCAATGATCAGATACCTGACCGAACTTCGATAAGAGCGGGTTCACCCCTAACAAGTCTTGATCTAATCATCACAACTTAATCAAATTAAGTTAATTAATAATTTAATTATTAATTAATCTTTTTTTAATTAATTTATATTAGGTTAATCATCAATCATGTTGATAATTAAATCCTTCAATGATTCATAATCATTGATCGGCCATTTGATCGGATCAAAACTTCTATATGTGTGACCCTATAGGTTCGAACACTAAGCCAGTAGTACAGAAATAAGTTTTCTATACCAATCAAAGTGACCATCTAGCCATGATATCCAACGATTGGATAGAGTCAAATGTAGCAAAGTAACAACCATAACCTTCTAGAATATGGTTACCGTATAATTCATCCTTTTGACCAATAATACTCAAAAAAATTTTAGAGTTTACTGTCAACTCTTGATCAATAATTCTTATAGTATCTCAACCTACTCAATCCTGTGACTCCTTATAAAGATTATTCTAGCCAAGATTTTACTAAATTGAAACACATTGAGACATTCTCTCCAATTTTATTTGGAGTAGTCAATCCCATCTTGATGCATGCATCGACTTAACAAGTACTTGACTATATTCAGAAACCTTTTATCATTGATTAGAAATTCAAATAGTCCGGTATCAAAGTACAGTGAATTGCTTGCAAGTTACCATGGTGATCTCAGACCGAAGGAACACTTATACCCAAACCTCCTCATATAACACTCTCGATATTAGAGTGCTTCATAATGGTCACATTCAATGCAAATCAATATCCTACCTGTATGTCATACCAGCATTAACATACTCTTTATTTAAGAGGACAACCAACCCATATGGCACACAATGACCTATACTTGATACAATTATCATTCTTATTAATAATGTATAATTTGATAGTGAACAAGTTTAAGAACTATATAATAAATCCTTCTTTATCATATTAGAAATAGTTCTAAGGACTTTCATCATAATAATGAAGTTTGGTTAAGAAGATGTATAATCTTATGATGAAATATGCCAAATAACTTTTATTAATAAATAATTCATATACATTTACAAGAATAATTTCAATCATTTATAAGCTAGATGATTGGATTTGGGACATAATTTCCAACAAGCAGATCTTTGGTCAAGTGGACAGCCAATGATGGAGGTGGGATCGAGCGGTCTGGCTTGACTCTCATGTTCGCTTATGAGATAGCAGGCATATCCCAGGATGTTGGGGCGAGATAGATCACAAACTCTTAGAGACTGGTGAAGGCCGAACATCAAGTCAAGATAAAAATTATTGAGAAAAATGCCTCAAAATTTAGTCCATAATAAATCTAGAATGAGATCTTGAATGACGAACACCATCCAATGGGTCTAAAAATAGCACAAACAAAGTCCAGATAGAGGATACACGCACGAAGGAAGGCCGAGGGTAGATTGTATGGCCCATGGGCTATCGGAGGGCCCTATGGGCTAGCATAGGCTGCTGGCAGTGCGAATAGGCTCAGCAATGCGAGGGCGCTGGGCCAACCATGCACTAGGCCGACCTAGACGTGCACATAGGCACTAGCGCAGGTTGCATGAGCACCCAAGCCCATTAGGGTCACGATCCATGGTGGACTTTCCTTTCATGGCTCATGGACTGATTACATGGATTGGTCACAATCTAATGGCTCAGGAACAAGCTGATCATGATTGGACAGCAAGAGTTGGATTCGGGCATGATAAAGGTTGTTTTTGCATGATCCGATCGCTCTAAAGCAAGCCGATCTAGATCAAATGACATAGAGACAATTGAGCTTGATCTAGAGGCTTCTTGCATGATCAGATGGTTGTGGTTTGAGCCAATCATGATTGGATAAAGAAAAGATTCTCAAGTTTGTTTGAAACTCGATCTCTTATTGAAATATTATTTTAAGAATTTTGGAGTCTATAAAACTTTGATTGATGAGCCATTTATTGCATCAAATATCTGATGATATCCTGATGGTGTAGAGAGACATCTTGAGAGGTTTTAAAAAGCTTTAATGAAGATTTTGGGGCTATTTATTGAGAGATTCTTGTACAAGAGTTGAGTGTATGTTTTTCTTGTATTTATTTGATTTTATCTCTCATAGTAAAGTTTGTATGCCCCATAGAGGTAGGCTTGAGACCAATCCACATATGTTTTATTATATTTATTTATGGTTCTTTTTTCTTTATTTTCTCATGTGGTATCAACATCTATTTTCCATTATTGTTGTGATCCTATGAAGATGATTCGTGTTTCGTAATTGAGGGATCTACCCCAACAGATATTTCATGTTGATGGTGCATCAAACTCCCAGAAGAGAGGTGTAGGGCTTATTTTGGCAAATCCCAATGGCATCATTGCTGAGAATGCATTGAGATTCAACTTCGATATGACCAATAATGCCACTATGTTTGAAGCCATGATCGCTGGATTAAGGATCGTGAAAGAGCTCAGCACAAAAGAACTCAAGATGTTCTTAGGATTCTAGCTCATCGTGCTATGAGGCCAAGGATCCCATGATGTCCAGGTATTTTCAAAAAATAAGAGATCTCTTTTCAGATTTCTCTAAAGAGGACATTTAGGGGATATTGAGGTCAGAGAGCACCTGTGCTGATGCCTTATCACACCTGGTGACCTCAAGTATAACTGACTTAGGGTGAGCAATTTACATCAAACACTTAGAATCCCCAAGCATCAAAGAAGCACTGAGAATCCACCAAATTGACCACGAGCCAAGCTGGATGGACCCACTACTCGAGTACTTAAAGAATGGAACAACCCCTGATGATGAGGAGGAAACTAGAAGAATAAAGCACCAAGCACCATGGTATGTTCTCCTCGATGGCCAACTTTATAAGAAATCCTTCTCCTTGCCTCTTCTCAAATCTCAAGCCATCCGAAGCCACCTATGCACTTTGAAAAGTTCATAAGGGCATATGCAGCAATCACTTGAGGGGCAGATCGTTAGCATATAAAGTACTTTGCTAAGAATTCTACTGGCCAACCATGATGAAAGATGATAAGCATCATAAATTCACCAATAAAAATATTAATTTATTAATTAATTTATATTAATTTTTAAGAATTATTAATCAATTTATATATAATTTTTAAAAAATTCATATTTTTATTAATTAAAAAATTAATTAAAAAATAATAAAAAAATTAAAAAATAAAAAATAAAATTTTATTATCAATAGAAAGAGCTCATTTTTTTTATCACAATAAAATAAATTTCAAGTAAAACGGAGCTAAAATGGAAAATATATGAATTTTTAAAAATATAAAATAAATAAAAATTAAATAAAAAAGAAAACGGCTCTGCAAGCCGAGCCACCAAGCCAAGCCGAGCCATGAAGCCAAGCCAAGCCATCAAAGCTGACTCAGCCATTGAAGCCATCAGCTGGTCCACGATCTAGGCGTGGACCGTCAGCTAAGCAAAATCCGGCGAATCAGAGCTTGCCACGTGGTGGACCTAGACCCCTAAAGGGTCTACAGAAATTTATCGCGGCTCACAAAGGTAATTTAGTCTTTTTCGCTCGACAATAGAGGCGCTGATTGATTGCAGCATGCGGTGCGGCCGATCTACGCGGTCCATGGGAACAGTGATTGCGCGATCGGACGGATGTGGTTGTTTGCGGTCAGGATCGGACAGCTGTGGTTGCTTCCGAATTTTATTCAGCTACAGACATCACGCGGATCACCATCGAATGGCAGTGCTCAATCCAGGCGATGATCCGACAATCCAGAAAGCTCCCGATGGTGATCAAACTCTCAGGCGCGTGATTTGCGGCCAGATTTCCTCCATGAAGCGCGATCCAACGGCCAGAATTTAATCCGACCCGATCTGAGTTGATCTGCATCCGATTTTGATGATTTTTGGACCGTTGGATTTCTATTGAACGGCTGAATTTTATCAGATTTATCAGAGATGTATCAGAGCTATTTTGATTCAAATTTTACTCAAATTCTTTTATATTTTGATGATTACGAAGGCTATTAGTCCTACATTGCCTTTAGAAAAAATATCCAGCCCTCCTAGCACTATAAAAGGACCCTAGGCCTCCAGAAATCAACATCTCCAATCAAGGCGAAGCTTTGGTACAGGGCGAAGCCAGGCTATGGGTTAAAGGCTGCTTCGAAGCAACGGGTGCCGAGAAGAAGAGCCGAGCTTCTACACCATCTTTCTGCCAATGCCGATCCAAGATCAGAGATCAGGCTATTTTATTTTCTTTTCTTTTTAAATTTTATGTATTTAAATTCTAAAATTTTAATTAATAAAAATTTTATTTTTGTATTTTAATTTCTTATTTTTTATTTTTATTGTAATTTAATTTCTACACTTTAATTATTACTTTTTATTTTATTGCAAGTAGATGCTAAGATCTAACTAATAGATCTTAGTACCAAATTTAAATTTCTACATCTTTTAATTTTTACTTTTAATTTTCCGACTTCACTCCTAATTCCAAAAACTCAAATTCTTTTCTTCTTTTCTTTCCAAAAATCAAAGATTTCAAATCTAAAAATACTACCTTCCCTGTGGATTCGATCCGACTCACTACTATCTACGCATTTTTTTAATTATTTTAAGAAGTCGGATTAAACTGATAAACACGGTGTCTTAACGACAACATCGCATTTCTATCATGTTTTTGACGCCGTTGCCGGGGAAGGCACGGACATTAAATTTTTGATCTCTTTGATTTTTCTATAAATAAATTATAAATAAAATTTCTACTTTCTTATAAATATTGCTTGCTAATTTTTTTTTATTTTGCAGAAAAAGAGATTAAAGAACAAAAAGAATCAGGAGTTTTGCTTGGTGAGATCAATTCTAACCCTAGTACTCTTTCCTTTTTATTTATTTATTTATTTTATTTTATTTTTAAATTAATTTAAAAAAATATTCATTTAAACCTAATTAAAAACCTCATGATAAGATTAGAAACCCTAACTGCTAGAGCATGCATCATATTAGTTTTATTTTTATCTTTATTTTTATTTTTATATTTTTTGATGATTGCTAGAGGCAAGGTAAGCCTTTCAGAATATAATTAGTTACATGCATCTAGTTTAAATTGCATAGAATCCTTTGATTGAATTTTTTTTGCATATCATATTAAATCAAATTAAGGGCAATACCCAATTAAATAAGATAAGGTGGGGATTTGATCACCCTTTCTTAGCCCACAAACAACCAACCAACATCCTGCATTGACCTAAACCTTTAAATTAAAATCAATTAGACATCAACCCTAAGAACTCGAGCTCAATAGGACAAGGAATCCAAAGAGTTGTACGAGGTTAGGATAAGTTAATTTGACTGGTGTCTAGGAAAGTGGTTCAGGAACGATTGGGCCCGAAGGAAGGTGGTTTCTAATTGATTCCATTCGCTTACCTGGCCAAGCATAATTGGTGTCTAAGGCAAGCAACGGGGGGACTCCCACCGACCTTACACTTACCTGGCTAGTTGATTGGCTAATCCTACACTTGGAGGGCTTGAAGGTGACCTTGGCAGTTAGGAGCTGTCTAGATCTAGGATAACCCTTAGTCAGGATTGATTGACCAACTTGATTGCTAACCAACATCAAACCTAATTAAACTTAATTCTTCTCTCTCTTCTTAGTTCTAGGACTCCTTAGGACCTTTTCTTTAGAACTTTTCTTTCTTTCTTGTTCTTTCTCTTCTGAAAAATAAAATAAAATAAAATTAAAATTAAATTTAACTAACTAAAAAAATAATTAAACTTAATTAATAAATAAAATAATTAATCTTTAATATAATAAAATAATAATAAAAAAATATATATAAAAAAATTCTAAAATTTTTATTTGAACAATACGTTAGGGTTGCATTAATACATATATGGTAGAAAATTACTTTACCTGATCTAGTTGAACACAACCATAATAATCAAATGGCTAATCTGAATCTAATAGTCCAAAAATTAGGTAAAGTTAACCTTCTTGCTCAGAAAATAGATCAACTCCTAACCCTAGGTCAACAATCTCCTGCATAATTCACATCATCTTCTAATTATCAGGAGAATTATTCAATCTGTGCTAGTCCAGCCCATCATGTAAGTGAATGTCCTATGACTGCATAATTTTCATATTTTATCCAAGAACAAGTTTAAGCTACTCAAGGATACTCCAAATTGATTAATGACCCATTTTCAAATTCATATAATTCAGAATTAGAGTAACTTTAATTTTTCTTGGACATCCCAACAGACTCAGGCTCAGACCCAAATTTCACTTGAGCAAAATTATCAAAACTATACCTATAATAATGGCCAGCCTAGTCAGTTTACCCAGTCATCATATTATGATCAGCCTTCATACCCACCTCCTCAACAGACCAATCTAGCTGATGATAGATTTAACCAATTTCAATAATTAATTCTAACTCAACAGCAATCTATCGCCAGACTAAAAGCTCAAATAGGACAATTAGTTGAGTCTAACATGAGGAGAGAACTAGATCAACTACCGAACCTACCAATTTCAAACAACCCACCTAATGACCACCAACCACTTGGATTAAATTATCAATCTAATGTTTCATCTAAGAATCTCCAATTTGAGAATGCCAAAGTAATTCCTGAACTTAAAAGCTATAGGATTCTTATGGACCCATACCAAGACCAGGTGAGAGAGGCTAGTACTGATGCTAGCCAAAATAAAAATTTAGAGGAACTGGTTAGTACTGAGACTAACCACATAGAAGAACCCGAGCCAAGAATTAGTACTGATGCTAGTTCTAGTTTTAATAAGATAGAAATAGGAAAAAAGAGAATAGATGATTTACCCGAGACTTATAAACCTAATGTCCTATTTTCTTCAATCCTAGAAGTTGGTTCTTCTTATAAAAATCAAGAGGCATGTAATGAAATGTCGATGGAGTTGTTTAAGTAGGATCACATTAATTTACCTCCAGAATTAAAACCGTCTTTAGTCACCATTCTAGCACCCATTGAATCAAACTTAATTCCTAAAACTCCATTCATGAGCATTTTAGAAAAATAAATAGGAAAAATTCTTAATAAATATGGGTTTGAGAATGGAATCATAAATTATATCCCTAAAATTAACAAAGATTATATTAATAATGAGATTATAAATCATCTTTCTGAGATTGGCAATCCAAAACCATTGGAATTTGTCAATCCAATATTTGACACAGGATAGTGAGCTACATTGTGTCTGGCTGAAGATGGTAAACTTAGCGCTTATTGGGAGGCAACCCAATATTTAGTTTTTATCTAATTTATCTTTTTAGTTTATTTTCTTTTTAGGATAATTTGAATAAGTTGGAGGGAGAGCTCAAATTTTCAAAGGCATGTGCTGGACTAAAAATATACTGAGTTAGGTGTATTCTTTCATGTTCTTTATTACTTCTTTATTTTTTCTTCTCCATTGAGGACAATGTCGATTAAGTTGGGGGGAGAGAAAAATAAAAAAATTAAAAATTTTAAGTCCTCGAAAAAGTTAGTATTTAGTATTTAGATACTTGATTATGCTTAAGAATTTAATTAAACTAAGCATTTTAAAAAGAAAATTGATGCACAGATTAGAGAATCTATGAGATATTGAGGAATCAAGTATTAAAAAAATTCAATAAAGAGTTAAGTCTAGAATATAAAAAGTTTTTTCTTGGAGCATTTCTAATTATTTCTATTAGCATCAAAGAAAAGTCTACTTTTTATAGGCTTGTGTAGGGTAACTATACGTTTCTTCATATAAAAATTTATTTTAATAAAATAGTTTTCAAGTACTTCTCACTGAGTAACCGAGCCTCTTTGCCTAAGCAAGCATTGAGTTTCGCGTCAAAAGGTGGGAAGGGCAAAGAAGCTCATTGTAAAGCTAGTCTTAACTCGTAGCCTATTTGATTCGAGTTAGTAAGCCCGAGGGGTATTCTATACCTAGTGCCCTAAAGCCAACTGGTTTGGAAGTCATTGGCCCAAGACTCGCTACATGGATCAAATAGAAAGCTTAAGGGGTTAAGACACTCAATAGTGGTACAATGTTAAAAAAAAAAATAATATTAGTTTCCCATCGAGTAACCGGGTCCCGTTGCCTAAGTAAGCAATGATATTCGCATCAAAAAGTAGGCAATGTAAAAATAAAAATTAATAAATAAAGGATGGAAGAAGCAATACACCTGCCTATATGAAAGTTTAGACAAATCAAAGATAAAGGTAGGATAATTTAGAAAAAGTTCTGAAAAATTTAATGTTCTTTACTTAATTTTTCTATTGATAAGTATTAATACCCCAATGATATGTCTCATTTAAGCTCTACTGAATATCAATGGCTATTTTGAAAATTGCTTAGGTAAAATTCGAAACTCTAAAGTTAAAAGATATTTAAAACTAAATTCTTTCTTTACTCGAGGACGAGCAAAGCTTAAGTTGGGGGGTGTGATAAGCATCATAAATTCACCAATAAAAGTATTAATTTATTAATTAATTTATATTAATTTTTAAAAATTATTAATCAATTTATATATAATTTTCAAAAAATTCATATTTTTATTAATTAAAAAATTAATTAAAAAATAATTAAAAATAATTAAAAATTAAAAAATAAAATTTTATTATCAATAGAAAGAGCTCATTTTTTTGATCATAACAAAATAAATTTCAAGTAAAACGGAGCTAAAATGGAAAAGATATGAATTTTTAAAAATATAAAATAAATAAAAATTAAATTAAAAAAAAATGGCACAGCCAGCTCCGCAAGCCGAGCCACCAAGCCAAGATGAGCCACGAAGCTAAGCCAAGCCATCAAAGCCGACTCAGCCATTGAAGCCATCAGCTGGTCCACAATCCAGGCGTGGACCGCCAGCTAAGCAAAATCCGGCGAATCAGAGATTGCCACGTGGTGGACCTAGACCCCTAAAGGGTCTACAGAAATTTATCGTGGCTCACAAAGATAATTTAGTCTTTTTCACTCGACAATAGAGGTTCTGATTGGTTGCGGCGTGCGGTGCGGTCGGTCTACGCAGTCCATGGGAACAGTGATTGCGTGATCGGACGGATGTGGTTGTTTACGATCAGGATCGGACGGCTGTGGTTGCTTCCGAATTTTATTCAGCTACAGACATCACGCGGATCACCATCAAATGGTAGCGCTCGATCCAGGCGATGATTCAACGGTCCAAAAAGCTCCCGACGGTGATCAAACTCTCAGGCGCATGATTTGCGACCAGATTTCCTCCATGAAGCGCAATCCAATGGCCAAAATTTAATCCGACCCGATCTGAGTTGATCTACATCCGATTTTGATGATTTTTGGATCGTTGGATTTCTATTGAATGACTGGATTTTATTAGATTTATCATAGACATATCAGAGCTATTTTGATTCAAATTTTACTCAAATTCTTTTGTATTTTGATGATTGCAAAGGCTATTAGTCCCATATTGCCTTTAGAAAAAAATATCCAGCCCTCCTAGCACTATAAAAAGGACTCTAGGCCTCCAGAAATCAACATCTTCGATCAAGGCCTTTCACCATGTAGGGTATCAATGTCCTAGGTCCCTTCCCAATGGCACCAGTTAGAGGAAGTTCCTAATTGTTGCCATTGATACTTTATGAAATAGATGGAAGCAGAACCCTTGGCATAGATAACCAAGCAAAAGGCAAGAGACTTCATTTGGAAGTTGATAATTTGTCACTTTGGTTTGCCAAGGATGATCATCACCGACAATAGCCAATAGTTTGATAATCTAAAGTTCAAAGGATTCTGTTCAGAAGTCCACATCAAACATCGGTTAACTTTTGTCGACCATCCTCAATCTAATGGAGAAGCTGAAGTCACAAACCTGATAATTCTCCAAGATCTAAAGAAGAGGATTGATTAAGCCAAAGGTTTGTGGGCAAACGAACTCTACAACATGCCATGGCTTACCAAACGACACCCCGAGCTCCAACTGGTGAAACACCTTTCAAGCTAGCTTTCGGTGTTGAAGTTGTAATACCAATGGAGATCAGTCTACCATCTCATAGGGTAAAAAGCTTCAGCAAACAAGAAAATTTTGATCGTCTTCACTCAGAACTTAACTTCATTGAAGAAGTATGGGAATGAGCTTGGATTAGGATGGCTTCTTACCAGCAAAAGGTGGCTTGATATTACAATTCCTAGGTGTAGTTGAAGTCTTTTAGAGTGGGCGATCTGGTCCTCCGTCATTCTGAAGTCTCTAAACCGATAGAGCAAGGCAAGATAGCTCCCAATTGGGAAGGATCCTATCAGATTTTTAACATAATTCATCAGGGCTCCTACCGAATCAAAGGACTGGAAGGTACCCTCATACCTAGGACTTGGAACTCAGAAAATCTGAGAATGTATTATCAATGAAATTCTTTTCGATCTTGGTTCGATTCAATTTTTCTTGTTCAACTTATCTCCCAAAATTATGAACTATCTTATATTATTTCATCAAACACAAAGATTTGCTAAAAGAGAAATAGCTAGACAAATTTTCCTTTCATTGGCCAAGCATTTGTTACATAAGGCCACAGCCTCCATTATAAGGAAAAGAAATCAGCTACAAAAAGAGCTACAAGCAGTCTTCACTATCTCCAGTGTCCCTTGGTCCTCCTCAATGATCTCCCACAACCTCTTGTGTTGTTTAGTGGCCTAGGTGACTGTATCGAAGCTTGTGGGTTTTCACCCCATGGCCCTTCAGTAACATGTCGATCCTCCGAGGGCCATGCCATCTCAATCACCACATCAACGGACATCTTAGCAATCTTAAAGAATGTACTTGAAGGAGAATCCCATAGCTTATGGAGGAGCTATTCTGCATCAATGTTGATCAACATCAAGAACTCTGTATCCATGCTCGGGAAGAACTCCTTAGCCTTCAATTTGCATTTGTTGAATCCCATATCGTAGGCCCAAAAGAACAAGCTCATGTTCTCCAAGATGGCGTATATTTTTTCCACTTCAAGGTGGTACTACGGGATCTTGTCTTGATTCTCAAAGTATATTATTCTACCACAGAAGTCACAAGCCCTCCACATTGGCTATGCATAAACAAAGAAGGAAATTCAGAACAGTCAACAAAGCAAGGAGTCCAAAAAGCATAGAAAGGAGAAAATTCCATTCATTACATTGGAAAGGTTCCCAAGTATAAAGCCCATGTGACCTAGACCAGAAAAAAACAAGACAAAAAGTAAATTAAATTAAAGGAGGTTTCAAGCTTCAGCAGGGACCTCTTGTAGCAACCTTTCGAGCAAATCTTCCTCAAACTCGTTAGCAGGAGTTGAAGATGATGCCCATGGAGTGACCTCGGGCGGTGCATCCACTGGAGCCTAATCAAAAGTAGAGGGCAGTGCCAGAACATCAACTGGAGGTAGAGAAGGACTATCGACTATAGTAGCCACTAGGATCTCCATGCCTAGGATTTTGGGTGGTGTGGCTGCTTTGATCGCCATGGCTTCACTCTCTCCTTCGCCATGCTTGCTGGTCTCCAACATACTAGACATGATTTGGCTGAGGATGAGGTTGGGAAAGGCCTCCTTCACTTTCTTTAAGCATTCCTTGAAGCCAAGGTGGTAGGCGGACATGGCCCCCTCAGCGACTTCATATCGAAAATTAGTCGATGCTTTGAAGGTCTCAACTGCCTCCACATGTGCGTGCCTCATACGATCCTCTATAGCGAGCAATGCCACATCGATTTCTTTTTACATTTTCTAAGATCAGCGAAGTCCCTTCTTCACTCCTCCTACTCCAGGTCTCACTCCAGAGTGCTCACCTTTCTTTGGACCACTTCGAGATCACCCTCCAATCGATCTCGATCCTCCTCTACTCTCCTCATAGCAATCTCGGCCGACTTTTGTTTCTCCTCTAAGCTCTTCAGCTTTTCCTCAAAGGATGCCTTAGCACAGTTGGAATTGGTTAGAGCATCTCTGACATACTGAAGAGTATGCACCATCTTCATAGAAAAGGAAAGTTATGAGGAAAAGAAAAAAAGTAGGGCAAAGAACTCAAATTTGAAGAATAAGCACTTACCTCCATGATGCAAATCGAGCCCGCAGTTAGAGTGTGCTCAATAGGCATACTCCTTCTTAGAGCCGATTCATTGGAAGGAAAATGAGATTGGTCAACTCGATTGCAAGCCAACCATCTCTCAAGGCCATTGAGTCTTTGCAAACCGACTTCGCCAAGCTCAGCATCTCACTACTGGTAGTAAAGACATCAGAATATCGAGCACCACCCGATGAAGATCCTGGAACTACAACTTTGGAGATCACAACCTCAAAATCAAGAACATTGGTCTCCGGCTAAGTCGACCTCAGCACCCTCTTCATCGGCACCTCTACCGCCGATACCCTAACCTATGGAGTTGATTTTGGCTGAGGGTGTGAGGCTAGGGAATTCTACATTTAAGAAAAAAGAAGTGTCAAACCAAAAATTAGCAATGAGAACCAAGAGAAACTACCAAAGATAAAAGAATGGAGAAATACGATGGGAAGCAACGTGGCTGATGCCCACATCAAATAATCCCTGCTAAGTCAAAAGATCTCTGAACTTCAATATATGAATATCGAGTAGTTTTCTATAGTCCTCAAGATCCTCTTCAAGAGGATTATTCTTGTTATTTGGTTCGAGCCAAGGCTCTCCCTAGGTGGTACCAAAGCCCCATGGCTAGTCCCAAGAAACAAAGAAATAATAGTTTTTCTAGTTATACACAGAGGAAGGCAGGCCATCTATGATTTTGCCTCTCGATGTGGGCGAGAAGTACCACTACTCATTGTACAAATGTCTCTTCAAAGTGAAAAAAGATCGGAACAAAGAGCACCCAGGGTTTATTCAGTGAAGCTCACAGACAAGAATGAAAGACATGATCATCTAGATTGCATTTGGAGCAATTTGAATGGGAAGAATCTTATAATAACCCAAGATGTTGGAGATGAAAGAATGAAGAGAAATCCTAGGATCTGAGAGAAGTGCCTCCTCATAAAAAGCGATGCAATCCTTCGGTAATGAGCTAAGCCTATCTCCCTCCTATGGTGCCACCAATTGAAAAGAAGATGGAATAAAATATCGAATATGGAGCCTTTCCAGGTCTGGTTCGATAATAAAAGACTCCTCATAGTTAGGGTGTGGGGATGCCCTACCCCAACCACTAGAGCTCTCAGCACTATCCTTCTTCAAAGTCGCCCTATGCCTGTCACGTGGGGAAGAGTTTTTCTCTTCAGAGCTACTAACTACCCTATGTTTGATGGGGGCCATAGATTCGAAGGAGAGTAGAACGAAACCTAAGAGACTACTGGACAAGAAATAGCGAGAAAAGGACCAACAAAGGGAGTTCTCCTTACCAAGATTTTGGTTGAAGAAAAACTAGAAGTCATAGTGGTTTCAAGAAAAAGAACTCTGCACTTGCTCTCTTCTCTACAACGAACAAAGGCCAGAATCAAGTACTCATTTAAATATAAAGACCTAACAGCCTTGATTCTACACCCTCAACCATCTAACCGTGTGGAGTCTACCACCAGGTGAAATACTGTGAGCCAAAAAGACTTGTTGAGAACCGCCATTTTTTGAAATCATGGCATTCCTTGAATCGCACCCTAACATCATGCCAAAAGGATGTGGTGGTTACACTCCAAGCGGCATACCCCTTTGTATGTTGTGTCTGGCATTAAATGCAGTGTCTAACAATGCATGAGCATATTTCAGGCCATTATGGATTATGCAGAAAATCAAATCCCGCAGCATACAACCACCTTAAATTTCTGTCAGAGCCTTTCTAACATGGTTACCTCTCACAAAAAGAGCTCACACTAGATATCTTCTTGTAATCCAGCTCTAAATCTAGATAAGATAACAATCCTATCTTCAGTTACTCCACATCTCATGAGGTACTCATCAAATCTCGTGATGTACTCTGTGACTGATTTATTTTCTTGAGTAAGTCTCTACCACTAATCTAAAAGTCTTTGTTGGTAGAAGGAGGGGAGGTATTTTTCTCTGAGTTTCTTCTTCATTTCATCCCAGGTTTCTATCAGATCTTGTCTTCTCTGGTTGAGAAGATGTTCAATACTTTTCCAATAAAGTCGAGCTTGCCTAACCAACTTCATCCTAGCAAACCTAACTCTTCTTGATTTCTTACTTATTTTGTTAAAAGGCTAATTTCTTTTCTATGGTTTCATGAAAGATAGATATGATATATTATTGTATTTGAAAATCATACATAATATTTTACTTTTTTGGTTAGGAGGGTTGATTTTTTTTTTTGTAAAGGAAATAGGATTCCTAAAGAAATAGGACCCCTAGGGTCTTATATAAACCCATGTATCTTTCATGAATGAGACAATAAATGAATGAATCACTTTATAATTTCCACAAATACTTATGTTGGTTGCTCCGAGAGGGAGAGGGTGTGAGACCCAAAATCACTCCACGAGGGGAGGGTGTTAGGCCCACCTTTTTTCTATCTCTTTAACCTTCATTTTCTTGAGATTCAGTGTTCCTACGACCTCGATTCATCTTCACCATCTACCTACATAAGCCTATTTTATCAAAAAAAGATTTGTCTCCTCCAAGATTTTCATCTATCATGCAGAGAGAGAAAGAGTGGTCTAGTATTCTACAGATCAAACGTTGACAAGAACCTTCGTTCCTTCTTAACTGATCTTTGATTTTTACTTATTTTCTTTTAGATCCGATGTTGGTAAAGATCCAGTTCTTTATTGATAGATCTGCTTGGTTAAAAGATTAAGAGCCCTAATTAGGGTAGTTTCTTAACTACCATAATTTGGATTCTTCTTATCTTTTTTTTGGATTTTCTTATGGGCTTAATTTCTTGCTATCCTTCATTCCATTTATTTTTTTTTATAATTATTCATGAGCATATTTAATTTCTACTATCTATCTATTTACTTTATTATTGCTAGTTATTTACTAATCTCTAAAATGGCATTCATCAGCATCATTTAGATTGATTATGCTTTGGTCCCACGTTAATCAGTCATACCTCCTGAGCAGAGTATAGGCAACTATACTGTTTGTCCTGAAAATAATGTGCCACGGTCGGACATGATTTATTGTTGATGAACGGAAGAAAGCTTGGTCTTTTCTTTTTTTTTAGGCTATCCCACATCAGCCTTGCCCCAAAAATAATCCGATACATAACATCAGTGAAGCTCTACACTTTGGAGAAAAGTCAAAGAGTTACTTTGCAAGCCTATTTCAATAGGCACATCCAAACACAACAATCACTGAGCACACCAGAAACCTCAGCTTATGATCAAAGACCTACTTCCCAATACCAAAGGAAAAGGATAGAGAACACTCTTTGGACTGAAAAGTGGGGGGCAAGTATTGGATGGTGACCGACCAATCTGATGACCTATTCGACTTTTGATGACATGGCAAATACTGAGATTGACAACACGTCTAACTCCCAATGACACGACATACATCTTCGACCAAGTACCGACCATGTTTGATAGGTCTTTAGTCAATCTCAGCTCCATGGGGTGACAAGCACCCAATGGTGGGCATCGAGCAGTAACCGACCACATTGCGGTCAGCTCCCGTATGAAGTCCTAGTATCGGAGCTTAACTGATTACATCTAAATCCATCTTGCTTCTTCACTAGTTGTTCTACAACATAGATACTACGAGAAGTTCCTGGCACATGGATCTTGCTTAGTTGGTAATCTATTACAGCAGTGAATATTCCTCCACTCATGGAAAGCTAGCATCGTAACTGTCTTTTGACACTCCATAACTTTGGTAGCTAACTTCTTGACAATTTTGGTAGGCCTTCCTCCATAAAAAGATAGAAGAGAGAAAAGAAGTTCTTCTTCTGGCTCTTCCTTCTCTCACACTCGAACTCTTAGAATGCTATAGTTCTCATCTTGTTCTTCCTCTATTCTCCCTCTCTGACTGTCACTAACTTAAGCATCAAAGGGCCTTCCATTGGAGAACCACCCCATCTTCTTCTTCAATGTCGAGGGCCTTATTTGTTTGTCTCCAAGAGCCCGGCTCTCCAACTTCGCTCGAGCTCATCCAAGAGATCTTGCCACAATCCATGTTGGAAGAGGAGCAGCAACACATAACGTTTAATATGGTAGAATATTTTAATAGTTGGATCCTGGAGGCTTGGTTTTTTTCTATACCTTAGATGGTTGATCATATCATGTAAGATATGTAATTGATGCATGATCCATGGAATCAAGGTTATAGTATCCAAACATATCTGTACCCTAATCATGAGAAAGTATTGAAGAGAAACATAGATGAGGGATGGAGGTTGTTAGTGTTTACATTAAACATCAAGATGCATCACATAAAGGATACAAACTATTCATATAAGGTTGACCCTAGGAATGCACCTACTCTTGTGGCAAATGGCAAATCTTCTACATGCCATGTAAGCATGCATGTGTGTACATTGAGAAGCTAGTAGATCAACTACTTGGTAGATTGCTTTATTCCTTAAATTTTTGTTTTCTCTTATTTGTTCTCCCTTTAGACTACTTCATTTTGTCCTTAAACCAGTATCAAGATTTAAGTAAACCAGCTATGACTTGGCTAAATCCATCCAAGAATATTGGCTACAAACCTCACAATGGCTTATATCAAATATATTAAATATTGAAATTTCACATTTAAATGTTATAAGAGTTCAGTCAAATCCAACCCAAAGCAAACTTTAATTGCTTTGGACCATGTCTTTAACTAAGACTAAATATTTGGTTTGCGTTTGGATCTAGAACCATTCAACAACAATTAGAGGAGCCAACTGCTCATTCAGAAATTCTTGTATGCAAGCTAAACTTTTAAACTTATTCACATAATCTTATAAATTGAATCAAACGATATAAATTATTTAAGTATGAGCATCCTATTATTTTAGTAGGATTGTCACTATTTGTTTATATATTTGTCTTCTCTATTTTAATTGCTTATGGTAGGCCTTAATCACATATTAGTTGACAATAGCCATATGTTAAATTTTCCATTCAATGTACATATACATGTATTACACTATTACATACATATATGTGCATATATAAAATCTACATTGTTGGTAGCTATCACTCATATATTAATATTGTTTGTGGTTTGCATTAACAAGGCTCTATGCATGCATGTATGTCTATTGCTCTCTTAACTCACACATCAGAATAAATGACTGTGAATAACTATGTATTCTATTATAATTATAATTATAGTGGTTGGATGACTACTTTAATATTCGGTCAAGCGATTATAGTACCTATAAGGGGTATTGATATTTTGTATATTATCAACCACAAATAATGAAACATTGAAGGCATTTTAACAAACATGTATATATAAAACATCAAGTAGACGAACGTCGATATCTACAATCCCTATTTGATATTTAAAATCTTCATTTATGTTAAAGCCTAATTTCTACTATATTTCAAGCCAGATTATATAATCTTTACTTTAATTAATTTTCATGATTCATTTGGAGGCGCTAGTGAAACTGCATATGAATCAAAAAAGCAATAATGGCAATTGATTATTAAAGCTAATAAATTAATAATGATGGTGGACCAATTATGGCTGAGTTATGGAGGAGAGTGATTAGGAGAGAATGTTGAAGAGAGAGCCTCTTGAAGAGGTGACAATTCAATTGAATGTAGTGAGAAGCAATAGCACAATCAACAAAGAAATGAGATATGAGGAAGTGTAGTGGATTAGATAATTGGAAAAGAAGTTGAAGAAGAAGCTTCAACATAATAATACTCCACAAAGAACTCGATGTCTCCCTCTCTCTCCTATCAATCTTTTGCTTTTTTTTTTTTTTTTTGATGAGCAAGAGGGATGGGCTTCCTCAAAAATCTTGAGAATGGGGATGGGGGTGAGGGAGGAAGTGAGGGGTTGGGTATTTGATGCTCATTGCCTAAAAAGTATTATATTTTGTTTTAATCCCTATTGATAGGTTCGTTTTTTTTTTTTGTTTCGTTCATGATAGAAGGATGAAGTTATTTGATCACTTATAACAAGAGAAGCATGCATAGTTGCTCTACAATAAAATTAGAGGGCTATTCTATTCAATCTTCAAATTTATGTATTTTGTTCTATGCTAAATGATGTGCAACTAGTTACAATCTCTCTTTTTATATTGAAGTAACATGCTAAAACTAAAAGCATCAATAATAGATTTGATGCATTAATAATAGAAAATCTACTATAGAACTAAGCAATCAGATACTAAAATCGCTAGCAAAGTATATTTCTTTCAAATGCAAAGCTAATACTCTTGTGTGTCTTACCTTCAAAGAAATTTTGATTGCTAACATAGCCAAATTCCTTATAACAATATCCATTATAATGAAAGAAATTTGAAATGATAGACACAATCACATTTATGATGTAACCCATTTCCTTTGGAGGTTATTGTTTGACTATAAGATGAGGGAGAAATATGAAAACTAGAGAGAAAGCAAGAGTTGGAGGCGGAGGTGGCCAAGTTTGAATCCACCATCAGTGGTAACAAGAAATGGAGCTATCCTGCTTGAGATTACTTTTTGCTTGAATTATAGTAGAAAGTGAATGAATTTACATGGGAAACAACACCAGTGCAAATGTCCTAGGATTTTGGTACCTACAAAGTGGAACTATGATATGGATGTATATTATATCTCTATAATATCTTCTATGCACCCAATATTCAGTAAAGTCTTTTCTTAGTACAAGTCCTTCTATGTTTAGGCTCTAGATTTGAATTTGTTGATGGTTGTGTCAAATTCTATTTAAGAGTTGCTTATTATGGTAATGAATATTTGTTGGATGGCTTTGTGGTACTAGACACTATTTCCAAGAATGTTGATAATTGTTTTCTAGTGACAATGCTTATGGAGCGGTCAATAATGAGATCATGTCCAATGTCTTTCATATTAATCTACCATAATGCTTTCATTCTGAGCTAAAAAGACCTATTAATACTCCGATAAAGTCCTACACCCAATCTACATAGTCACTAATGCTTTGATCAAGATTCAAGCCTAAGAGCTATAAGGCCATGATAGTCCATGTAATTAAAGTCGACAACCAATGTAAGTTCTAGCTATACGAGACGGATGATCAGTCACTTTTTAAGCATAAGGAAAGATAAAATATGTTGCCCAAATAGACGACCTAAGATGAAGGGTCAATTGGGTTTTTCAAAATCTTTTATAATCTTAAAACAAATATATGCTCAACTAAAGTAAACTAAGTGAGTATATGATGGATACAATAAGTATGCATAGCAAAATAAATGATAAATTAATACACAGTATAAGAACTAGAATAAGCAATACAAATACAATAATTTATAATAGTTTGGTACCAAACCCAGCACCCATGACCGCTCACTAAATCTTTCTACTTGAAAATTCTACTATAATGCTCTTGATTACAGTATGATTGTTTTAATTGAGCTCACAATTAACCCAATTGATTGTTTTAGAGGGCTCACGATCAATCCAATTGATTTTGCATAGAAAATCAACCAAAATCTTTTCAAATAAGTCATCCCTAAACTTAATCAATACAATGTCCAATTATAAGCTTAGATAAGCCTATCCCATAAGTTTCTAACCCAAGAAACATGTAAAGAAATAAAATATATTATAAAAATTAGAAATAATAAGTCAGAGCATAATAAAAATAAAACTCATTGAAGCTTGATCGAAGTTGATAATGAATGCTCTTTGAAGCTTTGACTTATTTTCTTCAATCAATGAGAGGCTTCTTTGAAGATTATTGTGGATATACCCAAGATATCTTACTCAATAAATGCTCTCAAATCCTTTTTTTGACTTGCTTAAGAATATTCAATCCCTTCACCAAGAACTAGAGTTTTTCTCTTTTCTTCCCTCTTAGATCTACTTCCCCAATTGATTTCATGGCTTACATACACTTAAAATTGGTTGGAGGAGGTGTACTAGCTATTGGAGAGGTCAAACTAGCTGTTGAAACTCAAATTTATCCATCAAAAATTTATAAAAAAATAAATCATTAAACTATCATCGCAATCGAGTCAGTTTGGATTAAGTAGAAGCTAACTCGTGCAAACTTGGAGTCGACTCGAGATAAGTAGGAGTTGACCTGAGGCTAGTGCAATAAAAGTTAGTTTCTATTTTCATGAGAGAGTTGACTTGAGGTTTGTGCCATCTGAAAAATGCTTCCAAAATACTTTAAATGCTTATCCAAATACATTTCCAACTTTAGAAATTATTCTTCTAAGCTTCTCCATGCTTCTTTAAAGTTCAAGCTCATTGTGCTCCCTATAAAATAAATTAACTTCTCTAAGAACACACAATCATTAGTATCATACTCCAAAGTTTTATACTGGTCAAAATCAATCCTTTAATCAACAAAATATTGTAAAGAGATTTATCCATCATCTAATTGATGTTTCTAGCTAGCAAGGATGTCCAATGTTGACTCTTTATTTTATCTTTCAATTTTCCCAATATTTAGTAAAGAGGAGATATCGTAGACATTCCTAAGCATTCCCTTCCAACCTCTTAGGCTAACTAATAAGTGATCAAGTTCTAAAGAAGTGACCAGGACCTTAATGATCTATTTCTAAGTAACCAACCCTCTTTGCTTTGATTCAATTCTAATTAGTAAAAGATCCCATCTTATCCTAACCAATTGCAGCCCTAATTGTGTAATTAATTAAGCCTAACTATGTCAATTGTTTGACTTCCCCACCAAATTCAACCTAGATTTCCTATCACTTGCCTAATTTACCCTATTCTGATCCATCCAAAAATCAATACACTCTTATTTCAACCTAGATCTAATCCCAGTTGACCATTAGCATGTTCAATTGATCAAAAACCCACTAATTGCCCCAAAATTCTTGAACTAACTAGCTTATTTCTTTGGTTTAGTCCGATTCACTAACCCAACTCCAATTCTCCTTCAACTGACCTTAATTCGCATAGTCTCCCCATCTTAATTAATGTCTCATGGATCCGGTGAGACTTAATCATATTTTGTTTCATCGAATTTTTGTACTTACAAATTAATTGTAATCTACTCTAATTACATTTGAGCTTTATCTGGTTATTTTTGAAATCCTATCAAATAAAATTTAATTAGGCTCAAAATTGAACTATGTCCTCCTCTCATAATTTGAATGTCTCATATTTAATTTTGTAATATTTAGACATTTCTACAATTTTTTTTGATTTCCCATCAATTAAAATAATTTTAAAAAAGAACTAAAAGTTTATTAAAAAATAAGCAAAACTTAGAAAAAGGGTGAGAATATCATTTAAATCTAAAATATTTTGGCTCTAACTCTTTTTCCGAAACCAAATTAGAGGGAAGACTCTTATCCATCAAATTTGAGAAAGATCGGCCATGCTATCCAACTATCTATGAATCCTTTATCCATGACTCTCTTCAATAATCTATCATAGTTAAATTTTATCAATCCTTCTCCAAATTCAAATAATTAAATTCTTGCTATTTGTCTATCATCCTAATATATATAAATAGTCTCATAAACAAAGAGAACTAGATCTCTCGATTGGTTTGAATGTGCTACTTGTTTTAATTCTCTTAGGTTTCTCTTTAGCTCTAGGCACTTCCTTTTCTTTCTTTCACTAAGTCTTTTCTACTTTCCAATTAGAAATAAATCTAGAACAACTAAAGCCAAGAAAAATCTACTACTATAGTAAAGGGTTATGGTAGCAGTTCGAAACTACTGTCATAGCCTAAAAAATTGCTGTCATAGGCTATAGTAGTGGTTACTTAGCCGCTACTATTATCACCATCACCATAGGTATATGGCAGTAATTTTTGCAGTAATTATCATAACCGCTACCATATAATATGTATAGTAGCGGTTAAATAACTGCTGCTATAATGGATTTATGGTAGTGATTAATTAATCCTTACTATAGGATCTATGGCAGCGATTAATTAACCGCAACTATATCAAACTATGGCAGTGGTTATGCAACTACTGCCATAGTTAGGCTATGGCAGCAATTATGTAACCAGTGCCATATCTTACTATGGCAGCATGTTGCCCAAGGATGACCACCCAAGAGTAAAGATGAATTGGATATTTTAAAAAATTTTAATTACTAATTTAGCTAAATTTTAATATTGAGTGCTTGGTAAAATAATGTAAAATTTAAGTATAGAATGAGAGCAATGAAAATAATATAATATAAGCACAAAAGACCAAGCTTTTATAGTGGTTCGGTACCAACCTTGGCACCTACGTCCACTCCTCAAGTGAATCACTTGAGAATTTAATTATAATCACTCAATTGATTATAGTTCGATTATTTTTCTTGAGCTCACAATCTAATCCGATTGGTTTTGACCTAGGCTCACCAACTACAACCTCTACAATGATTATTATTTTGGACTAACAATCAATCCCAATTGGTTTTGATCTAGGTTCACTAATCAGATCTTTACAATGTCCAACTTTAGGCTTGGATCAATCCCAAGTTTCTCACCTAAAGAAACTTATAAATAAATACAACATAATCACACTATTAAAAGAAGTTTAGAAAGAAAAACTCAATGAAGCCCAAAGAAGAAGAGTTTGGAAGATGGAAGGCTTGATTGCTTTGCTCTTCTTCTTGAATGGTTGAGAGAAGTTGGTGAAGCTCTTCAATGCTTGCGTCTTGACTTCTCTTACTTTGAGGATGATTAGAAGGACAGAAAATCTTCAGAAAAATGAATCCTTCTCTTCACTTGATAGCTCTCATAATAAATGCACTTGGTGTAGGATTGAAGGCTCTTGAATATTGGTTGCAAAAAAAAAATTCTTTTTGAAGTTATTAAATATCCTATATATATTCCAAGGCCTTCCCACTAGAGGTGGGCATCGGGCTGGGCCGGCCCAGCCCGGCACGAACTGGACCATGCCAAGCACGTCCTGCTTAGAACTATAATGGGTCGTGCCATGGCACGGCCCAAAATAGAGGGCTGGGCTAGGCTGGGGTTTGGTGGCCCATGGCCTAGGCCCAGCCCAGCCCTCTAGGGCTTGGGCTAGCACGGCCCGTCAGGCCAGGCATGGCATGGCATGCACCCAAGCCTCGCAGGGCCCGCATGCCAGTCCACATGGGCCATGCCATGGCATGACCCGCGTGCTAGCCCATATGGGCCATGCCATGGCATGACCCATATGGGCCTTAGCATGGCCCATTTGGCACACTATAGCCTCTTTAAAATTTTTATTTTAAAAAATAATTTTTATAAAATAAATTAAGTTGGTGGATAAATAAAAAATATAAGATATTAAATTTTTTTTATAAAAATAAAAATCATCTTATAATGATGGAGGGTTTGGCATGGATCTCTACCAGTTTATTAATATAAATCAAAATTATATAAATGATGGAGGGGGGCTAGGCCTAACCTTCAGAATACAAAGAAAGAGAACTGATAAGAAAATAGAGGTGACTCACCTCAACAAATAAAAAATAAAATATATAATTTTAAATAATTAAAAATTAAAAATAAATCTTACTAATTATTTATTGTATTTGTGTCGTTCTCATCATCAAATCTAGTATCAAATCCTTCTTTGTCCTAAAGTTTCGCCTCTGCATCCAACTAATCTTTGAAGTAGAGCAGCATCTTAACTATCTTGTCCATCATCCTACTCCTGTTTTCATCCAAATCATGCCAACCTGTACTGAAAGCTGATTTCGATGCTACTATGGACATCCGAATAGCTAAAATATGACATGCAATTATAGATGTAATAGAGTATTGATTTTTTACATTCTTCCACTAGGCCAATACATCAAGATTTTTTATTTAATTTTCATCTAATGCAGAAGATATATCATTTTGTAAATACAATTTTAATTTATTATTTAAAGATGAAGAAGATGCAGATGAAGAAGATGCATGTGAATGTCTCCTATGTATAAGAAATGAAAAAATAGATGATGAACGAGATGTACTAGAAGTTGATTATAAAGATGATGTAGACTGTCTAGATCCACGAAGCTTTTCATCATATAATGCAAAAATATCATGAAGTAGCTGAGTTACCTCAACTTTAGATTCTTCAAAATCATGATTCATATATCAACCTATTTCATCAAGTAAAATATGTATGCCACTTAATTTGATCCGTGGATCAAATATAACAGCTAAGTTATGCATAGGACGTACCATATCCTAATACTGATTTTATTTTCTTTCTATTTCATAAATAATAGGTATTAAAATATCATCAAATCTATATTATGCAAATTGATCATAAATTATATATGCTTGTTGTAAAAATGCATGAGAGATTGAAAAATAAATACCAGAAAGAGTATTTATAGCATTATAAAAACTAACTAAAAAATCTTCTAAATTTTTTTCTTTTTTTCAATTATTTTTAGTCAAAATAAATCCTAATCCATGATCATTTATATATGCATTTAATAAATTTTTATATGGATATGCATCATGAATCATCATATATGTAGAGTTCCAATGGATAACCACATCAAGTTTAAATTTTTTAAAATATTTACCATGATCTAAATATAATTATTTAAATTTTTGTAATCATGCTCTTGAAGCATGAATAAAAGATACCATATTTCTAATTTTTATAATTATATCTTAAACCATGCTCCTTCCAGCTTGAATAGAAAGATTCAAAATATGACATGCACATCTAATATGAAATAAGTTTTCATTAACAATAGGACGAAAAGAGTCTTTCAATAATTGGATAGCAACATTATTATTAGATGCATTATCAAATATAACAGACATAATTTTGTTATTAATACCATATGCAGCTATTGTTTGATAAATAACATTAGAAATTTGTTGGCCAGAATGGGGATAATCAAAAGAATGGAAAGCAAGAATACGCTTATTTAATTACCAATAATTATCTATGTAATGAGTAGTAACAAAAATAAAATACATACTATTGGAGATTAACCCCGCTTCCATCGAAGTCCAGTTTGATGCTTAACCTAATGTAATTGTTAATCATGAAAGTGCTTCGATCAAAAATTCTTCCTCCAGCGGTCAAACTCCTCCTGGACTCCTCCAGCGGCCAAACTCCTCCCGAACTCCTCCCGGACTCCTCCAGCGATCGATCTCCTTTCGAACTCCTCCAACGGTCGAACTCCCCGCAGTCATCCAAAAAGGTCTCCGCATGAGTCCGATCTCATACACGGCATGAACTGACCCTCATCCGGACTATCTTAGAGGAGTCCGAACTCCTCTAGAATTGATACAGCTCAAAGGTTATCACCAACTAATGCCCATCCCTCCAAATTTTGACTATCAAATCTCAAACAGACTGGCATTTCATGATAACAAATACTATCTTTCATAACAAACTCCACGTGGCCTCGAGCGACCTACTATCCGATAGTTATGGCTATCACTATCAGTTTGTTATAGGCTCCATCTATAAAAGAAACCCTCTAGATATATTTGAAGGAAAATCCTGATTTCTCGGTCCAGGTTCGTTCAGATCTGATCAGATCAAGAGATATATTTCAAAAATTTTTCTCTTGATCCCAATCAGATCTTGATAAGTTTCAGATCTGATTCTTATTATTTTAATAAAATAAAATTAAAAGATAAATTAAATCAAATTTAATTTACCTGATCTGGGTAATCCTATTACCCTGTTGATGATCCTGTTTGCAGCGGCGGAAGGTTCTGGATCTTAGCCACGCAAGCGCCTGACCTCTACCAGTATCCACTCGGGTTGGATCTAGAGATCCTCTTCTTCTCTATCATGCCTCCAAAAATCAGATCTGAATTTGATCTAAAGGATCTTCAAAACTCTTTTGAAGATGAGCAGTCGTCCTTTGCAGCAGCGTAGCCTTCTTGTTTTTGATCACCTTTCTTTGATCTGAATCGCACCAACCAAGGTCCAAAACTCCTTTTGGACGTGGAGAGCAAGGGGAGAAGAGACTATGGCATGGAGAAGGAGGGGAGAGGCAGCCTTGGGGCGTGGGGTTTCTCAATTGAATTGCTTCTTTTTTTTTTTTTTTTATCTGAGTTGGGCGCAGGGTCTTATTTATAGACTAAGCGTGATCCAACTCCTCTTCCTCCCAACCAATCACAACCCTTTGTGAAATCAGATCTAAATCTGATTGGTGGGAATAGAGACCCCTGGATTCCTCCTTAGAGGGTGCCTAAGACCAGTCAAAGTTGGTTCTTAGAAGAACTCTAATTGGAATCCAAAAAGGAGATGGAGTCCTTGTCCAACAAGGACTCCTAGGCGCCTCCAACTTGGGCACACGCCTAGGGTAGGCGTGCGCCCTTCTCCTTGCCAGGTTCTGGCAGGGGGATAGGCCCCCACCAGCTCTCCAATAGGTGCATGACATGTGGTCAAAAGTCAAAGTGTCAATGGTCAATGTTTGACCAGTCAAAGGTAGACTTTTGACCAAAGTCAAAGAACAAGAAATGGCAGGTGACCAAAAATGGCAGGTAATGTCTTATAAAATAAGACAACCTATTCTGACTTAGACAACCTCCTATCAGACCATATGAAGGCCTCTATTTGAGCACAAACTCCTTTGGCTTAGACAGGACAACTTATTTATGATAGCAAAAGAAGAATGTTAGGTTCAATCGAGTGCTAGCACGATTTTCTTGAACCTAATTGAATCTCATTCAGATCAATTGAACTAGATGAGTTCAATTGACGATCACCAGATTCAAACCCTTATTTGTGTGACCCAGTTAGATTCAGTTCTGTATGGTAATGGGATATATCATGATCTCTATCATCGACATCATCGAAACTCCTTTCGATGGATCAGAACTCTTCTGATTCGAACAGCTAGAATGATCGATCATCTAAATCATTCTAATTGCTCCCAAAATCCACCAGTGACACCTAGCAGTATATGGTGGCAACCCATCAGAGCTAAATGCGAACCTCTTGGTGCAGCTACCTATGTGATTCAGTTCTTCTATCTTGAGCCCCGATTAGATTAGGGTTAAGGTGAACTCGTCAAACCCTAGTCTCTGTCATATGATGTAATCATTCGATTCGAGTCCAATGTGAAAATCTAAATAGAAACTCTTTCTATTATTTCACTCTACCATGGCCATGGATTTCTGGACTTGATTCTCATGATCATCATAGGGCTACTCCTCTACCACCGAGGTAGATAGATTCCATCTTGATGCAATCCAGTTCCTACAATGAACATGCTATAGCCAACATACACCTCAGGGTTCCATATGGCTAGGAGACCGAGTAATGGTGTAGTCAAACTATAACACCCTCAAGGTGAACTGCCGATGCATCTTAGGTCAAAGAATCACACTACTGCAGCATCGAGTCAGTCATTGACGAGAAGGTAGACTCCCTAATGACTACTCGAGGTGGTCACGCTCAGTGCCCTCGTTCTCTAACGAGTACCTATACTCTCACTCCGGTGTCTCCACACCGTAGACTCAAGACTCATCTACTAAAGAGAAGCGATTGTACACCAACCTTTCGGATCAATCACCATCCTCGTGATGATCCTATGGTCAGGAGCAATTTATGAGTTAATAATGATTATTCATGTCTTAAATTTTCAACTCTTGAAAATATGAATTATCATTACCATTAACTCAAAAGATGTATCACAGACACTAAATACACATATGTGATAGAAAATAACCCATTTATTGATTTTAGTCAAAATTATAATTTTGCCCCTAGAAGTATATTACAAGTGTCAGCCAATTCTGGCTTCTAGGGCACAAATATCTAACAATCTCCCACTTGTCCTAAAGCCAATTGGCTACAAGTCTAAGTCCCATCTTCTCAAGGTGGGCTTCGATCTTCTACTGGCCCAACGGCTTTGTAAGTGGGTCTGCCACATTATCTATGGAGTCGACTCTCTTGACCTCGACATAACCCTTCTCGAGGTAATCGCGGATGAGGTGGTATCGCCGCTCAATATGCTTGGATTTCTGGTGAGACCTCGGCTCCTTAGCAAGGGCTATGGCACCATTGTTGTCGCAGTATAGAGAAATGGCATCTGATGGCATTACTCCAATTTCTGCAGCAAACTTCTGGTACCAGAATGCTTCCTTCGCAGCTTTGATGCAGCGATATATTCTGCTTTCATGGTGGAATCTGCTATCACCGTTTGCTTGGAACTCTTCCAGCTGATAGCTCCACCATTGCACACAAACAGACTCCCAGATGTCGACTTTCGATCATCTATATCAGACATGAAGTCCGAGTCTGTGTATCCCTGGACCAGGAGTTCTCCGTTACCAAAGACCAGCATCATATCCTTAGTTCTTCTCAAGTACTTAAGGATACATTTCATAGAAGTCCAGTGTTCTTCACCTGGATTTGACTGATATCTGCTTGTGACACTCACAGCATGGGCTATATCAGGTCGTGTACATAGCATGGCATACATGAGGCTCCCTATTGCAGAAGCATAAGGGATCTTGCTCATGCGTTCTATTTCCTCAGGTGTGCTGGGGCACATCTTCTTGGAAAGATGAATACCATGTCTGAAGGGTATTAATCCCCTCTTAGAGTTTTCCATACTAAACCTCTTTAGTACTTTCTCTATGTACATCTTCTGTGAAAGTCCTAGCATCCTATTCGGTCTATCTCTATAGACCTTAATTCCTAGAATAAAGGATGCTTCACCTAGGTCTTTCATGGAGAATTTCTTGGACAACCACATCTTGACTAATGTCAATATGGGAATATCATTCCCAATAAGGAGGATGTCATCCACGTACAATACGAGGAAGACAATAGCGCTCCCACTGACCCTTTTGAAAACACATGGTTTCTCTTCATTTTTGATGAAACCAAACATTTTGATCACATCATTGAAACGAGTGTTCTAGCTCCGAGATGCTTGCTTAAGTCCATATATGGACGTTTGCAACTTGCAAACCTTGTGATCAGTATCACTGGATGTGAAACTTAGCGGCTGTTCCATATAGATATCTTCCTCAAGATATCCATTTAAGAATGCCATTTTCACGTCCATTTGCCATATTTCATAATCAAAATAGGCTGCAATAGCAAGCAATGTGCGGATGGATTTTAGCATAGCTACTAGGGAAAAGGTATCCTGATAGTCTATGCCTTCGCATTGACTATAACCTTTTGCCACCAATCTAGCCTTGAATGTCTCCACATTCCCATCTGCACCAATCTTTCTCTTGAAGATCCATTTACATCCAATAGGTACTATACCTTCTGGTGGATCTACCAAGGTCCAGACTTGGTTTGAGTGCATCGAGTCAATTTCTGACTGCATTGCCTCTAGCCATTTCTCGGAGTCGATATCTGATATCGCCTCATTGTAGGTTTTGGGATCATCACCATGAGCACCATTACCTATGAGGAACATTTTCTCTACTTCCTCTGAAACAATACCTAAGTATCTGAAATAATACCTAAGTATCTTTCAGGGGATGGGAAACTCTTTTCGATCTACGAGGTGGAGGAGGTAGTGTTCTTATTGGCTCAACCTGATTTGGTTCCACTTGGTCCTTAGCTCGTTCTGCTTGTGAGACTTTCTCATCAAGCTTGATCTATTTTCCAATGCCGCTATCTTGAATAAACTATTTTTCAAGAAATATGGCATGTCGACTCACAATCACATTGTGGTCTTCTGGAATGTAGAAATAGTATCCTAATGACTCTTTAGGATATCCTATGAATCGAGCTCTGAAGGACCTAAATTCTAACTTGTCCGCTTGTTGTCTTTTGACATGAGCCGGACAACCCCAAATTCTAAGATGACTCAGACTTGGTTTCTTACCGTGCCATATCTCATACGGTGTGGTAGGAACAGTTTTAGAGGGAACCCTGTTCAGTAGATAGATTGAAGTTAACAATGAGTGTCCCCAAAGAAAATCAGGGAGGTCTGTGAAGCTCATCATGGATCGAACCATATCTAATAGAGTCCGATTTCTCCATTCTGAAACCCCGTTGAGTTGAGGTGTTCCTGGTGGAGTCCATTGAGAGACTATGCCATTATCCTTAAGATAGTCTAGGAATTCCCTGCTAAGGTATTCACCTCCTCGATCTGATCGAAGAATCTTAATGGGTTTTCCTATTTGTTTTTCTACTTCATGTCTGAATTCTTTGAACTTTTCAAAGGCTTCAGACTTGTGTCTCATAAGATACACATACCCATACCTAGACAGATCATCGGTAAAGGTAATAAAGTAGACAAAATTGCCTCTAATCCGGCACATCAAATGGGCCGCACACATCAGTATGTACTAGGGCAAGGAGATCTGTGGCCCTCTCCCCATGTCCAACAAAATGGAGTTTAGTCATTTTGCCTTGAAGACAAGATTCACAAGTTGGATATGACTCGAAAGTCAATGGACTCAATAGCCCATTTTTCTCCAATTTGTTGATCCTATCTTCTGCTATATGACCTAATCTCAGGTGCCATAGATATCTGTCATTTGGACTATCCCTAGGTCGTTTGGCATTCACGTTTTGCTCGACGGTTAGAACAGGTACATCAATATGTAGCTGATAAAGACCATTAATAAGGAAACCATTTACAATTTTATTTTTTTCATAAAGAATGTTACAATGGTCCTTAAAGAAGGTGATCACATAACCTTCTTGTGCTAAGCATGAAACAGAAATCAAATTCCTGCTGGCTGCAGGCACAAAATAACAGTCTTGCAAAACTAAGTCTAAACCGAATGGTAATCGTAGAGGGTATGTTCCCATGGCTACTGCAGCAACTCTTGCTCCATTACCAACGCATAGGATCATGTCTCCATCCCTCAGCCTCCTGCTATCCTCAAGACCCTGCATAGAAGTGCACAGATGAGCACTAGAACCAGAGTCAAGCACCCAACTGGATGCAGAAGAAATCCGTAAGGTTAGACTCAATAACGAGCATACCTCTAGAAGGACCTTCCTTCTTGTTCTTCAGGGTGGCCAGGTAAGTAGGGCAGTTCCGCTTCCAATGGCCGTCGCTGTTGCAATGGAAATACTTTCCTTTGCCATCGGCCTTTTTCTTCGATTCTGCCTTCTTCTTCTTTGATCCTTCCACCTTTTGCTTTTTCACAGACTTCTTTTTCTTTCCATAAGACTTTCTTTTGGAAGAAGTCCGTTCCATAGCAAGAACTGAGCCTTTAGAACCTTTCATAGAAAGCTCAGCGGTAACCAGCATATTCATTAACTTGGCCAAGGAATTCTAAAGTTTATGCATGTGGTAATTCATGATGAATTGCCCATATGCATCAGTCAAGGATTGCAGAATGATATCATTCTGCAGGTCCAAGTCCAACTTCACACCGAGCTTCTCAAGCTCTTCCATGTCCTTGATCATTGTCAGACAGTGATCTTGGACTGACTGCCCATCACGCATCTTAGCCTTAAAAAGTCATTTCGTGACTTGATATTTGGCTGCGCGACTCTGTTCACCAAACATCTCCTGCAGGTGAGCCAACATTTGGCGAGCAGTCCCGATATCCTCATGTTGGCGCTGGAGCTCATCAGACATCGAGCCCAACATGTAATATCTGGCCTTATTATCTTCGTCAATCCATTTTTCCAGAGACGCTCTCTGTTCAACAGATGGACGGGCTGGTAATGTGGGAGGGTCCTGGTCCAAAACATGGGTTAACTTCTCGGAAACCCAAAATAATTTTGTAGTTCCTGAGCCAATCTTTATAATTGGGTCCAGTCAGTCTATGTGTGTCCAGGATACGTGCCAATGGGTTGGACGCAGACATATTTCCTATAGAGAGTCAAAGATTCTAGTTAGATACTGTAATTTTGACTTGACCAATTTGTTTAGGGATTTTATTTTTAAACAAATTAGCTCCCACTATTTTCTCGGATCCCTACACTCCCTCTGTAGAGATGCGAAAATCTCCACGATTAATGATTTCTAGTGGGTGGTGCGGTCTCACCAACTGACTCATCACCTCACCTAACAGTTATTGGTGATGGGTTAGCCAATGAGTGAACAACTCTTGTTCAATGATTCTCTAATCATGGTGCACCCAAACTTGATCTCTAATTCATGAATCTCACCGTATCCGGAATATTGATCCACTCCTTAGTTAAGTCAGACCCACCATTTGCATAGACTGGGTTCCTAATTGAGTCTCTCACCGTATCCGAAATATTGAGCCCAACTCATCCTCCAGCCCATAGCATCCAATGCCTAATAGACATGGTTGCATCTTCCCGGTGCAACTGAGCCACTGTATCCAGTCGAGAACAATCAACCCCGGGAAGGGCCCGCACATCTACAATGGTGGAAGACCTCAGACTTAATCTTTTCTTAAGGAGAATTGATTCAGGTCTCATTAAACTAGACTTGGCTTAGTCATAACAATTATGACTAACCTAGTGGCATGGGTTAGCTCGGATTATTGACCACCTCAGATCAGAACTGTGTCAACAGATATGGCCAGGTAAGTGAGATCCGGTGGAAGGAATATGCCATTAACTCGTACAAGAATGCATTCAGGTCGAGTAGCTTCCAATTAAAAACCAGTCGGTCGTCTGTGCCAAACTTACCTTAGACACCAAATTGTTGAGTCAGAACCAATTGGGTTAGCCTACAATCCAGACTCTAACCTCTGAGCCTAATTAGGTCTTGCTTGATCGTGACTCGATCTTGACCCAGACTTAATCCTATTAGGCTGGTCAATTTAAGCATTGTTGATCCCTTCTAACCAACTCTTGATTCGGTTTGATCAACCGCTTAGACCTAATTGAGCTACCCAAGCCCGAACCCAGTATTATGAATATGTCTTAGATCTAAAATTCTCAATTTTAGACCTAATTAATATTTCATAAACTTAATTCTTAATTAAGTAGGGTTCATAAACAAAATATGCATAATAAATCCTAGGGTTTCAGGATCTAGGGTTTTGCAGAAAGTAAGTTTTGGGTTTCTGATTAAGGACGAACATGCAGCACCCCTACACATCATAAGAACACCCCATCGAATGGGAAGAGAGGGCCTTTAAACCCTTCTTCATTCTTATGATCGGACGGCCAAGAGGAATGCCTTAATCAGGAACATTCAATACTACAAAACAATATCAGATCTATATCATATATCTCATATATAAAGTAGATCTAATCATGGCATATTTTGCATACATCTCATGTATCAAATCATGCATATTTTTAGATCTAAATTGTCTCATAATAATCTAAAAAATTAGATTTAAATTGATCTAATCAAAATAAATTCTAATCTAGACAATTATGTAGAACTATTCTACAACTAGTCTAGACATGCATCAATCATATCTCATATGATATTCAAAAATTAAATAATTTTTATTTGCTATTTTTTAGATATTATTATAACACTTATAATATCAAAAAATAGTAAATAAAAAGATCTAAAACATGATTTAATCAGATTAAATCAAAAATATGCAAGAATATTCTATAGAACTATTCTATTCTAGAACTAGTCATGCATATCTTCTAATCTTAGATCCAAATTATTTAATTTTATTTTTTTCTAATTTCAGATCTGATCACATCTCATGTGACATCTAAAATCAATTATTTTTTAATTAAAATAAATTTAAAATTAGATCTAAATAATTTTAGAACCATGGCTCTGATACCAGTTGAAGGGAAATCCTGATTTCCCGATCCAGGTTCGTTCAGATCTGATCAGATCAAGAGATATATTTCAAAAATTTTTCTCTTGATCCTAATCAGATCTTGATATGTTTCAGATCTGATTCTTATTATTTTAATAAAATAAAATTAAAAGATAAATTAAATCAAATTTAATTTACCTGATCTGGGTAATCCTATTACCCTGTTGATGATCCTGTTTGCAGCGGCAAAAGGTTCTGGATCTTAGCCACGCAAGCGCTTGGCCTCTACCGGTATCCACTTGGGTTGGATCTAGAGATCCTCTTCTTCTCTATCAGGCCTCCAAAAATCAGATCTGGATCTGATCTGGAGGATCTTCAAAACTCTTTTGAAGATGAGCAGTCGTCCTTTGCAGCAACGCAGCCTTCTTATTTTGATCGCCTTTCTTTGATCTGAATCGCACCAACCAAGGTCCAAAACTCCTTTTGGATGTGGAGAGCAAGGGGAGAAGAGACTATGGCATGGAGAAGGAGGGGAGAGGAAGCCTTGGGGCGTGGGGTTTCTCAATTGAATTGCTTCTTTTTTTTTATCTGAGTTGGGCGCAGGGTCTTATTTATAGACTAAGCGTGATCCAACTCCTCTTCCTCCCAACCAATCACAACACTTTGTGAAATTAGATCTAAATCTGATTGGTGGGAATAGAGACCCCTGGATTCCTCCTTAGAGGGTGCCTAAGACCAGTCAAAGTTGGTTCTTAGAAGAACTCTAATTGGAATCCAAAAAGGAGATGGAGTCCTTGTCCAACAAGGACTCCTAGGCGCCTCCAACTTGGGCACATGCCTAGGGTGGCGTGCGCCCTTCTCCTTGCCAGGTTCTGGTAGGGGGACAGGCCCCCACCAGCTCTCCAATAGGTGCATGACATGTGGTCAAAAGTCAAAGTGTCAATGGTCAACGTTTGACCAGTCAAAGGTAGACTTTTGACCAAAGTCAAAGAACAAGAAATGGCAGGTGACCAAAAATGGCAGGTAATGTCTTATAAAATAAGACAACCTATTCTGACTTGGACAACCTCCTGTCAGACCATATGAAGGCCTCTGTTTGAGCACAAACTCCTTTGGCTCAGACAGGACAACTTATTTATGATAGTAAAAGAAGAACGTTAGGTTCAATCGAGTGCTAGCACGATTTCCTTGAACCTAATTGAATCTCATTCAGATCAATTGAACTAGATCAGTTCAATTGATGATCACCAGATTCAAACCCTTATTTGTGTGACCCAGTTAGGTTCAGTTCTGTATGGTAATGGGATATGTCATGATCTCTATCATCGACATCATCGAAACTCCTTTCGATGGATCAGAACTCTTCTGATTCGAACAGCTAGAATGATCGATCATCTAAATCATTCTAATTGCTCCCAAAATCCACCAGTGACACCTAGCAGTATATGGTGGCAACCCATCAGAGCTGAATGCGAACCTCTTGGTGCAGCTACCTGTGTGATTCAGTTCTTCTATCTTGAGCCCCGATCAGATTAGGGTTAAGGTGAACTCGTCAAACCCTAGTCTCTGTCATATGATGTAATCATTCGATTTGAGTCCAATGTGAAAATCTAAATAGAAACTCTTTCTATTATTTCACTCTACCATGGCCATGGATTTCTGGACTTGATTCTCATGATCATCATAGGGCTACTCCTCTACCACCGAGGTAGATAGATTCCATCTTGATGCAATCCAGTTCCTACAATGAACATGCTATAGCCAACATACACCTCAGGGTTCCATATGGCTAGGAGACCGAGTAATGGTGTAGTCAAACTATAACACCCTCAAGGTGAACTGTCGATGCATCTCAGGTCAAAGAACCAGACACACTACTGCAGCATCGAGTCAGTCATTGACGAGAAGGTAGACTTCCTAATGACTACTCGAGGTGGTCACGCTCAGTGCCCTCATTCTCTAACGAGTACCTATACTCTCGCTTCGGTGTCTTCACATCGTAGACTCAAGACTCATCTACTAAAGAGAAGCGATTGTACACCAACCTTTCGGATCAATCACCATCCTCGTGATGATCCTATGGTCAGAAGCATTTTATGAGTTAATAATGATTATTCATGTCTTAAATTTTCAACTCTTGAAAATATGAATTATCATTACCATTAACTCAAAGGATGTATCACAGACACTAAATACACATATGTGATAGAAAATAATCCATTTATTGATTTTAGTCAAAATTATAATTTTGCCCCTAGAAGTGTATTACAAGTGTCAGCCAATTCTGGCTTCTAGGGCATATATATCTAACAATATTTTCTCTAGGCTCTCTTCTCCCTTCCAAAAACTCTACAACTTTCTTGACTTAGCACTCCATTTCTATTGGCCAAAAAAGCTAACTTGACCGTTGGAGGGTCTTGCCGGAGCCACCACCCCGGGCTCTGGATGAGACTTATTTTGCAGATCACCGATGGCAACCTCGTCTTCTCCAACTCTAGCACTTCTCTGATGTCAACCAGATTTTGCACCAATAGGATTGGTTCTACCCAATGGTCAACGACCTCTGCAGCCGATCCCATCCAGATCCATCCACTCTCGCTTCAGCCTCGGTAACTCAAGCTCCTCCTACGACCATGGTAGATGTGGAGCAATTCAATCTATTGGTTCAGTAGGTTTGCGGGCTCACGGAGGTGGTGCAGGCCATGCATCGATAGGTGCCAATGCCAATTCGATCAGAGCAGACTTCTCCATACCTCCATGATCTGGTCTAGGGATGGCCGACTTGGGATAGCCGGCTAGTGACCACCGAAAAGGAGAAGTAGAGGTTGGAGAGCCCTTGCTCTGACCATGACTCGATCCTGGAGGAAGTTTTGCCTCTGTTCCATCAGAAAATCTTGGAGATCAACGATCGTGAAAATCTCCTAGATCAAAGACTCTAGAAAATGAGTCGATGAATCGAAGAACTCTATCATGCCCTCTTCTCCCATGGTACCGATATTTGCACTGATCCTTCTTTTTCTCAGAAGATTATGTAGGAACCAATCCCATCAAACTTCAAGCTCCTATAGTTTGAGAGTTACGATGGGACCACCAATCCGATCGACCACCTGAAGGCCTTTCGGATAATGATGCTACTCCACGGTGTGCTAGATGCCATTCTATGTCGGACTTTCCCATCAACCCTCAAGAGAGCTGTCAGGAATTGGTACTCAGCACTTAAGTCGGATACCATCTTTTTCTTCGGTCAAATGAGCCACCAGTTTGTGGCTCATTTCATTAGTAGCCGACGTTCTCATCGAGGATCAAATTTTCTGATGAATATCAAACAAAAAAGAAAGAATCTATCCGGGCTTATGTCACCCAATTTAATGCTGCTACATTGGAGGTTCAGAACCTGGACCAGTCTATTGCAATGGTCGTGCTTAAGGGCGGACTTCAAAAAAATGATTTGTTGTTCTTCTTGGAGAAGAAGTACCCCAGGGACTTTGTCGATATGTTGGCCCAGGTTGAAGATTATGCCCAAACTGAGGAGGCCTTTAAGGCTAGGGATAATGAAGCTGCCTGGGAGCGGCAGGCGGGTGAACCAACTGCGCCCGCAGCTAGAGAGAAATCGAGCGAAGCTCGGCCACGCTCTCGAACTTCTTCAGAGCGTAAGTGGGCCCAGACCCCTACCTAGGCCCAGAGGTGAGGAAGCCCGAATAGATGGGTGCGATGAAGCTCTCCCTTTAGAAAATTTCACAACTACGCCCCTCTTAATGCTCCAAAAACTCAAGTACTGATGGAGATCAGGGATCAACTACCGAGACCAAAAGGGATGCACACTCATCCCAGCAAATGCAATCCTAACAAGTTCTACCTCTACCATCATGATCACGATCACGATATGGAAGAGTGCATCCAGCTCTATGATGAGATTGAGAAGCTCATCAGGCACGGTAGGCTGGGCTAGTTTCTAAGACATCGACCAGAAGGATGGGTGGATCGGTTGAGAGCACCCCTATAGTTAGAACCTCCGAGGAGCGGGGAGCATCAAGAAGATCGACCCCTGATCGACATCATTAACACCATCTCTGGGGGACTTCGATGAGGGGAGGCTGGTAGATCGACCGAGGTCAAAAAGAGGCGAAGAATTGAAGAGCCCATTTCTTTCACCGACGAGGATGCTCAAGGAGTCCGGTTCCCACACAATGATGTGGTTGTAATTTCTTTGAACATTGCTGATTATGATGTACGCCATGTTTTGATAGATAATGAAAGTTTTGCTGACGTTCTATACTATGATGCTTTCTTTAAAATATCCATACCCGATGATCGTCTGGAACCCATGAGCTCCCTGTTGGTCGGCTTCACTGGCGATGCTATGCCAATGGAGGGAATGATAACTCTAGCCATGATTGCAGGACAGTACCTAAAGTAGGCTAAGATGTGGGTCGACTTTTTGGTGGTAAAAGCCCCCTTCGCTTACAATGCAATCCTTGGCCGATCTGATCTAAATGCACTATGAGCCATAGTGTCGACATATTACCTAAAAATAAAATTTCCAACAAGCGATAGAATAGGTAAAATCAGAGGCAATCAAGCATTAGCCCGGCACTACTACTCCATCACCTTACAATATGGCACTCAACTTGACCCCTGCCCAGTTGACGAGCTTGATGTCTGCGATTACCTTTCTGAAGAATGGGGTGAGCCAATAGAAGATCTTATGACCATTCTCTTGAATGACGAAAATGTGGAGCATACGATGCAGATTAGCTCCAATCTAGAGGATGAAGTTCGGGAGCAACACATCATCTTTTTATGGAGGAATGCCGACATCTTCACCTGGGTTCCGACAGATATGCCTGGGATTGACATCGAGGTTATGGAGCATCTGCTGGCCGTTGATCCCTAGCATCGATCAGTGAAAGAAAGAGTTCGGAGCCACGCACCAAAAAGATAGAAGGCAATAATAGAAGAAGTCGACAAGCTTCTCAACGTTGGATTTATTTGAGAAATCAGCTATCTGACTTGGGTCTCTAACATGATCCTAGTCAAGAAGGCCAACGGCAAGAGGAGGATATGTATAGACTTCAAAAAACTAAACAAAGCCTGTTCAAAAGATAGCTACCCTCTATCCAAGATTGATCAGCTGGTAGACGCAACCTCGGGCCATGAGCTCCTCACCTTCATGGACGTCTTCTCTGGCTATAACCAAATATGGATGGTGCCAAAGGATGAGGAGAAAATAGCTTTTGTGATTGATCGTGGTCTTTACTATTACAAGGTTATGCCTTTTGGATTCAAGAATGCAGGGGCAACGTACCAACATCTGGTCAACAAGATCTGCAAGAAGCAGATCGGCCGCAACATGGAGGTGTATGTGGATGACATGCTCGCCAAATATCGAGCTTCAATAAACCACATTGCTGATCTTGAAGAGACCTTCAGTGCACTCAAAAGTATAAAATGAAGCTGAACCCGACCAAGTGCTCCTTTAGTGTGACCTCGAGGAAGTTTCTAGGATTTATAGTATCGAGGTGCTGGATTGAAGCAAATCCTGAAAAAATCTAAGCCATTCAGGAGATGACTGTTCCAAAAATGATCAAAAAAGTTTAGCATCTGACTGAAAAAGTGGCATCCCTAAATCGCTTCATCTTAAGATCGGTCGAATAATGCATGCCCTTCTTCTAAGTTCTCAAGCAACCAAAGAACTTTCGCTAGACGATGGAGTGCCAACGAGCATTTGAGGAGCTCAAAAATTACCTCAACTCACCCCCACTGCTAGCTAAGCCTGAACTAGGAGAAGAATTATTCTTGTACTTAGCAACCTCTCCGACGGCCTTGGCAGCAATCCTGATCAAGAAGGAAGCGAAGATGCAGTGATCGATTTACTATGTAAGTCGGGTCCTGAGAGATGCAGAGATCAGGTACTCTAAGTTAGAAAAATTGACTTACTCTCTCCTAATCGCTATCAGGAGACTCCGATCTTACTTTTAGGGATACACCATAATGGTCCTCATGGATCAATTAATAAAAGTAGTTCTTCATCAAACAAATGCTTTCGAAAGAATCATGAAATGAGTAATCGAACTTACGAAGTTTGACATTAATTATCGACCCCGGCCATCGATCAAAGCTCAGATATTGATAGATTTTATAGCAAAATATACCATTTCAGATGAAGTCGAGCTTGAACAGGATGAGATCGGCACCCATGGTGGCAACCGAACCTCCTCGAAGAGAGTGCCAACCTTTTCGAAAGTTTTTGGATCCTGTACATGGATGGTTCGTCCAACCCCACTGGTGTAGGCATGGGATTGATCTTAGTCAACCTCGAAGGAGTCATCGCCGAATTTGCACTATGCTTTGAATTCCCTACAACTAATAATAGGGCCCAATATGAAGCACCGATCGTCGGGTTAAAAATAGCAACAGAGTTAAAAGTAGATTCGCTTCAAGTCTATAGTGATTCCTAATTAGTGGTCGGTCAAGTTAGTAGCAACTATGAAGCACAGGAGGAAAGTATGATAAAATATCTTGAGAAGATAAAGGATTTGACTCCGGCCTTCGACAGTTTTGGCATTCAATAAATTTTGAGGGTAGAAAATACAAGAGCCGATCTTCTCTTTAAATTGGCCACTTTAGCCCTAGTCGAACTATCCAAAGAAGTATATTTTGAAACTCTAAAATGCCCAAGCTTAGAGGAATCATAGCTTGTTATGCAGATGGAGCTCGAGCTGAGCTGAATTGACCCGTTAGTTGCCTACCTCAAAGAGGGAGTTCTTCCTCATAATTCGAAAGAAGCTTAAAAACTCAGGAATCAAGCCTTCTAGTACATTTCGTACGATGGTAAGTTATATAAAAGGTCATATTCGCTACCACTGTTGAGATGTCTCCGATCTTTAAAGGCCGACTTAGCACTATGGAAAGTGCACGAGGAAAATTATGGAAGTCATGTAGGAGCCAGATTCCTATCACTGAGACTACTTCGATAAGGCTACTATTGGCCGACCTTGTACCATGATTCTATGGAGTATGTTAAGAAATGTGACCGCTGTAAGAGAAATGCAAATATACAAAGATAGCCGACCTCCGAGCTTACTCCACTAAGCGCATCTTGGCCATTTGCGCAGTGGAAAATGAATATACTTAGCCCTTTGCCAATACCGTTCGAACAACGAAAGTTTCTTCTGGTTATGATCGACTACTTCACAAATGGGTTGAAGCCGAACCACTAGAAAAAATTACTGAGACCAAGGCACGAAACTTCGTCTAGAAATCAATCGTCTACCAGTTTGGTCTGCCCTGAATTCTCAAAATAGATAACGAACGATAGTTCGCCGGGATGATGTTTGCTGAGTTCTATGAAGATCTAAACATCTTTCATCGCTTTACGATGGTAGCTCACCCACAGGCAAATGGGAAAGCTGAAGTGACCAATCGGACTCAATTGTAAGACATCAAGACAAGACTCGATAGAATTAGAGGGGCCTGGGTGGACAAACTCTATCATGTTCTATAGGCATACCGCACTGTCCAAAGGTTATTGACTGGAGAAACACCATTCACCTTAGCTTTTGGAATAGAGGCAGTCATCTCGATCGAACTTAAACTTCCATCGATGTAGGTAGTTGCCTTCAACGAACAGTATAACCCGTAGGACCTCAGAGCCAACCTCGACCTACTAGAAGAAAAAAGAGAGGAAGTCGAAGTTCGAATGATAGCTTACAGACGAAGGGTGGCCCAATACTATAACTCTAGAGTTAGAGGTAAAATATTTAGAGTGGGGGACTTAGTGCTTCGACGAGCCACCATCTCTCAGCCTCAGAGCTAGGGGAAGCTTGCTCCAAATTGGGAAGGACCCTATGAGATCATGGAGGTCGTCCAACTCGAGATGTACTACTTGAAGAAACTTGGGGGGGAGACCTGCCTCGATCATGAAATTTGAAAAATCTATGAATGTATTATCCATGATTTGATTATAATGAAATCCTCCTACTTCAACATCCTAATCTTTGTTGTATATTGGTGACGAAGGGGGGACTACCCTCCGAATTTGATCTCACGATAACTATAGCTCATTAGGAATAGGAGGAGAACCTTATCCTAATATGAGCAAAGTCAAAGGCCTCGTTCATTTTAGACGAGATGAGAGGAGAGGTCCTAACAACGACCCTAATGTGCCCCTACAACCCATTAGAAACAGGAGGAGAATCTTATCCTAACATGAGCAAAGTTGAAGGCCTCATTCATTTTAGACGAGAGGAGGGGAGAGACTCTGACAATGATCCTAATGCGTCCCTACAGTCCGTTAGGAGCAGGAGGAGAACCTCATCCTAACATGAGCAAAGTTGAAGGCCTTGTTCATTTTAGACGAGATGAGGGAAGAGGCCCTGATAACGGTCCTAATGTGCTCCTACAGCCCATTAGGAATAGGAGGAGAACCTCATCCTAACATGATCAAAGTTGAAGGCCTCGTTCATTTTAGACGAGATGAGGGGAGAGGCCCTGATAATGGCCCTAATGTGCCCCATAGTCCATTAGGAAGAGGAGGAGAACCTCATCCTAACATGAGCAAAGTCGAAGGCCTCGTTCATTTTAGACGATAGAAGAGGAGAGGCCCTGACAACAGCTCTAATGTGCTCTTACAATCCATTAGGAATAGGAGGAGAACCTCATCCTAACGTGAGCAAAGTCGAAGGCCTCATTCATTTTAGATGGGATGGGGAGGGAGGCCCTATCAATGGCCCAAAATGCACTCCCAGGAGCCACGTTAGGAACAGAAGGAGAACCTTGTCCTAACATAAGCAAAATCGATGACCTCATTGACATAAGACAAGCTGGAGGGAGAGACCCTACCGACGATCCTAACGCACCTCCATAAGCCATGTTAAGAACAGAAGAAAAGCCTTATGCTAACATGAGCGAAAGCCCGAACCTCATAGATCGAAGACGTGGAGAAAGAAGAAGCTTGATGGAGAATCCTTACACGTGTTTTTCCATGATGACCTGACTACGTCAAATATGAAAGGTAGAATCTTATCCTGGTTTGCAAGAGAGATCCTAATTCGACGTCCATAATAAGTCCGACATCCACAACGAGCTCGACATCCACAACGAGCATTTCAAAAGATAAAAAGATGAGGTAAAGAAGGTAAGGCTGCAAATAGGCCTCAAGTTCATGTGAAATGAAAATAGCAAAAAATATATTATTTCATTATAAAAATGAGTTCATTAAAAATAAAGCATAGGCCGACGAGGCCGATTACACTGAAAGAAAGAAAAATGAGGGGGAAGAGGCCAAAGATTTAAGGCGAACCGAGTTCTTTGGACTTTGGACTGTTGGCTCTAACCATCACCAAGGCCTGCTTTAGCCTAAGGATCTCCTCCTCAAGTTTCTTCTTCTGAAAGAGATGATCTACATATATTCTATTGGCGAGCTGAAACTTGCTCTCGAGCTCTCGCTGCTGTCTCCTTAAAACTTCAGACTCAACCTCCACATCCTCGACAGCCCAATGTTCATAGGCGAGCTAAAGCTTCAGCCATTGAACCTCGGCCTGCTCCACCCCAACCACCTCTAAAAGCTTGCCAACGGTCCTCTTCAAGGAGGCCATCTCCTCTGACTCACCACTCGCACTGGCTCCTCGATTATTGTGTAGTTGCTTCCGAAGATGAGCTGCCTCATCTCTGACAACCTTGAGCTCATCTTTAAGTCTGGACATTTTCTCCACCTAGGTCACTCAGAAGCTATTGTGTCGGCCCTCAATATCTTGCAGCTGCTTTTGAAGCTGGAAAAACTTTATTGACCAGTCCGAGTCATAACGAGTCTTATCGGTAGACCATGATGAGCTTGCTTCTAGAAAATGGATCTTTTCTTCGGTATCCTTTAGGTCAGCTTTGAGGGAGCTGATCTTCGCTGTCAGTGCCCAAGACTTATCGCTAGCATTTCTTTTGAGTTCGGCGACCTCCATCTCGAAGCTGCCCTTATGGATACTGAAGCTCACCGCTTCCTTCATATGCAAGCCTTAGATGTGAGTGACCTCTTTGGTCACCTCAGAAGTATTTTTTCATGAGGCTCGAAGGTTGTCCTTCGTCTTCTTCAACTTCTTCCTTAGAAGATGAACTTCCTTCCTCAGGTTCTTTATCAAAGACTTTATCGGAACCCCCTGAGGCAGTGGATCAGCGATGGTGGGAGACTGCATTTGAGATACGAAAAGTGCTTAAGGGTATGAAAAAAAAATTTTACTTCATTTAATCAAAACTTTTGAGTACAAGATAAAAAAAAGAGTGGGTACAACTACTCGAGGATCTCAACCTCAGAGGGTGGAGCTGGATCACTATCAACCACCTCAGGTTCTCGAACTGGCTTGGGTGCCTCTATGATAGGTTTAGAAGGGCCAGGAGCGAGCTGGTCGAAGGAAAGGTCGACCACAGCAGTGGATGGTCCCGCCTCCAAGTCATCTTCCTCCTCCTTCAGAAAGCCGAGATCGAGCCCGGGGAACCTTCGAGCTATCCTGCCTTCGTAGAGCTCGAAATCCTTGATAAATACTTCCTGACCAAACTCGACGTTCAGGTTCCTTATCTTGGGAGAGGTCTTGAACTCTACCATGGCTTGGGTCATTGCCTCCGAGATCGACTTCACCATTTGGGTCTCCAGTTCGGCGACCCTATTTTGGGCTTCCTTCCTCCTCTCCTCCTCTAGGGCTAGTGCGGCCTTCAGTCCGATCGAGGCAAACTCCTCCTCACGAAGTGCATCCTGAAGACTTTCGATGTCCGCCATCTCCTCAGTGAGATGCTCGACCTCATCGATCCTCTCCTAAAGATGACGGACCTCAACTCGAAGGTCCTCCTGGGCCTTCTGTGCCTCCACCTCCTGGCGACGTGCCCTCTTGATGTGAGCGAGCGTCTGGTGACCCAACTGCAACAAACGATCGATGTTAAAAAATAAAAAAAGAAGAAGAAAAGAAGGAGAGAAAAAGAAAGAGTCGAGCAACAAAGCAATTACCTTAAGGAAGATTCCAAGAGAACTCCAGATGAGCTATCGTGGGTCCAGGTCGGCCATCTGGTCCACCACCTCAGGCATGACAAACATGTCAGCAAGCTCCCAGATGATCTCTGGGTTGTCGAAGGGGTCCTCCCCTCATTCATTTTCATTATCGTCCGGTCCGCCTAAGCAAGCCTTGTAGGACATCTTCACAATGGCTTCCTTTTTTCTTCCCTCTCCTATCCCTTTCCTAATAGGGGGCTCCAAAACTCGATCCCCGTTAGAGGGACCTGAGGGCATGGAAGTCACCGGGCATACGCTAGCGGTGTCAACCTCGACGACTGGGGGAATCTCGATGCCGATGATGACCTCGAATGCAGCAGCAGTGGGGGTGGGGACTCCGAAGCTGGAAACACCGACCTTCACCCTCTTTGAGCCATCTTCTTGCACCTTCCCCTTCCTCTTCCTGATGAAGAGCCCTTTGGTAAGCATCTTGACAGCTTGTGCATTCATTTCTATAACAGAAAAAGAAAAGTAGTCAGTAGCAATACACGTGTGCGAAATTGTGTGGACTCAAAAATCAAAAGATGTACCAGCAGGATTGTGGGGACTCAGATCCAGGTTGAACAAGATCTATTTCTTTAGAAGGTCAGAAAGAGAAGGAGCTCGGTACATCTTGAGTTTATCAGAGGAATCAAGGTTGGCTCTGTCTAAGCTAGAAGCTTGGCGAACTGACTTTTTAATGTAACCCCATGAATGAAGACCTAATGGCAAGGTCGGGCAATGTACAAAAAGTACTTTTCCTTTCAGTTGTGAATGAAAGAAGGAGCACCTTTCAATAACTCCTTCTTACCGACCTAGGAGAAAAGTACCACCAATCCTTCATGAAAGGATGGCGCTTAAAGGTATAGAAATTTTTGAAAAGTGAAATGGTCGGCTGAACTTCGGTTAATCGATAGAGAGAGAGAAAACCTATGATGAACCGAAAGAAGTTTGGTATGATAGATGTGAAGTGGATATTTAAAAACTAGAAGAGGGCAACTACAAATGAGGGTAGTGGAAATCTAAGCCCGATGCGCAAAGCTTCTAAGTACAAACTATTAGATATGTGTGCCCTAAAAGTCAGAATTAGCTGACACTTATAATACACTTCTAGAGGCAAAATTATAATTTTGACTATAAATAATAAAATAGATTATTTTCTATCATAAATGTATATTTAGTGTCTGTGATACGTCCCTTGAGTTAATGGTAATGATAATTCATATTTTCAAGAGTTGAAAATTTAAGACATGAATTTTCGTTATTAACTCATAAAATGCTTTCGATCGTAGGATCATCATGAGGATGGTGATTGATTCAAAAGATTGGTGTACAATTGCTTCTTCATAGTAGATGAGTCTTGAGTCTATAGTGTAGAGACATCGGAGCGAGAGTACAGATACTCATTAGAGAATGAGGGCACTGAGCATGACCACCTTGAACAGTTATAAGAAAGTCTACCTTCTCGTCGATGACTGACTCGAAGCTGCAGTGGTGTGTCTGATTCTTTGATCTGAGGTGCATCGATAGTTCATCTTGAGGATGTTATAGTTTGACTATACCATGACTCGGTCTTCTAGCCATTCGAAATCTTGAGGTGTATGTTGGCTATAGCATGTTCATTGTAGGAATTGGATTGCACTAAGAGGGAATCTATCTACCTCGATAGATGAGGAGTAGCCCTATGATGATCATGAGAATCAAGTTCATAAGCCCATTACCATGATAGAGTGAAATACTAGAAAGAGTTTCTATTAAGGTTTTCACATCAAACTTGAATCGAATGGTTAAATCATATGACAGAAATTAGGGTTTGATGAGTTCACCATAACCCTAATCTGATCGAGGCTCAAAATAGAAGAACTTAATCACACAGGTAGCTGCATCGAGAGGTTCATTTTCAATTTTGATGGGTTGCCACCATATACTGCTAGGTGTCGCTGGTGGATTTTGGGAGCAATTAGAATGATTTAGATGATTGATCATTCAAATTATCTGAATTAGAAGAGTTCTGATCCATCGAAAGGAGTTTCGATGATGTCGATGATAGAAATCGTGACATATCCCACTATCATACAGAATTGAACCTAACTGAATCACACAAATAAGGGTTTGGATATGGATCTCATCAGTTGGACTAATTTAGTTCAATTGATTTGAATAAGATTCAATTAGGTTCAAGAAAATCGTGCTAGCACATGATTGAGCCTAACGTTCTCCTTCTACTATTATTAAAAGTTGTCTTAACTGAGCCAAATATGTTTGTGCTCACTCAGGTACCTTTACTTGGTCTGACTAGAGCTTGTCCAGGTCAGAAAAGGGTTATCTTAATTTATGAGATAAATTTGAGACAACACCTACCATTTTCCATCACTTGCTAATTCTTGTCTTTTGAGTTTGGTCAAACATTGACTTTTGACATTTAGACATCTGCCCATGTGTCATGCACCCATAGGAGAGTAGATAGGGGCTTGTCTCCTTGCTAGAAATTGGAAAGGAGGGGACGCATGCCTAGGAAGGCATGCGCCCATGGATAGAAATGCTTGGAGTCTCATACAGATGGAACTCCAAGTTGCTTCTTGGATTCTACTTAGGTGGTACCTAAGAATAGACTTTGACCAGTCTTAGGCACCATCTAAGAATGAATTAAGAGGACTCTCATCTAATTGGATTAGGTGATGTCATCTCACCAATCAGATTTAGATCTGATTGCATGAAGCAACATGATTGGTCGGGATGATGTGGCACTGCATGGCGCAGCAGGATCTATATAAACCTTGTCTGCGCCTAACTTTTAGAGAGATCTCTCTTAGCCCATGCCCTAAGGCTGCCCCTCTCCCTCCTCCATACCATCTTCTAGTCCTCTTTCTCCTCTCCATGCCCAAGGAGATTTGGGCTCCAGTTTGATGTGACCCAGGAAAGAGAAAAATGATAAGAAAGGAAGAAGGCAGCACTGCTGCAGAGACGACTTAAGATCTTTGAAAGAAGTTTTGAAGATCCTCCAAATTAGATCCAGATCTAATATTTGGAGAGATGATAAAGAAGAAAAAGATTTTTAGATTCAGTCTAAGTAGATATCGATAGAGATCAGGCACTTGCATGGCTAGATCCAAAACCTTGGGTAAATAGCAGGATCATTAAAGGATAATCTGATTACCCAATATCAAGGTACAAATTAAATTAAATTAAATTTATTTTAATTTTTATTAATTAGATCTATAAAATTAGATCTAAAATATCTCAGATCTAATCTAGATTTATAAAAAAAAAATTTAAAATATCTCTCTTGATCCAATCAGATCTAAACAAACCTGACTCGAAAAATCAGGATTTCCCCATCAACTAGTATCAGAGCCAGGTTCTAAAAATTATTTAGATCTAATTTAAATTTATTTTTAATCTATTAAGTAGAAGATTTTAGATGTAACATGAGATGTGATTAGATCTAAAATCAAAAAAATTAAAATTAAATAATTTATATCTAAGTTTTACAAGATGCATGACTAGTTGTAAAATAGAAATGTTCTATACATAGTCTTGCATGTTCATAATTTAATTTAATTAAGTTATAATTTTAGATTTATTTATTTACTATTTTTTAATATTATAATTATTATAATAAGATCTAAAAAATAAAAAATAAAATTATTTAATTTTTGGATCATATGAGATATGATGAATGCATGTTTAGACTAGTTGTAGAATAGTTCTACATAATTGTCTAGATTAGAATTTATTTTGATGTGATCATTTAAATCTAATTTTTTAGATAATTATGGAATAATTTAATCTAAAAATATGCATAATATGATACATGAGATGTATGCAAAATATGTTTATAGTTAGATCAATTTTTGTATATGAGATATATGATGTAGATCTAACTAGTTTTATAGTTTTGTATATTTTTGATTAAGGCATTCTCCTTGGCCGTCCGATCATAAGAAGAAAGCAGGGTTTAAATGCCCTCACCTTCCATTCAATGGATGTTCTTATGATGTGTAGGGGTGCTGTATGTTCATCCTTAATCAGAAATCAAGAACTTACTTTCTGCAAAACCCTAGATCCTGAAACCCTAGGATTTAGTATACATGTTTTGTTTATGAATCCAAAACTTAATTAAGAATTAAGATTATGAAATATTAATTAGGTCTAAAATTAAGAATTTTAGATCTAAGACATATTCATAATATTGGGTTCGGGCTTGGATAGCTCAATTAGGTCTAAGCGGTTGATCAAATCGAATCAAGAATTGATTAGATGGGATCAACAGTGCTTAAATTGACCAGCCTAATAGGATTAAGTCTAGGTCAAGATCGAGTCACGTGAGTGATCGATCAAGCTAAGACCTAATTAGGCTCAGTGGTTAGAGTCTGGATTGTAGGATAATTCGATTGATTCTGGCTCAATAATTTAGTGTCTAAGGTAAGTTTGGTAGATACGACTGACTGATTTTTAATTGGGAGCTACTCGACTTGAATACATTCTTATCGAGTTAATGGCATATCCCTTCCACCGATCTCACTTACCTGGCTATATTTGTTGGCTCAGTTTCGATCTGAGATGGTCAGTAATCCGAGCTAACCCATACCACTAGGTTAGTCATAATAGTTATGACTATGTCAAGTCTAGTTTAATTAGACCTAAATCAAATCTTCCTAAGAAAAGATTAAGTCTAAGGTTTTCCACCATTATAGATGTGCGGGCTCTTTTCGGGGTTGATTGTTCTCAGCTGGTTATAATGGTTTAGTTGCACCGAGAAGACACAACCATATCTATTAGGCATTGGATGCTATGGGCTGGAGGATGGATTGGACTTAATATTTCGAACACGATGAGAGACTCAATTAGGAATCCAATCTATGCAAATGGTGGGTCTGACTTAACTAAGGAGTGGATCAATATTCCGAGCATGATAAGATTCATGAATTAGAGACCAAGTTTGGATTTATCATGATTAGATAATCATTGAATAAGAGTTGTTCACTCATTGGCTAACCATCATCAATAACTGTTAGGTGAGGTGATGAGTCAATTGATGGGACCGCACCACCCACTAGAAGTCATTAATCATGGAGATTTTTGCATCTCTACAAAGAAAGTATAGGGATCTGAGAAAATAGTGGAAGCTAATTTGTTTAAAAATAAAATTTTTAAATAAATTGGTTAAGTCTTAATTACAATATCTAATTAAAAATTTTGACTTTCGATAGAAAAATATCTGCATCCAACCCACTAGCACGTATCCTGGACACCCATAGACTGATCAAACCCAATTACAAGGATTAGCTCCAAAACTTCAAAATTATTTTGGGTTCTGAGAAGTTAACTCATATATTGGACCACGACCCTCCGACCTTACCAACTCGTCCATCCACTGAACAGAGAGCGTCTCTTGATAAGTGGATGGACAAAGATAACAAGGCCAGATACTACATGTTGGGCTCGATGTCTGATAAACTTCAGCACTAACATGAAGATATCAGGACTACCTATCAAATGTTGGCTCACCTATAAGAGATGTTTGGTGAACAGAGTCGTACAGCAAAGTATCAAGTCACTAAATGACTTTTCAAGTCTAAAATGCATGATGGACAGTCAGTCCAAGATCATTGTCTGATGATGATTAAGGACTTAGAAGAGCTTGAGAAGCTCAGAGTGAAGTTGGACCTGGATCTGCAGAATGATATAATTCTGTAATCCTTGACTGGTGCATATGGGTAGTTCATCATGAACTACCATATGCATAAACTTCAAAATTTTCTGGCCGAGCTTATGAATATGCTGGTTACTACTGAGCTTTCCATGAAAGGTTCTAAAGGCTCAATGCTTGCTATGGAACGGACTTCTTCCAAAAGAAAGTCTTTTGGCAAGAAGAAGAAGTCTGTGAAAAAGAAGAAGGTGAAAGGAGGAAAGAAAAAAAGACAGAGCTGAAGAAGAAGGCCGCTGACAAAGGAAAGTGTTTCTATTACAACAATGACGGCCATTGAAAGTGAAACTGCCCTATTTACCTGGCCACCCTGAAGAATAAGGAGGTAGGTCCTTCTGGAGGTATGCTCGTTATTGAGTCTAACCTTATGATTTTTTTCTGCATTCAGTTGGATGTTTGACTCTAGTTTTAGTGCTCATTTGTGCACTTCCATGCAAGATCTTGAGGATAGCAGAAGGTTGAGGGATGGTGAGATGATTCTATGCATCGAAAATGGAGCAAGAGTTGCTACCGTGCAGTGGGAACATACCCTCTTCGACTACCATCTAGTTTAGACTTAGTTTTTAAAAGACTGTTATTATGTGGCTGCAGCAAGCAGGAATTTGATTTCTATTTCATGCCTAGCACTAGAAGGCTATGTAATTAGTTTTCTTAAGGATCATTATAACATTATTTATGAAAGAAATAAAATGCAAGTAGTTTTTTTATTAATGGTCTTTATCAGTTACATATTGATGTATCTATTTTTAATATTGAGCAAAATGTGAGTGCCATGAAACGACCTAGGGATAGTCCAAACGATAGGTATCTATGGCACCTAAGACTAGATCATATAGCAGAAGATAGGGTTAACAAATTGAAAAAAATTGGGCTATTAAGTTCGTTGACTTTGCAGCTACCTGTGTGATTAAGTTCTTCTAACTTGAGCCCAGATTAGATTAGGGTTAAGGTGAACTCGTCAAATCCTAATTTCTGTCATATGATTTAACCATTCGATTCAAGTCCGATGTGAAAACCTTAATAGAAACTCTTTCTATTATTTCACTTTGCCATGGCCATGGGCTTATAGACTTGATTTTCATGATCATCATAGGGCTACTCCTCATCCACCGAGGTAGATAGATTCCCTCTTGGTGCAATCCAATTCTTACAATGAACATGCTATAGACAACATACACCTCAGGATTCCAAATGGCTAGGAGATCGAGTCATGATGTAGTCAAACTATAACACCCTCAAGATAAACTGTCGATGCATCTCAGATAAAAAAATCAGACACACCACTGTAGCTTCGAGTCAGTCATCGATAAGAAGGTAGACTTTCTTATGATTGCTCGAGGTGGTCACGCTCAGTGCCCTCATTCTCTAACGAGTACATGTACTCTTGCTCCGATGTCTCTACACTATGTAGACTCAAGACTCATCTACTATAAAGAAGCAATTGTGCTCCAACCTTCCAGATCAATCACCATATTCATGATGATCCTACGGTCGGGAGCATTTTAAGAGTTAATAACAAAAATTCATGTCTTAAATTTTCAACTCTTGAAAATATGAATTATCATTACCATTAACTCAAGGGATGTATCACAGATACTAAATACATATTTATGATAGAAAATAACCTATTTTATTATTTAGAGTTAAAATTATAATTTTGCTCCTAAAATTGTATTACAAGTGTCAGCCAATTCTGGCTTCTAAAGCACACATATCTAACAAACTCCCACTTGACCTAAAGCCAATTGGCTACACATCTAAGTTCCATCTTCTCAAGGTGGACTTCGATCTTGTGCTGCCAAATGGGTTTGTAAGTGGGTCCACTGCATTATCTGTGGAGTCGACTCTCTTGATCTCGACATAATCCTTCTCGAGGTAATCGCAGATGAGGTAGTATCGCCGCTCAATGTGCTTGAATTTTTGGTGAGACCTCGGCTCTTTAGCTAAAGCTATGGCACTATTGTTGTCGCAGTATAGAGGAATGGCTTCTGATGGCATCACTCCGATCTCTGTGGTAAACTTCTTATACCAGAATGCCTCCTTCATAGCTTCTGATGCGGTGATGTATTCTACTTCCATGGTAGAATCTGCTATCACAGTTTGCTTGGAACTCTTCCAACTAACTGCACCACCATTACACACAAACAGACTTTCAAATGTCGACTTTTGATCATCTGCATCAGACATAAAATCCGAGTTTGTATATCCCTGGACTTGGAGTTCTTTATTACCAAAGACCAACAATATATTCTTAGTTCTTCTTAAGTACTTAAGGATACATTTTACAGAAGTTCAGTATTCTTCACTTGGATTCGACTGATATATGCTCGTGACACTCACAGCATGGGCTATATCAGGTAATGTACATAACATGGCATACATGAGGCTCTCTATTACTGAAACATAAGGGATCTTGCTCATGCGTTCTATTTCCTCAGGTGTGCTAGGGCATATCTTCTTGAAAAGATGAATACCATGTTTGAAGGATACTAATCCCCTCTTAGAGTTTTTCATGCTAAACTTCTTTAGCACATCCTCTATGTACATCTTCTGTGAAAGTCCTAGCATTCTATTTAGTTTATGTCTATAGACCTTAATTTCTAGAATAAAGAATGCTTCACCTAGGTCTTTCATGGAAAATTCTTTGGATAACCATATTTTAACTATGATCCATATGAGAATATCATTCCCAATAAGGAGGATATCATCCACATATAATACGAGGAAGACAACAGCGCTCCTACTGATCTTTTTGAAGACACATGGCTCCTCCTCATTTTTGATGAAATCAAATAATTTGATCACATCATTAAAATGAGTGTTCCAGCTCCGAGATGCTTGCTTAAGTCCATATATGGACCTTTGCAGCTTGCACACCTTGTGATCAGCATCACTGGATGTGAAAAGTAGCGGCTGTTCCATATAGATATCTTCCTCAAGATATCCATTTAAGAATATCATTTTCATGTCCATTTGCCATATTTCATAATCGAAATAGGCTGCAATAGCAAGTAATGTGCGGATGGATTTTAGCATAGCTACTGATGAAAAGGTATCCTGATAATCAATGCCTTCGCTGACTATAACCTTTTGCCACTAATCTAGCTTTGAATGTGTCCACATTTTCATCTGCACCAATCTTTCTCTTGTAGATCCATTTACACCCAATAGGTACTATACCTTCTAGTGGATCTACCAAGGTCCAGACTTGGTTTGAGTGCATCGAGTCAATTTCTGACTTCATTGCCTCTAGCCATTTCTTAGAGTCGATATCCGATATCACCTTATTATAGGTTTTGGGATCATCACCATGAACCCCATTACCTACGAGGAACATTTTCTCTACTTCTTTTGAAATAGTACCTAAATACCTCTCAGGGGGATGGGAAACCCTTTTCGATCTATGAGGTGGAGGAGGTAGTGATTGTATTGGCTCAACCTGATTTGGTTTCATTTGGTTCTTAGCTCGTTGTTCTTATGAGACTTTCTCATCGAGCTTGATCTGCTTTCCAATGTCGCTATCTCGAATAAACTATTTTTCAAGAAAGATGGCACGTCGACTCACAATCACATTGTGATCTTCTGGAATGTAGAAATAATATTCTAATGACTCTTTAGGATATCCTATAAATCAAGCTCTAAAGGACTTGAAGTCTAACTTATCCACTTGTTATCTTTTAACATGAGCCGGACAACCCCAAATTCTGAGATGACTCAGACTTGGTTTCTTACCATGCCATATCTCATACGGTATGGTAGGAATGGTTTTAGAAGGAATCTAATTCAGTAAATATATTGCAGTTAACAAAGAGTATCTCCAAAGATAATCAGGAAGGTCTATGAAGCTCATCATGGATCAGACCATATCTAATAGTGTCCGATTCCTCCATTCTAAAATTTCATTGAGTTGAGGTGTTCTAGGTGGAGTCCATTGAGAGACTTTGTCATTTTTCTTAAGATAGTCTAGGAATTTCTGACTAAGGTATTCACCTCCTCGATCTAATCGAAGAATCTTAATGAATTTTTCAGTTTATTTTTCTACTTCATGTCTGAATTTTTTGAACTTTTCAAAAGCTTCAGACTTGTGTCTTATAAGATACACATACCCATACCTAGATAGATCATCGATAAAGGTGATGAAGTAGATAAAATTACCTCTAGCCAACACATCAAATGGGCCGCACACATCAGTATATACTAAGGCAAGAAGATCCGTGGCCCTTTCCCCATGTCCTATAAAAGGAAGTTTAGTCTTGCCATGAAGAAAGATTCACAAATTTGGATATGACTTTGAAGT